>CM053750.1:35196493-35231274 GCA_028658305.1 Pachyuromys duprasi
AGGGTGCATGATGTGAGTTTACCAAATAATCCATAAAAATATGTTGGAAAAACAAACAAACAATTGCTCAAAGTTTTCATGAATGACAGTATCCCCAAGTGCCTATGTGACATTAGTGTGTTTTGCACAGACAGCAATGACTTCTGAACCTTTAGAGTGTTGGAAATCACACTGCTTTCTGCTGGTGCCTATACATCCCCAGGGAACTCCATTTACTAAGCTTGGGGATGCTTAATCTGGATCTAGTCTGAGGCTCTCTTATGCCCTCTACAGCTACTTCTGGGATATGTGTTTATCAATAGATGCCTCTTACTTTTTCTTGTAGTGTATGTGTGTGTGCGCGCGTGCGTATGCATATGTAAAATGTTCAGAACACTTGGAGCCCTGACCTGTTCTGTAGCATGGGGCATGAAATAACACGCCAGGATCCTGCTCAGAGTTTGAATTTAACAGTCCTATAACTAATAAATATTCCTGTTGAATGGCCTAAAGTTTAGTCTCTAAGTGAGAAAGTCCTCACATTTTTTGTTTGTGTTTGCTTTGGTGTTAAGTCCAAGTTTTTCTGTTGCTCTGTGGTCTCCCTGTCAGTTGTCTTCCTAACCCCGGTGAGGCAGCTCTGGCTTCACAGAGTAAATCTTCTGAATACGGGAAATATTTTCTTGGCTGTACAGAATAAATGGCAGAGTGAGCCTTCTCTTTTCTCTCTAGCCATTTTATATCTACCTAGTAATTTTCATGCTTTGTTAGCACTCCATGTTCAAGCCTCTCAAGTAATCCCTTCCTTACTGTGCCTAACACATTTTTATTTTTTGAAAAACTTTTTGTCAATTTTGAAATTTATTCATTATTTACTGTTTATTCACCTTGTATCCCAACTGTAGCCCCCTCCCTCATCCCCTCCCAACTCCATGCTCCTTCCCTCTTCTCCACCCATGTCCTTTCCCCAGTCCACTGATAGGGGAAGTCCTCCTCCCCTTCCATCTGATCCTAGTCTACCAGGTATCATCAGGGGTGGATGCATTGTCTTCCTCTGTGGCCTGGTAAGGCTGCACCCATTCAGGTGGAGGTGCAGGCCATTGAGTTCATATCAGAGACAGCCCCTGTTCCCATCACTAGGGAACTCACTTGGACATTGAGCTGCCATGGGCTACATCTGTGCAGGGGTTCTAGCTTATCACCATGCATGGTCCTTGGTTGGAGTATCAGTCTATGAAAAGATCCCAGTGCCCAGATTTTTTTCTCTCCTTGTGGAGCTCCTGTCCCCTCCAGGTCTTACTATCTCCCCCTTCTTTCATAAAATTCCCTGCACTGTTCCCAAAGTTTGGCTATGGAGTACAGAGCTAAAAAGAGAATTGTCAATATGGGAATATTGAATGGCAGAGAAACACTTAAAGAAATGCTCAACATTAACTATCAGGGAAATTCAAATCAAAACGACCCTAAGGTTTCACCTTACACCCATCAAGATGACTAAGATCAAAAACTCAAATGACAACACATGCTAGAGAGGTTGTGCAGAAAGGGAAACCCTCCTCCATTGCTGATAGGAATGTAAAATTGTACAACCATTTTGGAAATCAATCTGGTGCTTTCTCAGACAATTAGGAATAGTGCTATAGCATTCCTACACATATATCTAAAATATGCTTAAGTATACAACAAGGACATTTGCTCAACCATGTTCGTAGCAGCTTTCTTGGTAATAGCCAGAATCTGGAAACAACCCAGATGGTTCTCAACTGAGGAATGGATACAGAAATTGTAGTACATTTATTCAATGGAATACTACTCAGCAATTAAAAACAAGGAAATTATGAAATTTGCAGGCAAATGGTGGGATCCAAAAAAGATTATCCTGAGTGAGGTATCTCAGAAGCAGAAAGACACACATAGCTATACTCACTTATAAGTGGATATTCTATATATAATATAGGGTAAACATACTAAAATTTGTACACCTAAGGAAGCTAAGCAAGAAAAAGGCCCCTGGGTAAGACGACCAATCCTCTTTCAGAAAGGCAAATGGGATGGACGTCAGAAGAGGGAGAAAACAGAGAACAGGACAGGAGCCTACCACAGAAGGACTCTGAAAGACTCTTCCCTGCAGGGTATCAAAGCAGAGGCTGAGACACACATTTTCATTTTATTTCTCATGTACCAAATATTCTTTCAAAAAGATCTGTCCTGACCTTCATCCACAGTGTGGATGGACTGTCTTCATTGATTCCAAATCTCACTCTACAGATCTCTCAGTCTTCATCTCTTCTCTGTAAACTGAATTCCTCTTATGGTTTGAGGGAACAATGCAGTTTCTTCTTTTTAATGACATCAAATCCAGCTGCAGTTTCATATCAGAAGCCACTTGGTAAAAGGAACAGTCCACACTGTCCTCAAGCTTGTATTTATGTGTATTGCAATTTTCTAATATAGCTGGCACTCAATAAGCTATGTTTATGAAACTGGTTATTTTAAAAACCTTTTTTCTCTGTATGAATAGGTTACTATTCCTCAAACTCACCAACTCCCAAGATGATTCCCACTCTCAGCTCACAGAAAGAGGGGTTACTGACTGAATGTAGAGTAGTAGGGACCACCTTTAGATACAGATTATTGTGTTGTGGCTTGCATGTATTCAGCCTAACTGATCTAAGAGGGTGTTGCCCTCTGCAAGATGAAACTGTTTGGAACTTGGAGGAAACAATATGAATGATGCCAAGTGACCTAGTTTTACATCTCTCACTTTTCCCTTTATAATGAATGTAACACAAGAGTGTAGAAGTTACAGATTTTTAGCCTTTGTTTGAAGGAAGAGCTCTGCAAATAAAAATGACATCCTTTATTAACTTAGTTCTTAAAAACTGTGAATGTTTCTTTCGCTCTTACTAATAAGCAAGTGGTGATGTACTGGGTTCCTTCTAGCTGTTGTAAAAGTAGAATGTGTTGTTTTCCTGTTTCTGAATTGTGTGTTTAGATGTGTATTTATTTGTTTTGTACTTAAACTACTACAGCAACATCTTTTATTGGCCTTAATCCTTCAATTTATGGTCTTTTCACTAGTTGGCATCCGAGTTTTGAAATGAACTATAAGCTGCTCTATTTAGCCTGCCAGGATTTGGAGTTCTTGACGTGTGAGCCTTCCCCAGGGCTTCTCTAAGCCTTTTCAACCTCTGGATGCACCCTGCCACAACTGGATGCTTCCGAGTTGTGATATGTATCTACCTTTTATTTCAATTTGGAGATTTCCTGAAACTATAAAATTACATTTTCTTTGGAGCAAATCTTTTTGAGTGCACTAAGATGGTAGGTTCATGAAGTCCCCAGGCATTTCACAGGAAATGGAGAAATGCAAAGGTCACATAAATATAGTCACAGCAATGTCCTCACTGATTGGAAAAACTTAATATCAAACACATTTTAGTTTGAAAGGTGGACAGCCTAGGAGGGACATATGCGTGGATTATTTGCAGGGGTGGGATGGGGTATGTGGTTCAAAACAAATATTCTTATCGTCGGATATCTGATACTTCCTAAATTAGTATCTGGGTCAATCATAAATACCAAAAGAGCAAAACAAACTCTGTGTTTGTGCGTGTGTATGAATGTTGCTGGTATGCTATTCCTCTAGCTATATTTATCTTTGCCATCGATTCATACAAAAATATTTGGGGAGTAGACTGGGTTTGTCAGAGTGGCAGCCAGCTGCACACTTTTCATTTCCATGTTATTCTAACATCCAGTGATTTTTGTTACTATAATTATGCATCTAATATTTATTTATATAGTTGTAACATTCTTAAAAACAATTATAGAAGCCTAAATCCTAAATCATACTTCTGGAAAATTAAGTTGAACATGACTATAATTGATTTTGAAAATTCTATTGTTAAATTAAATTGTGGTCGTAGATTTAATTTTGTTGTTTTTGTTTGTTTAACATATTTGTTCAGCATTCACTATGTACGATGTATTGTCATGGATCTCAACAATACTTTATTAAAACAGGGTGCATGGATCCTGTTCTCTTTAGAGGGTTTGAAACGCAGACACACATAAGAAGAACTCTGCAGTTGCTATGATAGCCAACTATATAAGCATTTTTATATAACTGTTTCAGTAGTTCATGAAATAAATAATGTGGGAATGTGGCCCACTAGAAAACCAGATAATAGATTTCACATTTAAGAGTTGAGCAGTTTTTCTCAGAAAATAGACTCATTTCAGCTAATGGACTGTGTTGTCTCCATAAGCCTGTTAGTTATAGATCCCATCTTTCTAAATTTGAGGTTAAGTTTTTACATTCAAATATGTATTTTTTGTATTTGAATACAAAAGGCAAATTTATATTTTATTCTTGAGTCATCACAATTCAGTTTATATATATGTATGTGGTTAAAAAAATTCTCAGTTTTATTTCAGAAAGATTCTGAAAACATTGAACTAACAAATATGGTATCCTTGTGCCTAGTAGAGCCTTTGATCATAGTTGGGTTAACTGACACACCAACTTCCTGGTTGTGCATTCCATTTAAAGATATTATTTAAAAATATATATCTAATTAATAATTCATTTAAAAGTCAGCGTTATTTAAAGCCAGAGGCCTTTGAAGTTATTTGCATTGTAAACACGCATGCTTGCCAACATTCTTACAATGCATGTCAGTTTTCTCAGTGTTTCAAATCAGCTCTTCCAAGTGAACCTCCTATAAAGTGACACATATTTTGAACATTCCTCTGTAGCTGCCTGAGCTGCACAACCTGCCGAGCTCATGGTTTTAATATTTTTCATGTGTTATCACCCAATGAAAATGCATTTCCAGCAGCACTAACTGAAAAGTTCACATGTTAAGGACCTTGGAAAACGTGCCTATAAATTCCTTTGGCTTTTAGCTTAACAATGCTATCTGCTTATTGGTGTTGTTGGTTTTTTTTGTTTGTTTGTTTTGTTTTGTTTTTTCTTATTTTTTTATTTCTTAGCTGTCTACCTAACTTCTTTCTTCCTTCTTTCCCCCCTGTTTTTGACACAACATACTAAATGATACTTTATCAGTTTCCAAGATGTTGTCAAAAGGATGGGACCATTTCCTCTTCCTTTGTATTATTTCAACTATGTTCATGTGATATTGAACTCATGGATAACCGCTGTAGCATTTGTTTGAATGAAGAGTAATTGCTACATCCATTTTTCTCAAGACTCATCATAGCCTCCCTCTTTTAGGAACTTTTAAAATGCTAACACCTTAGCCTGAGATGATTTCTAACAGTGCTATACCAACAAGAAGTTCAGAACTGAAAAGAAAAGAAAATAAATAGTGAGATAAAATAGACTCCCCAAAGAGCATTTCCTATTAATTGGAGTTTAAAGTCAGAAGGCACACCTTGGATAACAATGTGCTCAATAGGAAAATTAGAATTTTTCTTCTCTGTGATTGTCTGTGAATGATCAAATATTTAGAGCTTAAAAACAAATTTTGAAGAAAGGAACTTGAAAATATAGAAGGTCCAAAGAGACAGAGCACATAATTCAGAAGTACTGACTTTTCCAGCCTCTTCCTACCCCCAACTGAAGTTATTAACTACAGGAACCCTAAAGAATAGCTTCAGAGGCTGATGCTCAAGAACCTCTTGGGTCATTACTGTTGCTTTGTTAGGAATATACACATCTTTTCAGCTAGAAGTCATATTTCCTAAATAGATAAAGAAATCAGGTGTGTCTGTTGGTGGTGCTTCCTGTAGTAGTTCACCCTTGAGTTGCCAAACAATGCTGTTCACATCTAGATGGATTTTGTATCCCAACTAAAATACAGTGTGTTATCAATTTTTCTATTTAGATTTGAAGTTGGAATCCGTGAAGAACCATATCTAGTTAGTTATTTCTTACATCTAGATAGAACAGGAACAAAATCTGAAGTCTTGAATAAATTAATCCCTAAGGAGGTCCAGGCCTCCTACCTTTCAAAAACCTGAACAATTTTGACAACATAAGTGAGCATATCATTTATCTGAGACTCCTGTTGGGAAAAGCAAACTTTCTGAGAATTAGAACAGTAGAGCTGAATCATTTGTTGGTGTAGGGTCTAAATTTGTCCTGTATGGCTGGTCCAGGCACCATAATCTTAGAAATCAGCCTTAAAAGCCAGTCCAAAAATGACTGAAATCTCTCAGATCCTCAGCTAAACCATGGCTCAGCCTTCATTTCATAACCTAGGGCATTTTGGAGTACAACAGGATTTTAAAAACCTAGTTGAATCGAAGCCCTCACTAATAGGTTACAAACCTTGTGAGAAAGCCATCTGAACATCAGTCAGCAGTGCAGTAAACAGATCAACTGATACCACTGAATTCAGTAGACACAGTAAACAGATCAACGGAGGCCATTGAACTCAAAACTCTGATTGAGAGCTCAGTCTGGGATCATAATATGAACATGGTTTAAATAAAGGACTTTTAAAAATAAGGCCATAGATATTCTTCATGCACTGGTCTTCTGATCACAGCCAAAGTACTGGATGCTTGCACATAGGAGAGCCAAAGCTTTGTCTTACACAGAAGCTGAGTAAAAGTTGAGAAAGTCATATTTGTTTGGATATGCGAAGAACCTTCTGAATTTGGTTTTATGTTGAGGATGTGTGTCCAAAAAATATAATGGAAATCTTACTTCACCGGGAAAGCAAAGCAAGCTGGTCAGGAAATGAAACAAAAATCAGAAAATGTTGAAACAAGCAAAAAATGAAGTGAGAAGGAAGACCATAGGTTGTTACTTGGGTCTGATAGAAATATTTTGGAAATGAAAGATGTGGGAAATGTTTTCTTCATGCCAGTCCAATATTTTAAGACTTTACTGCAAGAAAACAACCATAGAGATGGAAGGGAGAAACTGCTGTCATACTGAAGACCGAATGTCCACAATACATTGACTCTAAGCACCAACGTGCTAAATATGACAGCATTAAACTCTGTTACCTGAAAGTGCTCCACATTCATTTTAGTTCACTATTACATACATAGCTTTTTATTTGTAGACATGAAAGACGTTTGTGTATGAGGCCCAGTGGACTGACTAAAAATTGTTTTTTCCATAGACCTCTTTAACAGCCTTTCTGCACTAAAAATGAGAAGTTAAACTGGAAATGCAAAATTAGATGACACAGAAAATTAAACTGTGGTCACCATTGTAAGGATTAGCAGAAAGGCTGCTTTCAGTCAAATGAAGGAAAAGTACAGCGGGGATGACTATGACTACCCTGACATTTGTCTGTAATGAAAATCATTTTCTATGTCTTAAAACTATTTGTAGCAGACATAATGGGTACAAAGTGTGATGGCTAATCTTAGTTGTCAACTTGACACAACTGGGGAACAGGGAAATGTAATTGAGGAAATGTCACCATCGGTAAACAAATAAACAATAATTTTCAATGATAATCACCTGTTATTCCATAGGACTATCTTTATATGTAACTTGGTCTTTCTCCTCCTGAAATTTTAAGTCCCCATGTTTTTAGTGTTTTAACTGTAACATTTTTGGGTAGTTTCTTTCCCAGTCTGTTCTATTTGAAGTTATGTAGGCATATTGTATAAGATGTTTATCTCTTTCTCTAGATTTGGGAATTTTCTTCATTGATTTTATGGAAGATATTAACTATGTGTTCGTTCTTGAATTTTCCTTATTTTTGATAAATTCATTGATTTAGTTTGGTATCCCGAAGTTCCTGAACATTCCATTCATATTAATTTTCTTGTCATTTTCTTTGATTGTGTGATCAAGTTCCTCTGCTTTGTCTTTAAGTCTGGATAGTCTCTCCTCATTGTAATAAGTTCTATAGATAAGACTATTCATAGCTTTTTAAATTAGGCTTATTGAATATTTCATTTTTAGTTTGAGTTTTCTGAAGTGCTTTGTTAAATTCAAATTTCATGTCCTGAATTCTCCTCTTTTGTCATTCAAATATTTGCTCATCTTTTCTCAGCTTTTCATCATTTTCTTCCTGTCCTCCTTAAGTTCATCCAGGTGTGTGTGCCCTCTTGTAATGATTTGTTTATATTGACCATGTTTATTGTTGTTCTTTTGAATTCCTTGTCTTGAATTTTGTCTAATTTTTCTCCTTTAGTGATATTACTATGGAACTGTTGATTTTGGAGAGGAGCATATTGTCTTGGACTTGGTTTATTGTTTTGCTTATGCTTTTGTGGATATCTGGATTTAGGCTGTTCATTATCTTATGATAATGATATCTTATCATATGAGTTTTTAGGCCACCAGGTCATAATCCCAAGGTGGGCTAAAAGACTGGGTAGCTTTTAGGAGTGGTGGGAGGAACTGAGATTGAGGGACTTGTAATCTAGGACAGGCTTTCCTACAATGTCTAGGTCCTGGTGTAGGATCAGAACAACCTAAGGAACACATGAGTAGGTTTCTGCATGCCGGACTGGAGGTAGGGTAGGCAGAGTCTGGGATGGGGGTATAGTTTTTAGGATTTAGGGTCAGTTTGGAGTGAGCATTTGGAGCAGTTACGAGAGGGATGGGACAGAGATGGAGAGCTGAAATCTAGGCGGCACAAGGGCAACTGTGGGTTAGCTGAGGCAATGGAGGCTAGACCCAAGATACACTTTAACGCACTCTGAATGTATAATTTTATTTCATTTTCCTAACAATTCTATGAAATCATGAACACCTTAATGCTACAGATGAGGTAAGTGACCCACTTTCAGGCTGTCCACTAAATCACATGAGTTCCACGTGGCTCTTAAGGATATCATTGTTATGACATTTTCCCCACAGATTTTGAATAAAAACGGTGAACTCATTTACTTTTTATGTTAAATATGGATAAGGAGTATTCAAGATGCAAAAGAATAAAACATTGAGATAATTTTTTGGTAAAGATGGCTCAACCAGCAGAACTGAGTAGAGTCTTTAATTCTCTAATGTTCCTAAAATAAAATATGTTCCATTCAGTTACAGTGAGTTTGGTTCTATCAGGTACACACGACTTTAGACAATAGATGTAGAATGACATGTAGTCCTGTCTTACATTTAGGGCATTCACCTTCACGGAAATGAACCAATGTATCAATAAGTCTCTGGAAATGAAGGTTGAAAGTTGTTTGCTAAAAATGTCAACTCTTCATTTGGACTCACAAGTCAACTAAAATCAGAATGAAAGCTTGACATCTTTGCCTTTATTTTATGTTTGTCTATATCCTTTATTTTGGCTGAAGATACATAGATAAGTCACTGATCTAAACCTGTAGTTACTTTGGATTCCTGAAAGAGCCCAACCTCCTAGGCACAGTCCCACCTTTATTCCCAGGGACAGCAATTATATAAATGTGAGCCTGTACTCTGGAGCAGAAGTGATCATCTTGTAGGAATTATATTTATTACAGAAGTGACAAGAGGTGACAGCCAGAGACCTTCTTAGACCATCTTAAAGAACCAGAGCTGAGACAGTAACCAAGAAGACCACATTTTGATCAGAGCTGCTTAATTACACTTCCTTTTGCTTGCACCAGAGCTTTCTTTCTTTAAACCTAAAGCTCTTTTTTCAAGGTAGACAGGAGGTTATCGAATTCCATATTTACTCATCTACCCAGGATGACCAAATAGTATAAATCTCTTCTCTCTGCTTTTCACTATGACTTCTCTCTTTAATTTGCATATTGGGGTTTGGTGGCTGAGTCCAGCTGGTTGTGGTTTTCAAATGCCTAGCTTTTATTTCAAACTCTGGTTACAGGTGATGTGTTAGGAAAACAAAGGGATTAAAATCTTATGAGAAAACTGATAAAATTGAGAAAGTAACTATTAAAGGAGAAAGTGTGTGAAAAATAGAGGCAGAGAGAGAGAATATTTGCATGTTTTAATTGATAAAGATGATGAAGACTTTTTGAAGTATTTTTTGATCATTTAAAATTTTTTTATTATTCCTTCAAGAAAAGTAAAAGTATTTTACTTATATAATGGTAAAGTTAAAATAGCCATTATTTCATGTTAGACTATATTATCACATCAGACAAAACAAGTTTTTTAGTATTGTAAGCCTCCTAGCTGCTAGCATAAAAAACATTTGCTTTATTCCTCAGGTAGTTGTCTTGACTTCTATTCCTCTTTAGTTAACTAAATGATGGTAGGATCTGAATGAAGAAGTTGTCACAGAATATAAAGCTAGGTCCTATGACAGAGGTTTAATGTCTAGGATATTAAAGGGTTTCCAAAAATTTAACAGCTACAAAACAAATAACCCAATTAAAAAAAAAACTGAGTCATAGAAATAAACAGAGAGGTCTCAAGCGAGTAGATACAGATGGCTGAGAAATATTTTTAAATATTTTAAGTGTTCAATATACTTATCTGTTTGAGAAATAAGAATTAAAACTACTTTGAGATGGCTAATATAAAAGCAAATAACAACAAATGCTGGCATGGCTGTGGAGAAAAGGAGGGTACTTATTCATCATTGGTGGGAATTAAAACTTATGTAAGCACTATGTACAACAGTGTGGAGGTTCCCCCAAAAGCTAGAAATAGTTATACTATATGATCCACCTATACCACTCCTGAACATATTTTCAAAGAATTAATACAGGTATACTTTTTCATCCATATTGTTATTCTTTTCATAATATACATCAACTGAAGAGCAAACAGTAAATATGTGGTGCTTATATAAAATGGAAGATTGTTCAACTATAAAGGAAAAATGAAATTATAGCTGGCAGGCAAGTGGATAGAGCTAGAAACAATTTTTCTGAGTTAGGTAACTGAGATCCTGAAAGACAAATGCAAGATATCCTTTCTCATATTTGAATGCTGTTTTTGAATCTTTAAGTTCATGGGCCTAAATTTCAATGCCCATAAAAAGCTGAAAACTAGTGGGTTATGGAGCATGTCAAAGAAAGAAGTAAAGATGAAAATGGTATGGACAGGAGCTCCACAGGAGCGCAACAGAACCAAAAAAGTTGGGCACAGAGATCTTTTCTGAGACTGATACTCTAACCAAGAACCATGCATGGAGATAACCTAGAATCCCTGCACAGAGGTAGCCCATGGCAGCTCAGTGTCCAAGTTGGTTCTCTAGTAATGGGAACAGGGACTATCTCTGACATGAACTCAGTGGCTGGCTCTTTGATCACCTTCCCCTGAGGAGGAGCAGGTCACAGAGGAGGACAATGCAGCCAGTCCTGATGAGACCTGATAGACTAGGGTCAGATGGAAGGGAAGGAGGTCCTTCCCTGTCAGTGGACGTGGAGAGGAGCATGGGAGGAGATGATGGAGGGAGGGTGAGGTTGGGAGGGAATGAGAGAGGGGGCTGGGATACAAAGTGAATAAACTGTAATTAATATAAAAATAATAATAAAAAATAAAAAAGTATGAATGGTATTAAGAGAGAAAAGGGGAATGATGAAACAGGAAGGATTACATGGGGAGTTGAATGGCAGGGCTGGGTAGAGAAGGGAATGCTGGGAAGGATAGCGAGCACTATAGATCTTTGAAAAAGTCATATAATTATCTACTGTAGAAATTTACTAAAATATATCTACTTACGTACATGGAAAGAGTTTAAATGAAGTTACACTATACCATAATCTATGATGTACCATAGCTATCAAATAAAAAGCCACATGATGGGTATGGGTAACTTCTTTCAGAGCTGTTTGTCAGTTGGATTCCATAGATCCCTAAACACACACACACACACACAAACACACACACACGTTACAGACCATTGTTACTGCTCTTGATTACCCTCCAGGACTTGATGCCAACCCTCTATTTGTTGAAAACATGATGTACTTTCATAGAACATGGAAAAAAATCAATCTGGTACTAACTAGGAAGCTCTATTCATGCTGACTAACTTTCATTGTGTTAGAAAGTGCTATTGGTGCCACCTGCAAAGAAGAATCATCAGCGGTCTTGCCCAGGTGAAACCAGCCTGGTAAAACATGTCCACTAGTGTAGCAGTGGCATGAATGTTATGGGGCTGACTGATTTCTGATTGGATTTAAATGCTTTGCCAAACAAAGAAACCCTAGCACCAGTAAGTGGCTAGGCCACAGATCCAGTAGAGAACACAGTACCATTCAGCTGTGAATAAAGCTATAATTTGACCTTTTACTTCTCATTTTTGCACATGTAGCTTAATGCATTTGATCAAAGGTGCTTTTGTTTTGCAGTAGATGGATTGACACAGAGACCTCTGAGTGCAGTGTGCAGAGAATAAGATACTATGGAGTGCTTAGCTCTAACTGGGATATCCATATCACAACTCCAACCCCCATGGCTCAAGGATCATCCTGGAGGAGGGGAGGAAAATACTGTAAGAACAAGAGGTAGTGGAAGTCTATGGGAAAACAGTGTTTGAGAGTATGACAGGGGGCCTGCCCTCATGACCTCACAGCAGCTATAAATGAATGGACAAGTCCTACATAAGATTAAGCTAGCCAAAATCAAAGCCTGGGTCAGGAAAGCCTTGTGAAGCCCATCCTTAGCTAGGGAGCTATTGGCAGTTGAGGGCTGCTGGGTGAGGAAGAGTCATTTTTTCTTCTTTGATGCAGTACCTGAGAGGTCACAGTGCTCCAGTACCTGGTCCTACACCAATGCACGTTCAAGAGAACTAAGTGGATTTCGTGCATTAAAGCAAAACAAGTAAGAGAGAGAGAGAGAGAGAGAGAGAGAGAGAGAGAGAGAGAGAGAGAGAGAGAGAGAGAGATCCCATGAAGTTGTGAGAGAAAACTCGTGGTGGGGTGGTGGGTTAGGGGAAGAGTCCGGAGGGAGGAGATAGGTGATAGATTTGGTCAAATCACATTATACATATATATTAAATTCTCAAACAATAAAAATAAATAAAAGTTGAAGTTCTTGGTTCAAAGCTATGGTACCATTCAAATTAAGCAGGCCTTGCTCAGGAGCCTGATTTTGGTTAAACTTTTAGGTCTTTTGCTTCCAATTTTGAAGACAGTATGTTAGGAGAAAACATGTTGAAATAGAGCCGAATGAATTTCACTTAGTTCTATGTTCTTTTTAATGTGCAGTTTATCATGGTGCTTTGGGAACAGGCCCACAAATGATCTTCTGCTGAAAACTTTTCTCACAGATTGTGCCCTTATATAGTTTTTAGTTACTATTTGATGTGATCCAAACTATATGCACATATTGCAAGTCAGCATTCATGGGACACTTTTACCGTTCGGCTGTTTAGCTTTGTATTCACTGTCAGCCTGTCTCTGTGATTCATAGCTAATTAAGTAACTGGAAAGAAATGGTTTTATTACAGTTTTTATAGCTTCTTTTTAAAAAGGAAGTAAGAACTCAAAGATACTCTTTCTACCATTCTCCCAGGCTTAGGGAGTGGAATAGAATCCAAAATCCAAAGGCAGTTGTTGGCATCCTGCCTGTGACTTGGTGGACCTACTAAACAACCTTGAAGAGAACCAGATTCCAAATGAATCAAACAGGGAAGCAGTAAGTTCAGAAAACGGTGTTCTTGGTCCGGTAAAAGTCCATGAGTGCTGGCTCTGTCCATAAATGGATGGAAAGCAATCAAAGGTTGGAACACTCAGTAGCCCTGCAGGCATTCTTAATCATTCTTGTTGAAAACTGCTAGCAGAGACAAAGGAGGAGAAACATAATGTACGTACACAGAGATCTCCTGGGTAGCTTTGCTGAGAAATGTTATGAACTGTGGGTTTGTATTACGTATGTCTTCTTATCATTTGTATATTAAATATGGCTTTGAATATCATAGGAACTGTGCAATGAGATGCTTCAGCCATGCCCGAATCTTCAGAACTCATTAAACATAATGCCTATGGCAGAAAACTCAGCACCTTACAAGACTATATACCCATAGGAAGGTTCTTTTGTCTTTTGTCTTTTTTCTCTTTTCATTCTTTGACTTCTCCCTATGACCAGAGCCAAAGATCACTTTTTTTTCTTCCCTCCCCGGGAGTGACTGCTGTGCAGACTCTACAATCAGCGTTGTATGAACACATATTTATTTTCTTTCTATTACTTCAATGACTTTCCAGAGGCCAGATGTTTGATAGTCCTCTGTGGGAAGTACAATTATATTTTCATCACCTTGAAGTGGAGAGATGGGAGTTTTGCATTGTAAAGCAGTCAGATCAGCTTGGGTTTTCTGTGTGAACTGTGAAATAGGGGAGGGTTTATTTAAAAATCGTCTATCAATTGGATACGCCTTTGAATAGCTTTGTTTTTTAAAGCAGATATTACAAGTATACAATCCTTCTGTATTAATTCACATGCTTGGAAAAGAGAAGGGAAGTCAAGACAACAAATTTCCACTGTATAGTGAAAGGGACTAACAGAATATTCAGTAACATGAGTTGAAATTGTAACACATGGTCCTTGTCTATCAATCTGTGTGTCTTTCTTATTATGAAATCCCCAAAATGAAAAGAAATCATGCCCGTTCATTCTGTAATTAACTTGGGTTTCTTTTATAAGTGAATGGTCTGAGAGCTACATTAAAGACGTAAGAAATCTGATACTACTCTGGAGGATCACTGAGGAAATGGATGATGCTACCACTCATGGCCAAGTAAAATAAATTATTTTACCTTTTTAAAGCAGAGTTATGATGAAAGCCATCTGGACAGTATTTTTAAGAATAAATGACCACCCAACTTGCAAAGGTAGCACTCTAGGTAATTACCAAGTTAGACATCTTAAATGAGCATATTTTTAAGTCAGCAGGCCAGTTAGACTTGAAATAAAGTTCCACCTGTATTTTCAGACATTCCTGAAATAATAAATCTATTTGAAACAAATGTACCCTGTGCCTTCCCTGTCTTACCTGGACTTTATGTTGAAATGAAAGCTGGTTACATTTCTTCTAGTTTTCTTAGAGTCACAGAGCACAGTGGAGGGTCAGCTTGACATTCTACTTCGCTGGACATTCTTGTCAAATGACAATTATATTGCATTTTAGGTATAAGAATATCATTTTTACAGCAGCCACTGGAATAGTCTGACTGTTTTTAACATGGTGTCTAGATGTAATATTTTATACCAAATGTATTTAGTAGGCTGACTGGCTAATGAGAATGGGGTGCAAAACTTGGGTGCTGATTGTTATAAATTACTAGAGCATGAATATAGATTCTAGTCCTAGTATGGATTTAACTTTCTAATTTTCCACACTGATTCAAATGGTAGAAGCATTGTCATAGCTGTAACCAGATATTATGGTTTACCATGTATCTGTTTATCCATTAATACAACCATGCTTGTACCTTGGAGTGATGGAATCACAGACGTATTGTACACAGACATCTTTTAATTTGTTATATTGTTTCAACTAATTCTTATTTGAAATTTGGCTCATATTTCCTTTTCTACATTCCCTGTTTAAGAATACAACAATTTCCTAAATACTAATATATTGTATTAGTGAGAAAAAATTATTGTTTAGTAACAAAACTTCACTGAATTTCCGTGGCTTTAAGCCACAAAGGCTTTGAGTAATGACTTTGCAGCGAGTAAAGATGTGAAAAACAAAATAAAATTACTTTTGGTATGCATTATAAAAGAAAAATTTTAAAGAAGCAGTAGAAATACATTTGGTATAAAATACATTTGGCATAGCAGTTTTGTAAATAATTCAGTAGGTAAGTGAAAGAGAAAGGCTAAGATGAGAAATTTCAAATCTTGTTCTCTAAAACAGACAAAGGCTTACTTGTGTTGGGGACAACCCAAAGCAAACATCAAAATGAAAACCTATTACCTTCATCCTTTTGACAAGTTTTCATCTGCAGTATGTTTCGTCAATAGATTTTTACAATCATGAGCTGATCTTTTTTCACTAATTGATTAATTTACTTTCATCTCCCTTTTCTCATCCCAGTTCCTCCCTCTGACCTTCCTTCCCTTTCCCCTGTGTCCCACTCCATTTCTACCCAGAGAAGGGGAGCTTCCCTGGGGTGTCAACCCACCTTGGCATTTCAAGTAGGACTGGGCACATCTTTCTCTATTGAGGTTAAACAAGATGGTCCAGCCTCCCCCATACAAACCCAGGAGTGACAGACGGGCTAGATCCCAGGGGAGGACATTGCAGCCAGCCCTGAGGAGACAGGATGAGCTGGGGTTGGATGGAAGGGGAGGAGGTCCTCCCCTGTTGGTGGACTTGGAGAGGGTGGGGAGGAGGGAGATGAGGGAGGGAGTGAAAGGGTGGGAGGGAATGAGGGAGGGGGCTATGCCTGGGATGCAAAGTACCTAACCTGTGATTGATATAAAAATAAATAAATTAAAAAAATAAGAAGTATCAAAAAAAAAAAAAAACCACAAGATGGTCCAGTTACAGGAAAAGGATCCAAATGTAGCAAACAGAGTCAGAGACAGTCTCTACTCCTGCTGTTAGAGGTCCCACATGAAGACCAAGCTGTATATCTGTTACTTATGTGTGGAGAGCCTAGATACATTAGATACATCACAAGGTGTTGTCTCGTTGGTGGTTTAGTTTCTGTGGCCCTCTATGAGTCCAGGTTAGTTGATTTGTAAGTTTTCTTGTGGTGTCCTTGACCTCTCTTAAATGTGTCTGCTAAGAGATCATAAGAAAAAAAAACCTTGAAAATGTCAAGTTAAAAATAAATATTCCAAATTGTGATATTAGACATCAAACTCAATAAAAATGAATGAGAGGTGATCTCTGACAGGAAATTGTATAGTGTTTCGAGATTGTTGTGCTAATTTGTTCTTAGAAAGATCAGATAATTGCAAACTTAAGGTGTGAAAAGTCGCTTTGCACAGTTTCAAAGGAAATAGGACCACCATTATTTATTTCTTAAAGCTTTGTTTAATAAGTAAAGTGTGTAGATTTTAGCAGGTTGAATAGCTAATGAAAATGGAGGTGGAAGGCTTGGTTACTGATTGTTACAACTTACCAGAACATGAATATAGATACTGGTCCTAATACTATGAATTAAAAACAAACAAACAAAAAAACAGTAGAAATTTGTTTGGCACTCTATTTTTTTTCTTTAGAAATTAAGTAAAAGATGGAGACATTTCCTTTATGAGGTTCAACCTTTTCACAGCACTAAATTTCTTGTTAATGTTCTAGAAATAATTTTATTTTTTAAGTAATTATTTATTTTTATATTAATCACAGGTTATATATATTTGTATCCCAGCTGTAGGCCCTTCTCTCATTCCCTCCCACTCTCCCCATCCCTCCTTCATCTTCTCCCTGCCCCCCTCCAAGTCCACTGATAGGGGAGGACCTCACTCCCTTCCATCTGACCCTAGCTTATCATGTCTCTTCTGGGCTGGCTGCTATGTCCTCTTCTGGGATCTACTTAGGCTGCTTCTCCCTCTGGGAGGGGGGGCAGTCAACAAGCCAGCCATTAAGTTCATAACACAAATAGTCCCTGTTCCCCTTACTAGGGTAGCCAGTTGGGTACTGAGCTACCATGGGCCACAATCGAGCAGGGGTTATAGTTTGTATCCATACATGGTCCTTGGTTGGAGAAACAGTCTCATAGAAGACCCCTGTGCCCTGATCTATTTGGTCTTTGTGGAGCTCTTCTCCTCCCAAATCTTACTAACTCCTCATTTTTTCATATGATTCCCTGTACTCTGGCAATGGCTTGGTTGTGAGTCTTAATATCAGCGTTGAGTCATTTTTAGTTAGAGTCTTTCAGAGGCCCACTGTGGTAGGCTCCTGTCCTGTTGCTTGTTTTCTCCTACATTCAATGTCCATCCCATTTGACCATCTAAGCTAAGATTGATCATCCCACCCTGGATCCTCCTTCTTGCTTATCTTCTCTAGGTGTATAGATTTCAGCATGTCCATCCTATCCTATAGGTCTATATAAGTGAGTATATGCCAAGTGTTTCTTTCTGCTTTTGGGATACCTCACTCAGGATGATCGTTTCAGGTCCCACCATTTGCCTGCGAATTTCATGATTTCCTTGTTTTTAATTGCTGAGTAGTATTCCATTGTGTAAAAGTACCACAATTTCTGTATCCATTTCTCTACTGAGGGACATCTGGGTTGTTTCCAGATTCTGGCATTACTAATAAAGCTGCTAAGAACATGGTTGAGCAAATGTCCTTGTTATATACTTGAGCATCTTTTGGATATATGCCTAAGAGTGACATAGATGGGTCTTGAAGAATCACTATTTCTAATTGTCTAAGAAAGTGCCAAATTGATTTCCAGAGTGGTTGTACCAGTTTGCAATCCCACCAGCAATGGAGGAGGGTTCCCCTTTCTCCACAACCTCTCCAGCATGTGTTGTCACTTGAGTTTTTGATCTTAGCCATTTTCACGGGTGTAAGGTGAAATCTCAGGGTTGTTTTGATTTGCATCTCCCTGATGGCTAAGGACGTTGAGCATTTAAGTGTTTTTCTGCCATTCTACAGTCCTCTACAGAGAGTTCTCTTTTTAGCTCCATACCCTATTTTTTAATTGGATTACTTGATTTGTTGCTTTTTAACTTCTTGAGTTCTTTATATATACTGGATATTAGCCCTCTGTCAGATGTAGAAATAATTTTAAAATATAAGTGATCCTCATGATCCATTGATTCTGTGTTTGTACATTTACCTCCTCAATGAAGTTAATTTGTAGCTGAGTGGCAGGACTCTTCTTTGGCAGTCAATGAAATGCCTATTTATCCCATATAGAAAGGCCACCAAAATACCAAAGGAAGTTCCATCCAAGCTTGGGGATTACATATAGAAGTGTGTGTGTGTGTGTGGGGTGATTCAAAGGCAATTAAACCACTGAAAGTCTGTCACATTGCATACTTGGGGGCAGCTCTATCACTGAGGAATTCCAACCTCCAGTCACCTTTCCACCACCTCTATGCACTAGCAGCTGCTATAGGAGAGAGTGGAAAAGAAATCTCATGTGAGTATCTGGCAACTTGCTGTCAGCCTTTCCAAAGGAAATGATAATAGACTTGCCATTGCATAGATCTAGCCCTCAGCCGTATTATTCTTATTCCACTGTCATAACAGTGAGACAGTCTGTAAGTTACCATGGCCAAATTCATGAGATTGGCGATAATGACACATCTGCATTATAAGAAGCTTCATATTAATACGTTTTGTGTATTGTGATCATATTGGTCCACGTACACAGTGGCAAATCATTAGAGCAGCACAGACCATGAACAGAGTTTTTGTTACTGAAGGACTCAGACAAGGCCCACGGAGGCAGCCGACCACAAACATCAACATGGCCTCAGGTGGCAATGTAAGCCACTCATAATCAATATGGCCCACAGCAGCAGCATGGCTCCTGGATATCAACACATGAAGTTGAAATTTCTGGCTTCTTTGAAGAATGAATTTCTGTCATGTGATGTTTTGTTGAAAGCTGATGTGTTGCCCAGGTTGGCTTGTGAGAGGGCACATGATGTTTTGCTCTGACCCCGTACTTTCAAGGACATGAGTTTGGCCAGCTGAGAATATCCATAGGTGGACATTGAGGAGAGGACACATATAGAGGCCCACACAGAGTGAGAATCCACCTTTTGAGTCAATACTGCTATGCTGATCTTCATGCTTCAACATTTCACTTTGCAGGGAGAAATATTCTAGAGAGCTTCTCCAGGCAATCCAGCTGGGTCTTAGAGTTTTCTCTGACTTCCTGTTCCTGCTCCATGTTGTCCTTTGGACTGGATTGCTGGTATCCTGACTACTGAGTCAGGTAATCCCCTACGGACCCATCAATCCTAATCAGCAGGAAGTACATATGAGCGGACTACAGCCCTTTCCCCTACTAATCTCCTACCTAAGGTTGCAGGGGTTTGGAAAAGAGGTAAAGGGGCTTAAGAACCCCAAATGAAGTAGGTTTGGTAAAAAGTCGAAACCTACAAACATGGATTTAGGCAGCAGTACAGACCACAGATATCCACATGGCTTTGAGCGGTAACATGGGACACAGACTTCAACAAGGCCCTGACCTTATCAGGACCACCAACCCAATCACGGATCTCAGCAGCAGCATGGACCACTGGTCTCAATATGGCCTCAGGTGTTTACACATACCGCTCACATCAACATGTTCTCTCATCCTCCAGCAAAGCCTGAAAATATCACAACGTCACATGGATCTCTGGCTGCCTCTTTGCCTGGGGCAGCAGCATTGATTACAGACACCAACATAGCCCCATAGTGGCATCATGGACCACAGTGCTTCTTCAAGAATGTCTAATACAGAAGGTAAAATGTTCTGTTGCACAGAGGCAGGGTGATCTCCAGGCTAGGCAGCATGTTGGGGCTTGAGTCTGCACCTACATAGCTCTACGCTGCTGTACACCACCCTGAGGACCCTACTGGGAAATGACTACTTGTCATCCTCTGCCATCCCTCTTACCTGTCGCCTCCATCACATCTCCAGTTCCACCTCACTCCATGTGGCATACACTGCTCTGTGATTTCTATTTTTTCCCACTTCTCCATCACATACTAGTTCATTGTAGTGACACTGTGCATGAGGGGCATAGTCTAGGTCCATATTTATCTTTTTAAGGATCTTCTGACCCAAACACATTTTCAGGACTTTTTTTTTAACTTCTATTAAAATAGTCAAAGCAATTACATAATCAACTTCCAATTCAAAGATTTAAAACCACAGTCCCTATATTAAGCGAATGCTTTAATTCTCATCATTTGCTCACATATGGGATGTTTAAAATTTCATTGAAGGTGATTTTTATGAACTAGGTTCATGTTTAATCTAGCTACCAGATAAACACATTCTACAAACTCATTAAGTTCTGAGAAGCACAGATTGTTCCTGAAGAGTTCATCTGAAACATAAGTGGAAAGTATATTTTTCTCTGAAATTTTAGTTCATCTCAATATTTAGGTACTATAGCTGATGTGCCTCAGCCATTCTAGCTAGCATTTGGCTGAATCTTTGATGAACTTTTAGAGACATGTAGGTCCTGGTTGTAAATGCCCAGGAAAATACTAAATAATAATGGTGACAATAGCCAAATTCTGTCACTTATTAGCAATAATATACAAAACATATCAGTGATTGCCTCCCCCAGGCTATGGATCAGGACTAAAGTTTAGCAGACCATAATTTTCATAAAATATGCCAACTGGAAAAATATTCACTTAAAACTCAGTTTCATCTGGCCCTGAGGACTGTCCCTGAGAGCTTGGGTCCATGAACAAGATCTTTAAAATGGCTAGGTTCTTAGAAGAATATTTAGGTGCAAAAACTAAAGAAACTGCCATGGTCCAAGACAAAGCATATTACACAGGAAAATAACATTCTGACTATTAATCACATCACAAAGAATATATATATATATATATATATATATATATATATATGTAATTTATTTATTTTTATATTAATCACAGGTTAGGTACTTTGTATCCCAGGCGTAGCCCCCTCCCTCATTCCCTCCCACTCTTCCCATCCATTCCTCATCTCCTCCCTGCCCCCCTCCAAGTCCACAGATGGGGGAGGACCCCCTCCCCTTCCATCCGACCCTAGTTTATCTTGTCTCTTCAGGGCTGGCTGCAATGTCCTCTTCTGGGATCTAGCTAGGCTGTTTCTCCTGGGTGTGTGTGGGGGGGGTTGGGGGGGGTCAAAGAACCAGCCATTGAGTTCATGACAGAAATAGTCCCTGTTCCCCTTACTAGGGTCTCCAGTTGGATACTGAGCTACGATGGGCCACATCTGAGCAGGTGTTCTAGGTTGTATCCATACATGGTCCTTGGTTGGAGAAACTGTCTTGTAAAAGACCCCTGTGCCCTGATCTATTTGGTGTTTGTGGAGCTCTTGTTCTCCCCAAGTCTTACTAACTTCCCCTATTTTCATTATTATTCCCTGCCCTCTGCCGAAGGCTTGGTTGTGAGTCCTAATATCTGCTTTGATGCATTGCTATATAGATTACAAAGAATATATATGTATTTTTTCATTTTTATTTTATATTAATCACAGGTTATGTACTTTGTATCCCAGCCGTAGCCCCATCCCACATTCCCTCCCTATCCCCCCTTTCCTCCCTCATCCCCTCCCTGAACCTTTCTAAGTCCACTAATAGGGGAGGACCTCCTCCCCTTCCATCTAACTCTAGCTTATCAGGTCTCTTTAGGAATGGCTACAATGTCCTCTTCTGTGGCCTAGCAAGACTGCTCCTCCCTCAGGGGACAGGGAGGTCGAAGAGCCAGCCATTGGGTTCATGTCTAAAATAGTTTCTGTTCCTCTTACTAGTATACCCACTTGGGAATGGAGCTACCATTTGCTACACACAAGCAGGGATCCTGAGTGAGGTATCCCAAAAGCAGAAGGACAAACATGGTATAAACTCACTTATATAGACCTATAAGATAGGATAAAAATACAGAAATCTATACACCTAAAGAAGATAAACAAGAAAGAGGACCTGGGGTAAGAGGATTAATACTCATTTAGAAAGTCAAATGGGACGGACATTGGATGTAGGAGTAAACAAAATATATTTTAACACATTAGTTTATTTAGAAATATTGGCTTACTGGATTAGCTTAAGTGTCTAATCTAAAGTCAAAATAATCTGTAGTAAAATTAATTTCCATTAACATTGTTATACTTAGGTTCACATAGATGAATTTGTATATATATGTCAAAATTCTTACTTTAACTAAATAGAATGGTTTTGCTTTTTGATATAAATATGGGTTGCCATATAGGCAAACTCATATCCACAGTACATTTTGCTAAGTTTCTAAACTAGATTTTTTTTACAATTATAGCAAAGACTGTACAACTATGATATTTTTGTTTAGCTATAAGAATCTTGACTGTAACAAATTCTACTAACATTTTATTTTACGTTTAGTTATTTATTTACGCATGTGTTGTTCACACTTTCATTCCCTAGCCTGAGTGTCAAGGTCAGAGGACAACTTGTAGGAGTTAAGTCTCATCTTCCATCACATGGGGTCAGGGCATAGAATTCAGCTTATCAGCCTTTATGCATTGAGCCATCCCCATTGGACTTTTATTAATATTTCAGCAGTAGAAAATTTTATAGAATTTCCCCAGTTCCATGCTAGCAGTAAGGACAATGCTAGGGTTTAGGCTGAGAGTGTCCCCTCAGAGGGCTCACATATTAAAGGCCCGGTTTCCAGTTGCTAATTCAATTTATGATGATGCTGGAAACTTTAGGAGGTAGGATCTTGCTAAGGGAAGTAGATCGCAAGCTGGAACGCGTTCTTGGAGGTTCTCCAGTCCCTGCTTCCTCTCTTACATGGTGAAGAGCCACCACCACCACACGCTCTTGCCGTCATAGTTTCCTTTCTCCCCATAGGTCCAAAATCAGGATAGCCAGGGAATACAAACTAAGGTTTCTGACATTGTTTGCCAAAACATGTAACCCTGTTACTTCTAAGTAAGCTGTTCTCTCCATTATATTCGTTATAAGTACTCAGAAGTAACTCATAAAGTTTCTACAACAAACCGCAAGAGCATACTAACCTCTTAAAGAACTCTACTTGCTCTAATGTTAACAAAGCTTTTTTCTCAGGTTTTCACAAACTTTTACTCATTGCTCATTGAATCAATGTCTTCTGACATCTCAGGATTACCTGAAAGTCACTATGGCAGTCGCTGACTAAGAAATATCTCACAGTGTTCATATTCTCTTTTTCATTCATCTCATATACCTCTTCATTTTTTCCTAAGTCTTGCTCCCAGAATTTTTAATTCCCTCCTTGCACTTCCATGCCTTCATTTAATCATAATATAAAATATATTTTTCTCTTAATATATTGTCTTTATTCTTTAGGAAGTTGTGAGACTAAAACAGGAAAAATATACTTTGTAGGTTAAGGGTTCTGTTGGCAGCTAAGATAATTAAGAAACTGTTCCTGTGTATCCTGTGCTAAGTCTTTGAAAGTTAAGGTTTCTTTTTGTAATTGTTTCTTATATCTAAGGTAAACTAGAAAAAACATGCTTTTTTTTAAACCCACACTAAACCTGTGACCTCATTCACATGATCTATATCCTTACCCTTCTTTTTTCCCTTTCATTGTATTTTTCTAACAATATCTAACAGCTGACTCTTTTCTATGTGAACAACTTACACGTCTTATAAAAAGGACCTCAAGAAGCTGGCATGGGCTAATCTCTCAAGTACAGACTTAAGGTGAGGCATCTAGTTTGCCATGCCTGGATGCACCCCCAAATACGGCTTGCTTCAATTGGACAATCATAGATTTGACCTTTTCTACTATGATTAACCATAGTGTGATGGTTAACCTACATTGTAATCCTGATTCGACTTGGATTCACAGAGAGCACTGAGGGCTTTACCTTAGGCATGCCTGTGAGAATACTCTGAGGGGATTAACTGAGAAAAGACCCACCAGGAGGTCAAGAGCACTCAGCCTTGGGCAGAGATCCTTTGCTTCCTGACACTCTGTGATATGAGTAGCCCCATATGTGGAGTAGCTTAGGCCACCATGATCTGGATACCCACTGTGTCTTCCCTGCCATGGAAAGAGACACTATGAGCCACAATGAACTTCCATTTTTATTTTGAACGTCCCTTTCTTAAGTCATTCTTGGCAGGCACTGTGGTCCCAGTGATGCAAAAGCCACCAACTGGATAATTTTTTAAGAAAACTCTTTTCTTGAAGAAATTGTGCAGTCTGGAGCAAAGACAGGAGAAATCAACGGGAGATACACATGTTAAGAAGACTAGACTGCTTCTTCTGACGTCCATCCTCTTTGCCTTTCTGTGTGGGGATTGAGCCTTTTCGCCAGAGTCCTCCCTCTTGATTAGTTTCTTTAGGTGTACAGATTTCAGAAGAAGGAGCAAACAGGGAACAAGTCAGGAGCCTGCCACAGAGGGCCTCTGAAAGGCTCTGCCCTGCAGAATATCAAAGCAGATGCCAAGATTTATGGCCAACCTTTGGGCAGAGTGCAGGAAATCTTATGAAAGAAGTGGGAAATAGTAAGGTCTGGAGAGGACAGGAGCTCTACAAGGAGAGCAACAGAACCAAAAAATCTGAGCACAGGGGTCTTTCCTGAGACTGATACTCCAACCAAGTACCATGCATGGAGAAAACCTAAAACCCCTGCACAGATGTAGCCCATGGCAGTTCCGTGTCCATGTGGGTTCCATAGTAATGGGAACAGGGACTGTCTATGACATGAACTGATTGGCCTGCTCTTTGATCACCTCCCCCTGAAGGGGAAACAGCCTTACCAGGCCACAGAGGAAGAAAATGCAGCCACTCATGATGAGACCTAATGGACTAGGATCAGAAGGAAGGAAATGGAGGCCTCCCCTATCAGTGGACTTGGAGAGGGGCATGTGTGGAGAAGGAAGAGGAAGGGAAGGATTGGGAGGAGAGGAGGGAGGAAGCTACACGGGAGATATAAAGTGAATAAAGTGTAATTAATAAAAGAATTTTAAAAAGAAGACTAGACTGGCAGTCGTTATGATTTTGAAAAATTTGTCTTTGGGGCTTGGGTTATGAAGAGCAACATGAGAAGTAGATATTGCAGGTGTGGCCATAGAATACTTGAACTTTATAGGTGATTATGAGAGTGCTCTTTGTGCTTTATGTCAATGAGGGAAATGATTAAGGTGGACAGTGGTGAATGGGAATTGGAAATGTCTACAAACTGTGAAACTATTATTTTAAATATGATTTACAACCCTGTACAAGACCATGAAAGATAATTGTGTGCCAGGCACCCTTGGCCATAGGAAAGGAAGAGAATTAGTAAGCATACTTCAATTATCTAACAGCTTGAATTTCCTTATCCATTGAATCTGCTCTTTGAGGCACTGGAAATTTCATTATGTGCGATTTTCATCCTCAACTAAGTGAAAGAAGGAAATATGAAGTCAAAGTGACACACTATGTAAGGAAGATTTAAGAAATGTGTGTGTATGTATGTATGTATGTATGTATGTATGTATGTATGTATGTATGTATGTATATGTGTCCTTAAAGCAATATGCCTGCAAGATATGTCAATTTTAATAACCACTGTTGTTTTAGAGTTGGATGCTCTTCCGTCTTATAATGCTTATGATATGTTGTCATTACTTATTCTGTTTTACAGACAACCAAACAGGGAACTGAAAAAGCTCGAATGAGATCATCCCAGGGTTCAACAGCTGAGTCAGCATGAGAACTACTGGTTCCAAACTCCCTCCCTATGCCCTACATCTTCTAAATCCTAACATCCCACAAAAGGAACAGGTATTTAGATGTTAAAATTTTCTTTGTATATTGAAATCAATATGTTTTCTCCAAAGAATCAAACACAATTTTATTTTTATCTTTCTAATGACGTTTATGTATTTACAGTTTATCTGCTGCTGAACCAGCAGTAGAAGAGTCTTTGAAGTGATGGTTGATGTGTATATTGGCAGATTTGAAGATGAACTATGCCAGAAGACTCCCCGAAAGATTAAACTGTTAACCACAAATACATGGTTTCAGTTGAGAAGATTTATGTGTTGCTGACCATATTAGCCATTGTAGTTAACATTGGCCCTGATAAAGTCATACTTTGGGACTAGGCCAGCAAGCTGCATTTGTAGAAATATAGTGTAGTTTATAGCATGGATGCAGTGACATTGCAGACTTCTCAATGTCAAACAGTCAATAAAGAAGTCACACAGTGTTCTGCCGGCTCCTAGCCTTTAAACTTTTTGGCACTTCCAAGATTTTCAACTTTCAGATACACTAATTCCAGCATTGAACCCATCTGTTTTATTGTGGTTTATGGACTAAAATGTGATGCTTCTAAAACATGTTCCTTATGGACATCATTATGCTTGAGAACTCTTCAAACAGCCACTTGAAACACTAGACAATAGAAATCGTTATAAAGTCTGGCATGGAGAACTGGGAGAAGTATTATGAAGTAGTCAGCATGGTCAGGGTCTCATCACTTGGCTGGATACTGATCTAAGCCTTTATTACAGTTCAATCCCAGTAGGGTGTATCACAATTGGGAATGGACACTAAGTACCTGAAGTTTGTGGAGATCCCAGAGTTAAAAAGCATGCTGTAACCAGGAATAAATTATGGGTTCTGTGATCAGCTAAAGAAAACACTGTGCTTATAAATATATTTATATTATGAAGAATACAAATCAATATGCCATCCAAATCAAGAGATAGAATACAAGCCTTTTGTGTCCTCTTCTCATGGGATCAGGAATGTAGCTTACCTGGAATATCAATGGCATCTGGGGAAGCCTCATTTTCCTTATGTACTTTGCAATATTACAGGAGCTTTGACACATAGGCATGATTAACCAAATCACTCTCTAGCACTCTAACTCAGTCTTTAGTGCTCTGCCCTTCCTGAGTCTGGTGGCTTAATTTCTCAAATTTCTAATTTTGTGATTGATCTTTCAAGTCCTATTTGAAAGTCATAATAGAATTGCCTCATTAGCATAATGAAACACCCATCACTCTGGAAATTTCAAGGGTTTAGGAGCTCTCTGCCAGGAACCTGGGACAGAAAGACAAGACAAACTTATTATGTTTGAAGGAATTTGTTGAGGTGATTATCTTTCAGTTCTACTTTTAAGGTAGAAAACAAACAAACAAACAAATACACAAACAAAAGACAGCTATCAGAAATTTAAGTCTGCATCCAAAGTAGTCTTTTTTATTTTATTAATTAATTTATTTTTATATCAATCACAGGTTAGGTACTTTGCACCCCAGGCGTAGCCTCCTCCCTCATTCCCTCCCACCGTCCCACTCCCTCCCTCATCTCCCTCCTCCCTGCCCCCTCCAAGTCCACCAACAGGGGAGGACCTCCTCCCCTTCCAAAGTAGTCTTAAAGAACATGGAAGGACCCACATTTGAACCCAGCGGTGTCTGCTTCAAATTTCACGCATTCATGTTCCCTTTAAGGGAAACCAAGTGAACATGAACAGTGAACTCACTCTGAGACATAAGCATACGTATAGTTTCTTATTAGCTTTTTTTCTGGTGACTTAAAAGGTTTAGGGGAAAAAAGCTCCATCTTTTCTGATAAATCAAGTCCTGTTGGATGGTAGATAAGTGCTCAACAAATGAACAAGCAAACCTGAATAAGGCCAGACTTGTCAGCTCCTGAGTGGGCTGCCCTAACTACGGACTAGCCCATTGATAAAGCAGAGATTTGTGGGTATGGATCATTCACCTTTCAGTGACAGGAAAGGGGTAGAGATGCTTGGCTTTGGTGTCCACTAAAGAAAGCCAGATGTAGGCTTGACTATGGAGGGCTGGAAGCGGGGAAGCTGCCCATGCCTCAAGATGGAGATGATGCGTGCGCGTATTTCAATTCTGCTACCAGTGCCTTGTCCGTGTGTGTGACCTAAGGCTAACAACGCCTTTCTCTTCCGTCTGCATGCATCTCGGTCATGAAGACTGGCGCTGTGAAGTCTGGAAGTGATAATCCAGGATCTCATCCATTGCAGCCAAATATCATCGCTGTGTTGTGACCTCTGTTCTCACTTCATGTGAATCCTTCTACTCCTTATGGCAATCATCAGCATGGGAGTCGGGGCGTTAGATCGTTCTCCCCTGGGACAGCCATGTTTTCTTTATTAATTTTTATTATTAGTTACATTTTATTAACTCTATATCCCAGCTGTATCTCACTCCCTCATTCCCTCCCAATCCCACCCTCCCTCCCTCATCTCCTCCCTGACCCTCTCTAAGTCCACTGATAGGGGAGGACCTCCTCCCCTTCCATCTGACCCTGGTTTATCAGGTATCTTCAGGACTGGCTGCAAAGTTTTCCTCTGTGGCTTAGCAAGGCTGCTCCTCCCTTGGGGGGGTGGGGAGGTCAAAGAGCCCCTCATTGAGTTCATGTCAGAAATAGTCCCTGTTCCCCTTACTAGGGTAACCACTTGGGTACTGAGCTACCATGGGCTACATCCGAGCACATGTTTTATTTTATTTATCTACATATCTATTTTATTAAAATGTACTTATTAGTAAAATGCATGTATATTTTATATAATTATATAATTATACTGCTGTCTAGCATATTTTTAACTTAAAAAGCATAAATAAAGAATATTATGATAATAAGCACATATGTTTTGGCTAACATAAAAAGTTGACTTTCAGTCTTAAATTCATAATTAATGTTATAGACAGAAATGCAAGATGTTTGCAATCTAAAAGGAAATGGTAAAGTATAATTACATTTAAGGAAAATGCCACAAGGAAACACATTTCTATGTATATGCCTCAAAATGTTAATACGAAACAAAAGCTTACAGGATGGCATAGAAGACATAAATATGGTTGTCATTTTGGTAGTAAGCCCTTGTCCTCAGGTTGGCTTTTCTAGTTGTAGCAATGATGCCAGGAACACTAAGAGTTCTGTATGTTCGGCATGAATCAGCTCACAGAATCTTCACAGTAACTCACTCAGAAATGGCTGAGTTTGACCCTTTATGACAGATAAAGAGACACACTTGATGAGGTTAAGTCATGTGAACAATGATGGATGAGCAGTCTCAACACTTGCATGCCTATACATGATGAACATGTTGTAAGCTTCTTACAGTGCCAGGTTATGATAACATCCTGAGAGATATCTGTTACAGTGGTGGTTTGAAAGAAAATGGCTCCTGGAACTTCCTAGGTTGGAACACTTGGTCCCCAGAGGGCTTCGGAAGGTGTGAGTCTATTAAAGGAGGTGTGTCAATGGGAGGTTTTGAGGTCTCAATAGCTTCACACCATCCCAGTCAGTTCTCTATGTCTTGTGCTTCAGAGTGTAAGCTAACATGTGTTCCAGCACCATGCGTGCCTGCCTGTTCCTGAGCCTTCAGATATGATGGCCACATGATGGTCATGGGGTGAACCCTCCAAAACTGGAAATCTCAAATAAATGGTATTTTTTATAAGTTGCCTTTGTCATTGCATGTTAGCACAGCAATAGAAGTATAAAAGATGCTTAGGCTTTTAATTTTTCATGCACTAAACCTGTCCTTGATTAAAAATCAATCTTTGAAAAAAATTGTTTTATAACTATTTAGTTCTTTCCTTCTGGAAACTGGATTCTACTTTTAGCTATCTGATTCCTCTGGAGGAAAAAAAAATGGTTATTTATCTTTTCCAGAATACTATAGAAAATGTCATTCCAACCTCTTGAGAAATTTGCTAAAAGTTTAGAAAATCTAATAACACATCTGGATTCTGACAACAGAAATAATAAGTCAGGGTTAATTGTCATTGATACTGCCTTTTCCATTGTTAGGGCCCGATGATTTTTAAGTAAAGCTTTTCGCTTAATTAAGACAATTGCAAATAATATAGCAAAATCTCACTCGAGTTTTATCTTTCAAGTAGAAACAACCATGGTTCATAGAATTAACTTTTATTTTTGTAAAAGTCATGAAAAATCATTTTCCACTATTTCTTTTAAGATGTGGTGCTTCAAAATGTAGGTGTTTTAAAATTTTATTCATTTTAGGAAAATATTCAAATATCTTTTCAATTTTTATTTTTTATATTAATCTCGAGTTATTTACTTTATATCCTAGCTGTAGCCTCTTCCCTCATTCCCTCCCAATTCTACCCTTCCTCCCTCACCTCCTCCTTGTCCCTTTCCAAGTCCACTGATAGGGGAGGCTCTCCTCCCCTTCCATCTGACCCTAGATTATCAGGTATCTTCAGGACTGGCTGCAATGTTCTCCTCTGTGGCCTAGCAGGGCTGTTCCTCTCTCAGGGGTGGGGTGGGGATGAGGTCAAAGAGCCAGCCATTGAGTTCATGTCAGAAATAGACCCTATTCCCCTTACTAGGGTACTCACTTGGATACTGAGCTACCATGGGCTACATCCAAGCAGCGGTTCTAGGTTATATCCATACACAGATCTTGGTTGGAGATACAGTCTCATAAAAGACCCCTGTGCCCTGATGTATTTGGTCCTTGTGGAGCTCCTGTCCTCACCAAGTCATACGAACTCCCCCTTCTTTTATATGATTCCATGCACTCTGGTTATGAGTCTCAGCATCTGCTTTGATACACAGCTAGGTAGAGTTTTTCAGAGGCCCTCAGTGGTAGGCTCCTGTCCTGTTATTTGTTTTCTCCTACTTCCAATGTACATCCCCTTTGTCTTTTAAAGTGAGAATTGATCATCTTACCCTGGGTCCTCTTTCTTTTTTATCTTCTTTAGGTGTACAGATTTTAGTATGTTTATCCTATCTTATAGGTCTAATACCCACTTATAAGTGAATATATACCGTGTGTATCTTTCTGCTCCTGGGACACCTCACTCAGGATGATCTTTTCTAGATCCCACCATTTGCCTGCAAATTTCATGATTTCCTTGTTTTTAATTGCTGAGTACCATTGCATTGTGTAAAAGTACCACAATTTCTGTATTCATTCCTCCATTGATGGACATCTGGGTTGTTTCCAAGTTCTGGCTAGTTCTTTGAGAAAATCAACAAGAAAGACAAACACTTAGCCAAACTAACTAAAAGATAGAGAGAAACTATCCAAATCAGCAAAATCAGAAATGAAAAGGGGACATAACTACAGACACTGAGGAAATCCAAACAATCATTAGGTCATACTACAAAAGCCTATATACCACAAAATTTGAAAATCTAAAAGAAATGGACAATATTCTTGATAGAGTCTATCTACAAAAATTAAGTCAAGATCAGGTAGAAGATTTCACCTTATACCCATCAGAATGGCCAAAATAAAAAATTCAAGTGATAACACATGCTGGAGAAGTTGTGGAGAAAGGGGAACCCTCCTCCACTGCTGGTGGAAATACAAACTTGTACAGCCACTCTGGAAATCAATCCGGTGCTTCCTCAGACAACTACCACTCCTAGGCATATATCCAAAAGAGGCTCAAGTACACAACAAGGACATTTGCTCAACCATGTCTGTAGCAGCTTTATTTGTAATAGCCAGAAACTGGGAACAACCCAGATGCCCCTCAACTGAGGAATGGATATAGAAATTGTGGTACATCTACACAATGGAATATTACTCAGCAATAAAAAAACAAGGATATCATGAAATTTGCAGGTAAATGGTGGAAGCTGAAAAGGATCATCCTGAGTGAGCTACCCCAGAAACAGAAAGACATACATGCAATATATTCACTCATATAGACATATAAAATATGATAAACCTACTAAAATCTATACACCTAAAGAAACTAATCAAGAGGGAGGACTCTTGCTAAAATGCTCAATCCCTAGCCAGAAAGGCAAAGCAGATTGACATCAGAAGAAGAAAACAAGAAACAAGCTAGAAGCCTGTCACAGAAGGCCTCTGAAAGGCTCTGCCCTGCAGAATATCAAAGCATATGCGAAGACTTATGGCCAACTGTTGGGCAGAGTGCATGGAATCTTATGAAAGATATGGAAAATAGTAAGATAGGGAGAGGACAGGAGCTCTACAAGGAGAGAAACAGAACCAAAAAATCTGAGCACAGGAGTCTTTCCTGAGACTGATACTCCAACCAAGTACCATGCATGGAGAAAACCTAAAACCCCTGCACATATGCAGCCCATGTCAGTTCAGTGTTCAAGTGGATTCCACAATAATGGGAACAGGAACTGCCTCTGACATGAACTGATTGGCCTGCTCTTTGATAACCTCACCCTGATGGGGGAGCAGCCTTACCAGGCCACAGAGGAAGACAATAAAACCACTCCTGATGAGAGCTGATATACTAGGATCAGAAGGAAGGAAAGGAAGACCTCCACTATCAGTGGACTTGGGGAGGCACATGTATAGAGAAGGGGGAGGGGAGATGAAATTGGGAGGGGAAGAGGGAGGGGTTTATGGGGGGACACAAAGTGAATAAAGTGTAATTAATAAAAATTAAAATAAAAAATTAATTTCCAAAAAAAAAGAAAGATTGAATAACCCTATATTCCCCCAAGGAAATTGAAGCAGTCATCAACAGTCTCCCTTCCAAAGAAGCCCTGGGCCAGATGGTTTCAACGCAGAATTCTACCAGACCTTTAAAGAAGTGTGAATTCCAATTCTCTTCAAACTATTCCACAAAATAGAAACAGAAGCAACATTACCAAACTCATTCTATGAAGCCACAGTCATCTTGGTACCAAAACTGCACAAAGAACCATCAAAACAGAGAACTTCAGACCTATCTCTCCTATGAACATTGATGAAAAAATAGTCAATAAAATACTTGCAATCCGAATCCAAGAACACATAAAAGATATCATCCACCATGACCAAGTAGGCTTCATCCCAGGCATGCAACTTCATATGGAGAAACAAAAAACCCAGAATTTCCAAAATGATCCTGTACAACAACAGATCATCTGGAGGTATCTTCATCCCTGATCTCAAGCTGTACTGCAGATCAATAGTAATAAAAACTGCATGGTATTAGCATAGAAGCAGAAAGGTGGATCAATGTAACCAAAGAGAAGACCCAGAAATAAACCCACAGACCTATGAATATTTGATATTTGACAAAGAACCCAAACCATTTAATGGAAAAAGACAGCATCTTCAACAAATGGTTCTGGTCCAACTGGATGTCTACATGAAAATAGATCCATATTCATCACTCTGTACAAAACTAAAGTCCAAGTGGATCAAAGACATCAACATAAAATCAGATACACTAAATGGGTTAATAGAAAAGTGGGGAAGAGCCTAGAACTCATTGGCACAGGAGACAAGTTCCTGAACAGAACACCAACAGCACAGGCTCTAAGAGCAACAATCAATAAATGGGACATCATGAAACTGAAAATCTTCTGTAAAGCAAAGGACACTGTTGTCAGAACAATATTTAAGTATCTTAAAATTCCAATTATTTTGTATCTCGAGAATCGTGTCTGTTGCAAAATTTCCTTATCTTTTTGAGACAGTGTAATAAAGAAGACAATGAAAACCATTCAGAAATAGCCAAAATGATAGTTTTCTCCTGTGACTTTTGACACTTCCCCAACCATGGCTGTGTGGATATATGTACATTATGTTATGTCAGGAGCCGGCATTCTCCATTACAAGATGGCGCCGGTTTCCAGGTTCTTCGCTGACACGGCAGTGGTAAACAACTCCTGTGCGCTTGTGCATAGCCCGCCAGGGGCTATGCTACTGAGGGTTTGAGATAAGGACCAATCATGGAAGTACACGCCGTCTTAAGTCCTATTTAAGCAGCATCAGTCCAGAGCTCAGGGTCTTCCGCCTTTAACCACTAGCTGCGCAGCTGAATAGCATGATGTATTCCCAATAAAGCGTGCTTCAGAAGAATCCTGTTGTGGCGTCTTCCTTGCTGGCGAGGTGGGCGTGACAAGTGGTGCCCATCAACAGAGTACCAGCGGAGACCCCTCTTCGAGGAGGATTCAGAACTGACACGCGGGAAGGGTCGGATCCGACTTTCTACTGAAAGGTATGCTCATTGCAGGAGTAAATCCTCTTCTTTATGCTTTCATTTTCGTTTGCCTGGTCATACGATGTGAAGAAAAGGTGAGGAAGGGACAAAAACTGCTGGTAGAACACCAAAAGAGCATATTTGAATCAGACAGAAAGGAAGAAAAGTCTAGACACAAGAAGTCAAAACAGGATAAAGTAAAGAAAAAAGGAAAGGGTCATGACACATTTAAAGAGAGAAAGAAAAAAGGGGAAAAGGGTTTATATCCTCTATTGAAAGAATTCACAAACCTTGAGATCTCAGAATCTGAATCCAGTTCTTCTGAGTCTGGAAACCCAGACTTGTCGTGGTCAGAGGAACTGGATACTGCAGATGAGGAAGAGCTGGAGGAGGAAGCAGCCAGATACGAGGAGGAAAGATATAGACCACCTCC
>CM053750.1:35231774-35252355 GCA_028658305.1 Pachyuromys duprasi
GGGTACCGTGTGACCCAGCCCAAAATGGCGGCTTAGGCGCCCAGCCCGGCTGTGCGCAGCCTGTCTCCCTCCGGAGTTTTTCCTGGGAGTATCTGGGTGTCCCTTGGACTTTTCCACTTGATTTCCCCACCGTAGGAATTCTGCTCACCTGGCAGTCGCAAACGCTGGTGTTTTAGGTCCCAGATCTCAGTCTCTGGGTTGCTGTGCCTACACTATTGTCCTGCTCTTCAGACACAGTGTCCTCCTGGGGCAGCCATCTTGGATCTCAATGTGTGAGTTTCAATGTATGATTTCAGCTTTAGTATTATTTCTTTTATGAATGTGTTTGCCCTTGCATTTGGGGCATAGATGTTCAAAATTGAGACATCATCTTGTTGGATTTTTTTCTTTAATGAGTATTTAGTGCCCTTCCCCATCTCTTTCGATTACTTTTGTTCAAAAGTCTATTTTATTAGATACTAGAATAGCGATTCCTGCTTGTTTCTTGGGTTCATTTGCTTGGAAAACCCTTTTCCAGTTCTTTATTTTAAGGTAATAACTATCTTTATTGGTGAGGTGTGTTTCTTGTATGCAGTGGAATGATGGATCCTCTTTTTTGTACCCACTCTGTTAACCTGTTTTTTTTTAATTGGGAAATTGAGTCCATTCATGTTGAAAGATATTAATGACCAATGATTGTTGATTCCTGTAATTTTAGTATTGGTAGTATGAGTGTGTATGCTTCCTTTCTTTTGTTTTTGCTGGTGTGAAATTATTTATTTCCTGTGTTCTCTTAGGTAGTGACACTTGCTGTGTTGGAGGTTTCCTTCTAATATTCTCTGTACTTCTGGGTTAGTGGAAAGATATTGTTTAAATTTGGCTTTGTTGTGTAATATCTTGTTTTTCTATCTTTGGTAATTGAAAGTTTTGTTGAGTATTGTAATCTGGGATGGCATCTGTGGTCTCTTAGGGTGTGTGTGTGTGTGTGTGTGAGAGAGAGAGAGAGAGAGAGAGAGAGAGAGAGAGAGAGAGAGAGAGAGAGAGAGAGAGACAGACAGACAGAGACAGACAGAGAGAGAGAAAGAGAGAGAGAGAGTTTTACCCTTCTATTTTCCTTTTCAACTCTTGAACAGTTTTAGTCATTTCCTTCTCCTGTTTGCTTGTTTTTTCCTGTATTTCTTTAAGAGATTTATTCATTTATTCATTCTTTTTACCCATTTGCATCTTCCTGTATTTCCTTGAGGGATTTATTTTACTTTTTCAAGGCCTCTATCATTTTAGTAACCTCAGATTTAAGATTGTTTTCTTGTGCTTCAGATGTGTTAGGATATCCAGGGTTTGTCATAGTATGATAGTTGTGTTCTGGTGGTGCCATATTGCCCTGTGTTTTGTTGAGTGTGTTCTTATTCTAGCCTCTAACCATCTGGTTGTCCCTGGTGTTTGCAGACTTTGTGATTCCTTGTAGTCTTGGTGATGTCACCTTCTGTAGTTGCTGATGTCTGCCGCCTCTCTGATTGCAGTGTCTAATGGTCATTGTCCCTGGGACTGCAGGTGGAGCCAACGAGGGCTCCTGGTGGATGTCCCTTCTGCTGGCATTCTCCAATTGCTGCTGTCCCAGTGACTGCAAGCTGAGCTGGTTCTCAGGAGCTGGTGGGTAGAGTTCATGGAACAGAGCTCAGCTCTGGTGGGAGTCTCCAATGGTCACCATCTCTGTCCCTGGAACTGTATTTTATTGAGTAGTGCTATACATTGTTGGCAAAATGTATGTTATGGAGTGAATGATGATGTTTTGTCGAATTTTTATATTGAATCTTAGTTCTCAGTGCATTAAGATATGTGGACTTTGAGAAGCGATTGGGTTATAAAAACTTATCTCATAAATTCTTGAATAAAGATACTTGAGGTTGAAGCAAGTGCCCCCCCTTTATCCTTCTCCTGTCATGGGAGGACACATCATCTCTTTCCTCTGAAATGCAGTGTTCAATGCATTGTTCTGGATGCAGAGACCATGCTTTGACTAATTTCAGAATATTGACGTATGAGGTGTAAGTAATGTGTGAAATTGTGATTCACCTATTAAGAAATAAAAAGCATGTCCTCCCATTTTCTTTCTTCTTATCACCCCCCTGGTTGAAGCAAATCAAAATGGCAAGACATCTTGAGCCATATGGATGTGGGTAGCTGCCAAAGGATCAGAAAGAAATGAACTATATGAACCTGACCCTTGACATGCCCAGCTACCACATAGACTCTAGGCTCACACATTCAGACTAGGGTGTGAAAGCAAAAGTCCTTTCTCTGAACCCTTCTATTAGGGCATGAACCCCATTTCTGTGGGCTTTACTCTCAGGGCCATATTACATGCCACATTTCAATGACATGATGTTTGGAGTTAGGATTTCAACATATAAATCTGTATTGGAACATAGTTTTCAAGTATTTAACTCATTTCAGAAATGTGTTTTTTTTTTCTTAATTCTAGGAGTTCGACTTAAAACTTTGGGTGAGAGAATGACAGTTATCAGTCTCTGTCAGGATATTCCTTAGAGTTCACAAAAATACTCATGCACATTTTCTTGTATACTTGGGAAAGTATGTTTCTCAAGCAAGGGAAAGCCTATTGGTTTGTTGTTTCTACTTCATGATCCTGGATTTATTTGTACAATATTTATTTTACTACTTAGTGTACGTATGCTATATTTACTACTTAGTGTATATGTATGTGAATGTGTGTGTATGTTTGTACATGTGAGCTGATGCCTGCACACATGTGGATCTCAGAGAAAAAATTGTCAGAGAGTCAGTTTTCTCATATCATCTGGGTTCTGGAGGTGGACTTCAGGTTGCCAGGCTTGAATAGAAAGCACTGTACCTCACTGAGCCATCTCCCCAGCACAGAACCTTAGATTTCTGAGTGCTGTTCATCTTCTTTATATTGAGGTTGAATTTGGGGGCGGTGACCCTTAAGTTAGAAGGCAAGTAATCTGCGTCTCTCCCAATGTAACCTATATATTGTATTGCCTATCAAATGCTATCGATCAATAGGATAATTACAAAGAGAAGAGACACATGATGACCTGCCCCTGTGGTAGGAGTTGTAAGGTTTCAGCTGTGATCATCCTTTAGTTTGCTGAGCTGGCAGCTCCTGCCTCTGATCCCCACGATGATTTCAATTGTCCTTTCTCATTCTCGCCTTAGTGCCCTGGGAATCTTTTGTTGCTTTTCCTGTCCCCTGGCCATGAAGTAAGCACGAGAAAGGTTCTGCGGTCAGAGCTATCTAGCTCTCACGGTTCAGTTCACATCCTGCTGGGACAGTTAGAGGTCAGGGTATTGCTTTAGGCACTAAAATTCCTATCAAAATCAAACTGATATCCAGCCTTCTGCTTCTCAGTATGAATGAAAGCAAGCAAAGGCAATCATGGTTTCTGGATATCAGCTGTAAGCCTGAACTCCCTGGTGGTTTATTTGTTTGCCACTGTGTTCTGTCTAATCTTCTCCCTCTCTTCTTAATAGAGGCTACTTTGAGGTTGTCAGGAAAATATAGGTTTGGGAGTGAAGGTAACGTTCTTCACCTTACTTTACACCCTGGGCTAAAGAGGCCCAAGAAGGAGGCATATTAGAAACACTTCACAGCATGGTCAAAATTTCAGAACGGTTCTTCAGAGTGTTTTCTAGTATCTTTTTACACTTGTGAGTGCAGAAATAGATTTATTTAACCCCGTGAAGATTTAAGTTCACTGAACTTCCAGTCAGCTTAGATTGTTGGTTCAGACCACAGCAATATGAGGCTTAGCCCAGTTGTCTAGTCCAAGATTCCCTCTCTTATACAATGTGGCAAAATTAAAACTTGAACCATTTATTATTCTTAAAATTACAACTTTTTAAAATATTTTAAAGTTAGTTTTAATGTGTATCTGTTCCCCTTGTATGTAAGTTCCCACAGAGGCCAGACAGATTTCTTGGAGGTGTGAGCAGGCAGTTAGGAGCCACCTGACATGGGTGCTGGGAACAAATCTTGGGTCCTCTCTAAGAGCAACAATCTCTCTTACCTACTGAACCATCTCTGCAGTCTGGAATTATAACTTAATTAACATAGGGTACATATTATGAAATTATAAGAGAAAAATTTACCAAATATCAAGGCATGGACAAATGGTTGTCTATAGTTTTCCAGATTATATTTTTGTGCAGTATCATTCTCTATCTGATTGCCAAATCATTTTTTTTTTCAGGAAATTCATCATTTTAGGCTAAAACTTCAAAATTCCTATTAGTGACACTTTAAGTCTGGCTGCCAGCAAAGTCAATAAAATTAATGGTGATAGAGCTAGGAAAGGAGAGAACAGAGTATTCTAGCACCATTTTCTCTGCTATCTTTAAAGTATTTGCTTGTGGTTTCAGGAAGAGATGACCTAGGGGACCGTCTCTTGATGATCATCACAGTCTGCACTCCAGATGATAGGCTGTGGGAGGTAGCTTCTTGATTGTTGCAGTGTTTTGGTTCAACTTTGTCATGTGACTTCCCTATTTGTCTTCCTACCCAGTGTAGTGCAGCAATGACATGTACAGAGAGTCATTTTATTTTGTGTTTCCCTCAATTTTTTTTTACAGGTTAACAAATAACTGTAAGATTTTCCAAGATAAAATAACAGTGACCTTCTGCCATGTCTTTTTACAAACTCACATCTTTCATGAGTCAGAAGTTTTCCAGCTTATTATGGTGATATCAGTTTGGTCTGTGGTGAAACGGCCTTCAACTCCCATTTGAGCTGGTCTAGAGTGGCCAGAGACCTCTCACTTGACGGTGGTATTTGCGCTGTCACCTGGGATGTCTGGGTGCTCATCCATGATGCCTGTGTTTATATGGAAGAAAACATTCAGAAGTGTCCTCGGATTCTCAAACTCTCCAGAAGACTCGCCTTCTCATGGCTTTAATCTGGGCTCTAATCAATTGCAGAGGAGCTTTTAGGTCTCTCAAAGTTGTGCCACCATTTCCACGTTTTGTGATCTCAGCAACCCTCAAGAACCAGCCTACTTTTAAGAGGAGAGAGTTAGACCCCCATGTTCTTAAAGAGAGGAGTGCAACACATACACATGGAGGAAGGAACTGTGACTATTGTCTCTGAGGATCCCATATTATATGCTGGGTCTCTGTGTATTAGAGGGAAATAATAGATCTTGGGGGAGAGTGAGCATCTCTGCCAGAATGTTCTTTAACTGAAATGAGTAATTTTCCTAAGATATTCTAGCATATTCAGATATTATAAATTATTTGTATATAATCTATCTAGAATACATTGAAAATAAATACAAAAATTAGAATAAGTAAAAGTCAATAAGTAAAAGTAAAAGTCAATCAGTTTTCTAATATTTATGGAAAGATATGTATGGCTATGGATTTTTGTGTGTATCGGTTCTTGGTAGAAAATATCATGAGTCTTCTTTAACCAGCTTGTACATTGTTCAAGCTGAAATATCTCCTCCAAGATATAACACATCTTTTGTGTGTGTATATATATATACATATATATACAAATATATATATATATATATATATATAATTACATCCTTTCTGTATATATATGTATGTAGTTCTGAGGACGGAATCTGGGTCTTTGTACATATTCGGCGAGTGCTGTACCACTGACTTACATTGGAAGCCATAGAAATGGCTTTGTGTAATTTTGTTTCCTTGACATAAGAATACTTGCTTCACTTTAATGTTAACTTCTCAACTTTCCAATTTTCAATTAGTTAAATTTACTTAGCTACATTCATCGAAACAAGTTATAATTAACATTAATTCATGTACATAAAAAAACAGTTGGAATGCATGTTCAGCTGCATGCAGGTGTTTTCATTGGTGTTACTTACTCTTGTCTTAGCTTTCTGAGTGTTGGGTTTACAGGTATATACCATCATTACCATCAATATCTTCCAGGCATTGTCTGAAATTCATATACACTGACCTTTTTCTAGTTTAATCTGCTTCTTGAGAGACTGTCAAGCTATGTGTTAACACCGCTGTAATGACATCCTCTACTTCCTCTGTGGAGTGAATTTTATTTCTTGAAATCCAGGATAGACAAGAAAATGGAATTAGAAAGGCCCGCACCTGTCTGCCATTATTCACTTATTTTGGACAAGCTGTCTTGGATCATAAGGAATTCATCTTGCCTGTGTTATATGTCACAGATCCTCAGTATTTGATGTCAGCTGACATTTGGCAAGCTCATGTGTTCTCATCCCATACCCAAGTCATCTACATTTTTATGATAGTCATTTCACACCTATAGTGTGACCTTTTGAGTTTAGAGCTGTCACCAGTGTTGCCTTGGTAAGAAGTAGTTCTCTGACAATGAAATCCACCTGCTTGCATGCCACTGCAAGTTAGGTAGAGCACATGAGCACCTCTCACTTTAGGCTGCCCATAGGTAACAGAGTAGAGCACAATGAACCAACTCCTTGGAATCATGTAGACCTAAATTTAATTTAGTAAATCCCACTTCTTTGTTCTGTGCTTTTAAGGTAAGTATTCATTTCTATTTCTTTTCCAGAGTGAAATTACAGACATGAGTTCTCATCTGGAAAGTTGTATTAAAGGTTATGCAAGGTGAGTACAGTGTGCATACTCCAGGTAAATAAGCCACTAAAAGAAAACCTTCTTCTTTTCTTTTTAAAAATTATTATTTTTTCATTATTTTTTCAATTTATTCATTATATATCCTGAATATATCCTCTCCCTCAACTCCTCCAGTCCCACCTTCCCTACCTTTTCCCTTCATCCCCTTGCCTTAGTCCACTGAAAGGGGGAGTTCTCCACTATTGTCCTATGCCCATATCTTGTTAAGTCTCATCAGGAATGCCTGGATCCTCTTCCTCTTGCTCTGTGGCCTGGCAAAGCTGGATTATCAGGAGTGAGTAATCAAAGAGCAGTCAACCGAGTTCATGCTAGAGGCAGCCCCTGCTCTCCTCACTCAGAGATACACATGGAGACTGAGCTGTCAATTGGTCGCATCTGAGCAGGGGTTCTAGGTCCTCTGCAGGATCCCCTGGGCTCAGATCTTTTAGTTTTGTTGGTCTCCTTGTGGAGCTCCTATCCCCTCCATGTCCCTCTAATTCCATGACTCTCTTCCTCTATAAGAGTACCTGTGCTCTGCCCAGAGTTTGGCTCTGAGTCTCAGCATCTGCTTCGAACACCTTTTGGGTGAATCCTTTCAGAATACCCTCTATAGCAAACTCCTATCCTGTTTCCTATCTTCCAACACTTCTGGTATCTATTCTGTTCGCCTTTCTGAAAGAGATTTAAGCATCCTCACTAGGGTCCTCCTATGTGTTCAGCTTCTTTAGGTCTGTAGATCGCTGTCTTATATTATATGGCTAAAATCTGCTTGTAAGTGAATAAATACCATTCTGTTTCTGGGTTATCTCACTCAGGATGATTTCTTCTAGTTCCATGCATTTGCCTTCAAAATTAATCATTTCCTTGTTTTTAATAGCTAAGTAGTATTCCATTGTGAAGATGTACCACAATTTCTGCATCCATTCCTCCGTTGAGGGACATCTAGGTTGTCTCTTCAACAAAGTTCTTGAAGTTCTTGCTAGATCAATAAGACAATTAAAGGAGATCAAGGGGATTCAAATCGGAAAGGAAGGAATCAAAGTATCACTATTTGCAGATGATTTGATAGTATTCATGAATGACCCCAAATATTCAAGCAGAGAACTCCTGCAGCTGATAAATACCTTCAGCAAAGTGGCTGGATACAAAATTAACTAATCAATCAATCAAACAAACAAACAAACAAAAAAACAGTAGCCTGCCTGTATACTGAAGACAAGTCACCTGAGAAAGAAATTAGGGAAATAACACCCTTCACAGTAGCCACAAAAGATATAAATATCTTGGTCTAACTCAAACCAAGCAAGTCAAAGACTTGGATGAAAAAAAATTTTTTTTTCCTCCAACATGTGTTGTCATTTGAGTTTTTAATCTTAGCCATTCTGATGGGTGTGAAGTGAAATCTCTGGGTAGTTTTGATTTGCATTTCTCTGATGGCTAAGGACATTGAGCATTTCTTTAACTGTTTCTAACTCTGTACACCTAAAGAAGCTAAGCAAGAAGGAAGATCCTGGGTAAGATGCTCAATCCTTATTCAGAAAGGCAAACAGGATAGACCTCAGAAGATGGAGAAAACATGGGACAGGAACATACCACAGAGAGCCTCTGAAAGACTCTGAAAGCAGATGGTGAGACTCAGCAAAACCTTGAGAATCTTATGAAAGAAGGAGACAATAGAAAGACCTGGAGGGATTGCTTTTGGCAGAATGGCCATTTTCACTATGGTAATCCTACTGATTCATGAGCATGGGAGATCTTTTCATCTTCTGATATCTTCTTCAATTTCTTTCTTCAGAAATTTGAAGTTTTTTTTTTTCAAATAGATTTTTCACTTGCTTGGTTAGAGTCACATAAAGGTACTTTTTGTTATTAGCGGCTGTTGTGAAGGACATAATTTCCCTAATTTCTTTCTCAGCCCTTTTGTCTTTTGCATACAGGAGGAATACTGAGTTTTTTTTCTTTTGAGTTAATTTTGTATCCAGTTACTTTGCTAAAAGTATTTACCAGCTGCGGGAATTCTCTGCTTGAATTTTTGGGATCACTCATGTGTACTATCATATCATCTGCAAATAGGGATACTTTGACCTCTTCCTTTCCAAACTAAATCTCCTTGATCTCCTTTAGTTATCTTATTGCTCTAGCTAGGACTTCAAGTATTATGTTGAAGAGATAAGGAGAGAGTGGGCAGCCTTGCCTTGTCCCTGATTTCAATGGGAATGATTTGAGTTTCTCTCCATTTAATTTAATGTTGGCTATATGTGTGTTGTATGTTGTCTTTACTATGTTTAGGTATGTGCCTTGTCTCCCTGGTATCTTCAAGACTTTAAACATGAATGACTTTGTTGGACTTTGTCGAAAGTTTTTTCAGCATCTAAGGAGATGATTGTGTGGTTTTTCTCCTTCAGTTTGTTTATATAGTGGATTATGTTGATGGATTTCCATATATTGAACCACCCCTGTATGCCTGGGATGAAGCCTACTTAGTCATGGTGGAGGACATCTTTTATGTGTTCTTGGATTCGGTTTGCAAATATTTTTTTGAGTATTTTTGCATCAATGTTCATAAGAGAGATAGGTCTGAATTTCTCTTTTTGGGGGAGGTCTTTGTGTGGCTTAGGTATCAAGGTGATTGTGGCTTCATAAAATGAGTTTGGTAAAGTTCCTTCTACTTTTTAGAAAAGTTATTTCTACTTTGTGGAATAGTTTGAAGAGAATTGGAGTTAGCTCTTTATTGAAGGGACAATATCCATCCTGCCAAAAGTAATCTACAGATTCAATGCAATTCCCATCAAAATATCAATATAATTCTTTACAGACCTTGAAAGAAAAATTCTCAACTTCACCTGGAATAACAAGAAACCCAAAATTTCTAAAATAATCCTGTAAAACAACAGATAATCTGAAGGTATCTCCATCCCTGATCTCAAGCTGGACTACAGAGCAATAGTAATAAAAACTGCATGATACTGGCATAGACACAGAATGGTGGATCAATGGAATTGAATAGAAGATTCAGAAATAAACCCACAAACCTATGGATACTTGATTTTTTGACAAAGTAGCCAAAACCATACAATGGATAAAACATAACATCTTCAACAAATGATGCTGGTCTAACTGAGTATCTACATGTAGAAAATGGAAATAGATCCACATTTATCACCCTGCATAAAACTAAATTCCAAGTGGTTCAAAGACCTCAACATAAAACCATCCACACTAAACCTGTTAGAAGAAAAAGTGGGAGGAGCCTTAAATTCATTGGCACAGGAAACAACTTCCTGAATAGAACACCAACAGCACAGGCTCTAAAATAAAAAATCGATAAATGGGACCTCATGAAACTAAAAAGCTTTTGTAAAGGAAAGGACACTGTCATCAGAACAAAAGGATAGCTCACAGACTGGGAAAAGATCTTCACCAACCCTATATCTACCAGAGGGCTGATATCAAGAATATATAAAGAACTCAAGACTTTAAACAGCAAAATTATCAAGTAATCCAATTAAAATTGGGGTACAGAGCTAAACAGAGAATTCCCAATAGAGGAATATATTATATCAGAGAAACACTTAAAGAAATGCTCAACATCCTTAGTCATCAGGGAGATGCAAATCAAAACGACCCTGAGATTTCACCTTACACCCATCAGAATGCCAAAAACTCAAGTGACAACACATGCTGGAGAGGTTGTTGAGAAAGGGGAACACTCCTCCATTGCTGGTGTGAATGTAAACTTGTACAACCACTTTGGAAATCAATCTGGCAGTTTCTCAGACAATTAGGGATATTGCTTCTAGCTATACCACTCCTAGGCATATATCCAACAGATGCTTAAGTACACAACAAGGACATTTGTTCAACCATGTTTGTAGCAGCTTAATTTGTATTCCATCTACCAAAAGTAAGTCAAGATCAGGTAGAAAAATTCAATAGACCTATATCCCCTAAAGAAATAGAAACTTAATTTGTAATAGCCAGAACCTGGAAACAATCCAGATGTCCCTCAAGGGAGGAATGGATACAGAAATTGTGGTACATGTACACAATGGAATACTACCCAGCAATTAAAAACAAAGAAATCATGAAATTTGCAGGCAAATGATAAGATCTAGAAAAATCATCCTGAGTGAGGTATCCCAAGAGCAGCAAGACATGCACAATGTATGCTCACTTATAAGTGGATACTAGACCTATAAGATAGGATAAACATACTGAAATCTGTACACCTTAAGAAGGTAAACAAGAAAGAGGACCCAGGGTAAGATAATCACTTAGAAAGACAAAGTGGATAGACACTGAAAGTAGGAGAAAATGAGAAGCAGGATAGGAGCCTACCATAGAGGGCCTCTGAAAGACTCTACAGGGCAGTGTATCAAAGCAGATGGTGAGACTCAGAACCAAACCATGGGCAGAGTGCAGCGAATCATATGAAAGAAGAGAGAGTTAGTAAGACCTGGAAAGAACAGGAGCTCCACGAGGACCAAATTTATCTGGGCACAGGGGATTGTCTGAGATGGAGTCTCCAACTAGGGACCATACACGGATATAACTTAAAACTCCTGCTTGGACGTAGCCCATGGTAGCTTAGTATCCAAGTGGCTTCCCTAATAAGGGGAACAGTGACTGTCTCTGGCATGAACTCTATAACTAGCTCTTTTATCTCTCCAACCCCCATAGGAAGAGCAGCCTAGCTAGGCCACATAGGAGGACATTGCAGCCAGTCCTGGTGAGACCTGATAAACTAGAGTCAGATTGAAGGGGAGGAGGACCTCCTCTATCTGTGGACTTAGAGAGGGGCAGGAAGGATATGAGGGAGGGAGGGTGGGATTGGAAGGGGATGAAGGAGGGGGTTACAGCTGGGACACAAAGTAAATAAACTGTAATTAATATAAAAATAAAATTTTAATAAAAAATGACCCTGAGAGTTTACCTTAACCCATCAGAATGGCAGAGATCAAAAACTCAAGTGACAACACATGCTGGAGAGGATATGGAGAAAGGGGAACCCTCTTCCATTGCTGGTGGGAATGTAAACTTGTACAACCACTTTGGAAATCATTCTGGTGCTTTCTCAGACAAACAGGAATAGCGCTTCCTCAAGATCCAGCTATACCACTCCTAGGCATATCTCCAAAATATGTTGAAGTATAAAACAAGGCCATTTGCTCAACCATGTCTGTAGCAGCTTTATTTGTAATAGCCAGATGCTGGAAACAATCAAGATGTCCCTCAACTGAGGAATCGATAGAAAAATTTTTGGTACATTTACACAATGGAATACTACCCAGCAATTAAAAACAAGGAAATCATGAAATTTGCAGGCAAATGGTGGGATCCAGAAAAATCATCCTGAGTGAGGTATCCCAGAAGCAGAAAGACACACATGGTATATACTTTTCTTATAAGTGGATATTAGACATATAATATAGGATAATCATAGTAAAATCTGTATACCTAAAGAAGCTAAGCAAGAAGGATGGCCCTGGGTAAGCTGATCAATTCTCACTCAGGAAGGAAAACAACATGGACATCGGAAGAGGGAGAAAACAGGGAACAGGACAGGAGCCTACCACAGAGAGCCCTGGAAGATCTATCCAACATGATATCAAAGCAGATGCTGAGATTCATAGCTAAAATTCGGGAAGATTGCAATGAATCTTATGGAAGAAGGGAGAGATATAAGGACCTGGAGGGGTCAGGAGCTCTCTATCCTCTCTGCAAGGAGAGCAACAATACCATAAAATCTGGGCACAGGGGTATTTTCTGAGACTGATAACTCCAACCAAGGACCATTCATGGAGATAACCTTGAACCCCTGCACAGATGTAGCCCATGGAAACTCAGTGTCCAAGTGGGTTTCCTAGTAATGGTCACAGGGATTGTCTCTGACTTGAACTCAGTGGCTGGCTCTTTGACCACCTCCCCTTGAGGGGGTGGGGTGGGCAGCCAGGCTACAGAGGAAGACAATGCAGTCAGTCCTGATGAATCCTGATAGGCTAGGGTCAGTAGACTTGGGGAGGGGCATTGGAGGAGATGAAGAAAGGAGGGTGGGCTTGGGAGGGGATGAGGGAGGGGGCTACAGAGGGCATACAAAGTGAATAAAATGTAATTTATAAAAAATAAATATTTTTTTTAAAAAGAAGCATATGTAGAAAAGTCAAGAATCTTAATCAGCCATCTTAAAAAATATATTGTTAGGAGATTTTACCATGAAGCTAAACTACACAAACGTTTTCATCTAAGCCCTAACTGAAGTCAGTATGTCTATTGTGTGAGTAATATTTGGGAATTCTATTTTCCTATATTTTTAATACTCAGAATCTTATTCTACACACACACACACGTACACACACACACACACACACACAAACAAATAAACCATTGTTCACATTTTGTTGGAAATACTAGGATTTTGTACTCTGTATCCACTCTATTCTGAAGCTTCTACAATCCAAAATTTTTTTGGAGATTTTGCCTAACAATTACATTTTAATGTGTTTGTGTTCCTTACAGCCCATTTTTAAATTATGGCTTTTCATGTCCTAATGTATTCATTTTTACTAGAAAAAGGATGAGTTTTGTTTCATTTTATAAGGTGTCTATTGTTCTCAAAAGTTGTCTAGTAAGTCAAATAAACTTTATAGTTTTAAGTGTTTCTGACCAAAACAACACACAGATAATGTTATTAAAAGATAGAAACACACTTTTTCAGATGTGTCACCATATCATGATGTTGAATATTTTCTGCTTTTAACATTTTTCCTGAAGATATCAGGTCAGATTACCTAGAAGGAACAGAAACTAGTTTAAGTGCTTTTTCTGGTCCTCTAGGTGTTGAAAGCCATTATGTTTTCCATCCTTCTTCCCCCCAATTTAGATGTAGACATCGGAATCAAGTGGGAGAATTTGTCCAGTGTGATGATGCATGCCTATATACTATATATCAACACTCTAGAGGTCATGACAAGAGAATTGAAAAGTCAAGGATAAGCTCTTCTACATATCAAGACCTTATCTCAAAAAAACAAAATCAACCAACCAACCAAGCAAGACAATAAAAACACCTATCAAATATTTTTCAGAAAAAATTATTGTCCATTAAAAAGTTTTTATGTAGCAACTTTTTTGATGCTATCAACAAATTATCCTGAAGACATTTTATGTGTCCTTTTACTAAATCTTCCAAAGTAATCATGGAATTTAATTTGTGGACAGATATGACTCTCAAGTACTTCTAGTGAAGATAGTACTAGTTGCATCAGGATACAGCCCAACTTCTGGTTTTGGTAGATAGGCCTTTCTTTACAGTTGCCTCACTTCCTTTTGTTTACCTTGATGATGCAAACTGTTGATATTGGCCAACAACATCAATAGAAATCCAGTTCTAGCATCAAGTCTGTCTCTCATTTTCTAACAACACTGGAGATGTATTTTCCTCTCCAATGTTGGCTGCCATTTTCTCTTGTCTTTTGTGTCTCCCCTAAGAAACACTAAAATCATATCCCCAGATCAGAAAATCTTTACTGCCTTGAAGAAGGGATGTATCCTCATGAAAGGTTTCTGTGCTGGTGACTTTCATGGTAATTTCTGTGTTAAATCCTCAGGGGTAAATCCAGAGAACTGTGGTAAGGAAATGTTTTCACAAGCTATACAGACTACCAAAAAACACCACCAACAAAAACAAACAAACAAACAAAACAAACACGCAAACAAAATAATGTCTTGAAAACCAAGTTGGAGGAGTGGAGCAGATATTATCAGAAAATATTTTTACAAAGTTCTTCTAGGCTAAGTAAAAATATTATTTAACATATAAAGAAAACAAATGAAGAATCATCCAAGCTTGGTAGCATCTGGATCTGACAATGATAAATTCTCTATGTGTGGTCCTTTTACAGCCATTTCATGCTCACAATACTTCTTTACTGTGTTCACAGCTAGCTCACGATGAAAGGAAGGATGAAGCATGGACTCACCACTTATGCCTACAAATGCTAGGGTGAGCACTGCAGCCTTGGATTATTGCCACATCATTTTTCCTGGCTTCTCCACTTGTAAAATGTGAGATTGCCTCCTTGTTCTTTCCATGCCGTATTGTATTGGAGTGAACAATGCTAACAAGAATATTGAGCAGAACTCTAACCATCTCAATTAAGGTGCCTCTCAAAGAAGGCAGGCGTGGGAATTGTGACATCCTTATACCCTCTTGGCCTAAAAGCTGGACTCTTTTGCTCCTCAAAGCTCCCTTCAGCCTCTTTAGTTTATCCGCTCATCCAGTGATGCCATGTGTGAATTTACTAATCCAGGAAACATTTTATTTTTATTTTAATTTTTTTCTGGCAGTACTGGGGATTGAACCCAAGACCTCATGTCTCCTTGGCAGGCATTCTATCACTTAGCTCTAAAATCTGACTTTAAGAAACGTGCTTTTTTTTTTGAGATTGTGATATAATTACATCATTTCTCTGTCACTTCCCTTTCTTCCCTCCAAACCCTCCCATATACCTGCTTCTGGCTCTCTTTCAAATTCATGGTCTCTTTTTTCATTAATTGTTACATGCATATATATATATATATTTATATACATGCACATATATTTATATAATATATTCTCCTAAATATAAGCTGTTCAGTCTTTATAATAATACTTGCATGCACGTTTTCAGGACAGACTGGCCCTTTGGTACTATAAAACAAATTGGTGTGCTCTTCCTTCCTCAGTCTGTGTAAGGGTGAAACCCTTTTAAATGGGCTAATGGTAAAATGTCATCAGGGCCTTCTGATACTGTATCTCAAAGCCCCATACCGACCAAAGTGCATGTTAATTGCTATTATCTGTGTATTGACCTGTCTTTGTCTAACTTACCAGGAATCCTATTTTAAGTAAGCTTGGGGTAATTGTTACTTTTAAGTATGAAAGATTATTGAGACTGTCATAAATAAACAAACAAAAAGTAGTCTACTGCTTAGTAACTCCACATGCAGATATAATTTTAATCATCATAACGAATATTCAGCTGAGATTGAATCTTAGTAATCATAACCAATATTCAAACCCATAGCCATAACTGCCCCAGACTATGATGGCTTGACTCTCAAACTGTGTCTGTGAGCAAGTATGTCCATTCGTTTCAAGTGTCTAGGACTTCCTTTCCATCATGAAGACATAAATGGATCCGATGGCCTGACTTTCAGCTCTTTCATTTAATTGACTAGGAGATCTTAAGTACAGTTTCTAAAATCACAGTTGTGTTGTAGGCAATAAGTAAAAGTTTCTTCCCAAAACTTTTTTTTTCTCCCTCTAGATTCTTAAAAAATTCTCTTCTTTCTAAGGCAGGAAAAATTAAAAGGAATCATTTCAAAACTTCTTTCCCATGAGTTTTATTTAAACTCTTTTTTTTATGATAAAACGAAGTTTCACAAGTAAACGAGTTAAGATGATCCCAAGGCATACTATCGAATTGTAGGAAACAATTGTTAATAGGCTGGTTTTGAAAGCATTTCTGTATGGGCTGCTGGATTAGACCAAACTGAAGATAGCTGCAGTTTCATCTCCAAACCAGGACCAAAACAATTGAGTGTTGGACCGTCCAGCTTGATTAGGGTGTACTGCATGTGGCAGGGCCTTCTCGACTTCATGTCAACGATGTTGCTGAATATTAGGAGCAGAAATCTGCCTTATGTTTCTAACACAGTACTAAGTGAGTGTGCTCCAACAGCTGCCCAATATATTTTAGGGGCATTTGGCATAACTCATGTTTTTATTAGCTTTGGCCGAGACTAGATTTTACTTTGTTATCTTTTCAATGCCAAGTTTGAATTGAAAATGAACATTACATCAGTTTGTTTCTTGGTTCTCGGGGAAAAAAAAATCCAGCCTTTATGGACAAGTTCAACCTGCAGGCCAGGGAGGACCTAAATAATGTCTGTTAAAAAGTAGGTATCAAGTTTACATGTTTAGTTTGGGATAGTGCTGTGCTTATCCTGCCCTGGATACAAACCTACACATACAGATTTCAAGTTTAACTTAAAATCTGCTGTGGACAAGTGAAAATTGTTGGAAGCATGGGCTTGAATTACATGTTGGCAAGGTGGAATTATCTTGTGACTATCAGCCAATTAGTCATGAGTGCACTGGTGAGGAAATCTCAGGAAGAAAAGTCTATATAGTGTCCAAAAAGGGAATCTGCACCAAGCCTTTGTTGTACTGATTTCCATCATTGCAAAAGCACTGATTGCACATTAGATACTAGTCCCAATAAAGCACAAAGAGACTATCCCTTAATAGGTTCTGAAACTAATAGAGAAGAAAGTCACTAGAAAAGTCACATTCTACAGAGCTAAACTAGGTTCCTGTGCTCCAAGATATGATTACCATTGTTTTACATAACATGGCAGTTTCAGTTTGAGACTCATGTTTCAGTTTTTCAATATAAAAAAAGACAGACTTGTATGCATTTCTGTAGTTTATTAGCATTAGTAATTTATATTACTGACTTGGTTAACTACTGAAATCATGAGTACTTAAGTAAAATATTAAAAATAAAATGATAAAAAGAAAAAAGATAAAAAGATAAACTGATCTCTAAAATGATCTCTAAAAACGGAGTGGCTTATTTTAATGTGTGCTGTTTTGATTCTTGGTTGTGGGGATGCTTGCTGGATTCTCATGTTGGTTTTAATCTAGGAACTTGCCTGCTTTGCTGTGATGCTCAGTTTTGCCTGTTTTGTAGCCAGAGTGCTTGTGAATGCAGAAGGATGTGCCAGAGAAGATACAGGCAAAGAGGCAATCAAATGTTGAGAAGTAACTGAAGTGATCAGCCTCCCAGCATTTACCTACATGCACATAGCTTCAGAAAGCTGAGAGTATCAAAGGAGTCAGTTACAGGTTTGTTTAATTGGAAACCAGATGTCTAGGCACACATCTGTATCACTTGCTTTTTTTTTTTTATTGCCATGATAAAATATCATGACCAAAGTTAACTCACAGGTGAAAGCATTTTTACCGGGGTTCAAAATGGATGTGAGCTCATCATGGCGGGAGTCATGGCAGGAAACAGCTGGCATGGCAGCAGGAGCGGGAAGCTGGCTGATGATGTTTCCTTTTGCTCAAAGGAAGCAGAGAAAATGAGCTGGACATGAGGTGAAACCATTAGCTCTCAGAATCTGCCTCCAGTGACCTACTTCCCTAAGCATGTATGTACCTCTTAAAAGTTCCATAACCTACCCAGATAGTGCTATCAACAGGGGACCAAGGGATACATAGCCTATAAGAGACATTTCTCATTAAAACCATAACTGTCATTAGATGTGTAATGGTGTATCATCTTTTAGAAGTACAAGGTCTTGAGGGAGTTACACATTACTTCACACAACTGTGACAGGTGATAGGAACTGTATAACTGAGGCTTATTGATGTCTTTGAGGAAATTCAGATTGTCCAGAAGAAAACCACACAAAGACAATCAATAGTGACTGACAGTCTCAGTGGAATACAAAAGTAAAAAAGAAAAAAAAAACATATTAAAGTCATTGCAAAAAATTTAAAGACAGTAAAGATGTACAATGTACAGGCCAAGTTTCAATAACAAGGACTTTCTTCTTAGTTTCTATTTCTGCCTTGGTCAGCAGGTACTCTTACTGCATGTTGGTTTTTACTTATTGCTGCCTTTCGTTTTCATAAACAGCCACCAGGCTTTCCCCTAAAGGTAAATAGGCTTTATTAGACACAGATGCAATTCTAATCTAAAGAGTCTGTCAAACGTTCAAGGGATTACTTGGATTAAGACCCTCTCAGTTTTAAAGGGAAATATTATCATTAGATTAATAATACTTTCCCAGCTTGTGAAGGAATATCTAGCTCCAACAATCACAATGGTGTAATTGTTCACACATTTCAAGCAGACGTTATCAACTCCACAAAGAACCTTCAATAGCTAAGCTTTCTTGATATGACCACTGGAGATATTCAGTACTTGTTTTAGGGCCAAATATTGAATCATTTAAACGAAAGTTAGACATGGAGTCTGAACTTGAACAAAAGTTCAATGGTTTTATGAAAAATGGTATACTCATATCACATTAAATGTGAAACTTCATTAGTTACAAAATGCATGAGTATCTTATGCCACACAAATGTGTAAGTAAATAAGAATCCTATTATTAAGTCATATTATGGTATAAGTTGTAGGATATCTTTCAATATCGGGGAAATGAAAATGTGAAGCACTACATGCTATGGTGTGAACAAAGCCTAATTGTGCCATGTAAGGTGTCATGTATTAATAATTTGGACCTCAAGGTTGTGTTACCAGGAGGAGGTCGAATCCTTCAGAGTCATGGTCTAGTGGCAGGCTCCTTAGGTCCCTGGAATCATGAGGTAGCTCCTGTGTGAACACCTAAATTCTCATAAAAGGGCCATGATAAATGAAGGTGCTCCTGGCTTCTTCTTTCCTCCCTGATTCAAAATGTACTTACTTGCTTGCTCTGAAACACACACCTGCCATTGACGCATTAAATAATGCATACAACAGCTGGGTTTTTGCCATGGAGGTTGTGTTAAACATCCATCCTGGACTTTATTCTCCCCAAAATGTGAGCTAAATGAGTCCCATCTCCATCACAAACAGCACCTGTCAAGTACGGCATCCAGTCACACCAGGATGACCAATACAGTTCTAAGGGTCTCACAAGTTGTAAACCATATTCAGTAATAATGAGAAATTCTGCTGCAGTGAATTTGATGCTTTTATTTTTCTATATGTTGAAGAGAATCAAGGAGAAAGGCATAAATGGACAAGTAGATTACAAATTTAAAACATTTGTGTTCTGGATTGTAAACATTGGAAGGTTTATAATAGCAAGTGAAGTTACATCATGCAATGGACCATCTAGTCTTCTGACCATGTAAAGAGGACATTTCAGAAGGGCAATTTCCTGCACATTAGTTCTGTGAAGAGTGCCGTGGGCAGGGAAATATGATGCAGATATTGGCAGCTTCCTTTTCCACCAAGTGAGATCAGGCATTGCTATTAACTTACATTCTCCTTTGTCTCCATGTGTTCTAAAAGATTTTAAATGCATGCACACAGAGGGACTAGTTATGGAAGAGTAACTGGAGGAAAAATGGGAGGAACTGAGAAGATGGTGAGATGACCAAAAGATGATTTAGAGGCCAGCCTGGTTTGTGCAGGGATCACCAGGGCAGCCTAGACTACAGAGCGAGGCCCTTTCCCAGAATATTGCAATGAATGATACACACATTCTAGCTTCAAAATGTAACGACACATGCTAAACTTTTGAACCACTGATGTTTTCTTCCATGGTTTGATCTGAGACAGAAAGTAAAGGCAGTGAGGGAGAGTACCCACACTGACATCTAGATTCACAAGCTTCTCAGGTGATAAAAATTCCCCGAATAGTCAGATGTTCCTAATTTTAGAAATGACTTTTGGGTTCTTTGAATCCCCAGACATTCTTACAACCTCTTTTCCATTGCACTAGTACATTTATTTAAAACAGACCTAGTTGTACACACTCCTCTCCCTACTTGGTTTAAATATAAAAAAACAAAACACTTCATTTTTGAAAATATCTTTGATTCCCCAATTGGTGGTGCATAGTTTTGAAAGATACCATTATAAAGGTGTTCTAGCTCATGAATTTGAAAAAGTTGTAGAAATAAACCATCCTTGTTATTAGGACTTCTTTCCTAGGAGTTAATGTGAGGCGAAGGAAAATTTGGAAAGCTTCACATAGCTGTGTGGCAATTTCTCTGAGCAACAGAAAAGTCTATGAGTGTCTGCACAGGGAAGGTTCAGCCCTGTGTCCAATGCATGCATTTCTCAGGGAGAGGCATAGAAGTCATGGAATTTACACTCAAGTCTCGATAGTGAAGGTGGAAAGTTTTTGGCAGGGCTGAGGGTAGGGATGAGGAAGCACTCAGTTTTCTTTAAGGGGCTTTCTTTTTTTTTTTTT
>CM053750.1:35252855-35283256 GCA_028658305.1 Pachyuromys duprasi
TCAAGAAGATCAGGGATTTTCAGTGGTTTGTTAGTGTGTGTTGTTTTCTCAGTTGAACTCTGTTGTGGGCTCTGTGTGCCTGGCTTCGTGCTCTGTGCTAGAAGCTGTGAGCACTCCAGGCTGGTCACCCCTCTGGTCTGGAGGCTTTACTCCTCATTCTGTGCTAGAGTCTGAGTGTCCAGTTTTGAGATGTCAGCTGAGGCCTGTGTGCTCCGCCCTGGGCTTGCTGCTAAGGGCTCTCCCCTGGACTGGAGATTTGGCGCCCCCTTCTGGGCCAGGGGCTGTGCACCACGGTCTGAGATGATATTTGGGGCACACACAGTGGGTTTGGGTTGGTTGCAGGCGTTACCAAGCAGTGTGCACCCGCTGTATGCAGGCCTGTCTGAAATGGTGCCCGAGGCCTTCTCTGTCTGGCCCATGGACACACACAGGGACTGAGATTTTTGCTGATGGATGCGTGCAGTGTGCACCTGCAGTGTGCAGTCTGGTCAAAAAAACGGTCCCCCAACCCTCTCAGTCTGAGGTGGTTCCGGTGATTGGTGTGCGCCTGCCATACACCCGTGGGTTGAAGCAGAACCCGGGTCCTTCCCAGACTCACACATGGACTGAGGTTTTTGCTGGTGGACGCGTGTAGTGTGCACCCACAGTGTGCAGGTCAGTGAAAACGGTACCCGGTTTCTCCTCAGACTGCCCGGGAGACTGTGTGATCCAGTTTATAATGGAGGCTGTGGGCGCCCAGCGCGGCTGCTCATTCAGATCAGAGCTGTGCGCAGCCGGTCACCCAGAGATTTTTCCGGGGAATAACTGGGTGTCCCTAGGGTTTTCCCACTTGATTTTCTCACCATAGGAGTTCCGCTCACCTGGCAATCACAAATGCTGGCATTTTAGGTCCCAGAGTTCAGTCTCCTGGTCGCTGTGTTGTTTCTGCTCTCCTACTCCTCAGACACAGTGTCCTCTCGTGGCAGCCATCTCGGATCCGCCCTTGTGTAATCTTTTAACCATTGCTTTGGTCTTCATTCACCTACCATACTGTTCTCCTGAGGCACCCTTGTGACCATGTTGCGACTTCAGAGCTTGCCTCGGTTCCCCTTGCAGCACCAAGCTGTGGCAGCGGCGCTCAGAGCACTTCACCAGGAATCACCGGAGCCTGCGCAGCAGCCAGAGCTGAACCCACAGAAAGGCATCCAGAAAACTCCCCCTCTCTTCCTCCTGTATTTATTTTTATTATTCTAATTTACTACAAGAACAAAATATTTGGGAAAATATTTTAAAAGATATCATTTTACATTTTGGAAACCATTTCATTTAATTTTGTCCTTATAATCACCTGTCTGAGCTAGTTACAACGATAATAGTTATTTTAATTTTCTCAGGAAAAAACAGAAACAAAGGGACATAAGACTGGGTTTAGGATGGGTCTTCCCATCTCAGTTAACCGAATCTAAATAATCCCTCACACATCTGGCCAAAAAATCTGGTTCCTGGGAAATACCCCCCCCTTAAAATGTGGCAATTATATTCACAAACACAATGTATTCTGGTAGTTGTGTTTGGGTACTTATTTATTTAGTATTATTTGCACGTAACAGCTACAGTATAGAAAGGTTTTTCAGCATTCAGTACCATTCTTTATACCTCTGCCTTGTCAGTCTCTTCATCAGCCAGTCTCTGCATCCTCATGAATTTTAAATCTATTTTAGAAGTTATTATGTTTTTCCTAGATGTTTCAATGTTTCAAATGATAGTTTGATCTACATCTACATCTGGCTCCATGTTGTACTATAAATACAGAGAAGAACACATGGCTAATTCTCGAGGGAGTTCACATCCTCCAAAGATCCATAATCAGAATCAAGTACTCATGACATTATCAAGTAGCAGTTTGAGCTAGAATCAAAACATAAATAGTTATAAAAGAATAGCACAGAGAATGCTATGGTTGAGGAGACTTGGTATAAACCTCACACAGATTTGAATTAAGTTTTCTGGTGAGCATTAACTATTACAATAGCCTGGCAACTGGTTACACAGATTAGCAACTACCACCTCACCTCACCAAAGTGTGCATTTGACTGTTAGAAAAACTCCTTTCTAAAATTAAACTCACACCATGTGGCCACTCTTCCCAAGAACATTAAAGTCTCTTCGGTATGTGCTGAGTGTCTACTCATTCCAGCTCCTCTGTGTTAGCCCACATGGATTTGTCTCCTCAACCTGGAATCTTCCCCTTCCGAATATTCCTAGGATTCTATGAAGAACATGAACATGTGTAAATAACGTTTCTTTGACAGAGCCACCCCTGGTGGTAACATTATTACTTCTACTACTTTCTCACTTTACTTTGACCCTCAGTGTGTAATAATTTCACTCAACAAGCATTAATACTAGCTGTGCCACAAAATGTTCCTCATTTTTATATCAGATGTCATGAGTGAAGTAAACAGATATACCATTAGAGAATAGGATAAGCGCTGTACTTTCTGTTTTTCTGTAACGTACTTGCCTACACTGCTATTACCTTGCTATGGAAATACTTAGCCATTGCTTATTTTCTGACCCTTCTTCTTCGTTAATCATCAACATTTTGAGTACTCATCTTTTGTTTTCTGGTTCTTAAAATAAATGGATTGCAACAAAGGCATTTTATCTGTGAAGAATATCTGTTATCATTTTCAAATCCTAGGGCCACATAAAATCCCTGTCTTTTTATGATTCTATCCCCTGAATCCCACAGAGTGCTTGGAAGTCAACAGATAAATAACATGTTTTACTTTGATGAATAAATAGTATTTGTCAAATACTAGATATTCTTGTATTCCATTCTTTCTTTTAGACTATGTATAAAGTTATTTAAATACAGAAATCATGAACCATCCATCTTTAAAGTTCTGAAATACCACATCATACAGAAGCACTAAAAATCTCTATGAAATAAATGACTGTGTAAAAAGTGGAGCGATAAATTCTTAAATATAAAAAACCCTAGTCCCAATATTTTAGACTTCAGCAAAGTATTTGAGGAAAAAGAAATTTATCTTTAAATTATTACCTGGTTTTATACAGGGATAGAAACTTAACCAAACATTCTGTATATACTGCCAACTTACCTACAGTCTAAGTCCCCCTATTTTAATATTTTGAAGAATTTCTTTGTTATTTTTGATAGTCAACATACCACTTTTTATTCTACAACAATGTGCACATATTCTGCTTTGTTCATATCCTCATCTATATTTGCTTTTTTGTTGTGTTTTTATAATAGTTCATCATAACAGTTGTATGATGACAAGAAAATATCATTTTATTCATATTTGCTTGATAACTAATGATGTTTAGAATCTTTTCACATGCTAATTTTTTATATGCTGTGCTTTTTGGAGGGTGGAAATGTCTCTACAAGTCTTTTTCTAAAGTAAAATAAACTAACAATATTCTTAGTGTAAGTCAGAATGTAATATAAGTTGTCTTTGAAAGTTAGAATTTCAATGTGTATTATCTTAAACTCAATAAAATGTTCATTTTCCACACAGATGCAGATTATCAGAAACCTACTTTCTAATAAAATTTAAATTGTATGTGGCTATTTACAGTATTTCTTGTCTATTTTGTTTTTTCAGGTTAAATGGACACTCCAGTGAAGGTAAAGAACCAGCATGGATAATCACTATACATGTCATGGTTCACAGGACTGGCATTTTTCAGAGTAACCTGAGGATTCAAAGTAATATGCACATGTTTATTATTTAATCTTCAAAGAGGCTCTGTGTTGTAAAGCACAATTGCTACTGTAATTTTCATATATAAGGAAATGAGCAGAGAGAACCTGAGGAAGTAGAATGTCTTGATTACTTTTCTGTTGCTGTGATCAAAAACAAACTAGACAAAAGCAAATAAGAAAGAAATAAGAAAGAATTAATCGTTTCATCCCCCGGTTCAAGGTACAGTCCACCACAATGGAGAAGTCAAGGCAGCCAGAACTTGAAGCAGTTGGTCACAGGCAAGAAGAAAAGAGAAATGAATGCTTTCCTCAGCTCACTTTCTCTTTATTCTTCAGCCCCTAAACCACACCTAGGGTATGGTGCCACCCACAGTGAGCAGGTGTTCCCTTATCAATTTTCTTCAGTAAGATACTCTTCCACAGATATGCCAAGATACCAACTCCTAGATGCTAGACTTCACCAAGTTGACAGCTGAGACTATCCTTACACAAGCACTGCTAATAAACAGTCTAAACCCAACTAATGATAAAAACTTCTGGATTTTTTAACCCATTCTTCTGTATTTTGGATATAGCACAGCACCTGACACAGCAATAACTCAACAAATAATAAATGTATAATAACTTAACAAAAAATAAATAAAGGTGGGTAAATGGATGAGTGAATGAACAATGTCAACATTAAACCTAGATAGTCCTCTAAATCAAGCCACCAACCAAATCCATCAAAATAAAACCTTTGATTCACAAAATGATGATATTTTGACTCACAAAACAAGTTATAGGAAGATCCTGTTTCTCTACTTGAGACAAGGTCAAAGTGAAGAGTAAACCAGTGAAGATTGAAACTCAAATGTGAAACTCTGGTATTAAAAACCAAGAAGTCCAAGAGGAGACAGAAACCTAAGATTCAGCCTTCGGGAATACTTTGCTAATGATACAAGCAAGAGAAGCAGGAAAATAAAATATTCAAAACGATGTTGATTTGTAAGAACCTCCTTCAAAAAACATTTTTAATTTCACAAGTGTCTTATAAACATTTTCCCCAAATCTCCTTTATTATCAATGCACAGGCAAGGCTGTAATTCTGTGTTTGATAAACAGCTAATGGGCAGGATAATAGATTTCTTTTACCTGTGTTCATCCCTTGGATGGTCTTATAATGCCAATTCTGAAAATCTTTAAAGGAATACACTTTAAGCGGACTTAATTTTTTTCAGGACACATCTGGACACTTAGAAACTAGTAAATTTTCTGTGTGAACTGTATAATATCTTTCGATTGCAGTTATAAAGTAAATGGGTACAAAATTCACTCAACCTTCATTACATCTTATACAGTTTTTTTCATTCACATAAAACAATATCTTATGGAATTTTCTTGCTTTCTAAGTGTTCATGAATGACTTGGCCTTGTTAATTCTGATCACGGATGATTAGTCTTACAAAAGTCTTGCTATGTAGACATATTACGTTATATGGGTTTTTCACACTGGAAGGAAATTATGCAAGTGAAAGACAAGAATTGAAAAGTTATGTGACCCAAACCATGTGCTAGAAAACTGTATAAATTTCCAGAGTGGAAGCAAGAGATAAGTGCCAGATTCCAACCACACATGGTTGTGAAAATTTTCAAAGGAAAATTCCAAGAAGCCAAAATTCTACTGGTTCCTTTGTAGTTGTTTGAAAATAAAGCAAGCAGCTGGTATCCTTTTAGTTGTGTATCTGAAAGTATGCAGTAGTGTGGCAAATGGCTTTCTGGGATGAATCGATGTTCCTTTTGAAATCATTAAGTCTTAAAGAGGTTCCTAGAAGAAAAACTTCCTATTTTCAAGTGGAATACAGCTTAACCGTTTAACAAGAAATTGTGTCATGAACCATATGTATAAAGTTTAAAACACTCCTTTTGATGCTTCCTGAGTGATAGTGGCCAGTTCTTATGGCAATTATTAGGGCTTAGGCACTTTGCATTCCTACACTAAGATCCTTACAACAGTGTCTCAAAGATGAGAGTATCTGTATTTTATAGTCAAGGACTGGAATCTCAGAGACTCTCAACCATTATTTATGCTTAGTGCTTATATACCATAGACAAGAGCTTATAGCTTATAGCTACATAATTTTGGTGTAAATGTTTGAGCTCTTCCCATCACACCACATCAAAGTGTCTTCATTAAAGTCACTCTGATTATTTACTCCAATCTTATCTGAGAACCCATTCCCTTTAAAATATACATAATTGAAAGAGATTATTTACTTCTAAAATCTTAGTGATGGTTCATAACTGAAGAAAGTAAAAATAGATTAAAAGCTACAAGCCAGCTCAACAGAAAATAATAAAAGTCTTTTTAAAATATTCTCTAAGTGCTTTTTAATTTATTTTTATTTTTAAATTATTTTATTTATTACAAATTTTTCACTTTGTATCCCAGCTGTAGTCCCTCCCTCATCACCTCCCAATCCTGCCCTCCCTCTCTCTTCTCCTCTGGTGCCCTTTCCCCAGTCCACTAACATGGGAGGTCCTTCTCCACTTCCATCTAATCCTAGCCTATCAGGTCTCATCAGGACTGTCTGCATTGTCTTCCTCTGTGGCCTGGAAAGGCTTCCCACTCCACCCCCTCAGGGGGAGATGATCAAAAACCAGCCACTGAGTTCATGTCAGAGACAGCTCCTGTTTCCCTTATTAGGGAACACTTGAACACTGAGCTGCCATGGGCTACATCTGTGCAGGGGTTCTAGATTATCTCCATGCATGGTCCTTGGTTGGAGATTAAGTCTCAGAAAAGACCCCTGTGCCCAGATTTTTGGTTCTGTTGCTCTCCGTGTGGAGCTCCAGTCACTGCCAGGTCTTTCTATCTCTCCCTTTTTTCATAAGATTCCTGGCACTCTGCCTAAAATCTAGCTATGAATCTCAGCCTCTGCTTTAACACCCTGATGGGTAGAGTCTTTCACAGGTCCTTTGTGGGTAGACTCCTGTGTTGTTCCTTGTTTTCACTTTTTTTCAATGCCTATCACATTTGCCTTTCTGAAAGAGAATTGAGCATCTTACCTAGGGTCCCTCTTCTTTTTAAGTTTCTTTAGGTGTACAGATTTTTAGTCTGATTTCCTAGAGTATATGTAATATCCGCTTATAAGTGAGTATATGCCATGTCATCTTTCTGCTTCTGGGATACCTCACTCAGGATGATCTTTTTTTTTAAGTTTATCCTTTTTTATTAATTACAGTTTATTCACTTTGTGTCCCAACTGTACCTCCCTTAGCCCCCTCCCAATTCTACCCTTTCTCCCTCTTCTCCACCCATGTCCCTTTCCCAGTCCACTGATGGTGCGGTCCTCCTCCCCTTCCATCTGATCTTAGTCTATCAGGTCTCTAGACGTATAACATAGGATAAACATACTAAAATCTGTACAGCTAAAGAAGCTAATTAAAAAGGAGTACCATGGGTAAGATGATCAATCCTCATTCAAAAAGGCAAACAGGATGAACATCAGAAGAGGGAGAAAACAGGGAACAAGACAGGAGCCTACCACAGAGGGACTCTGAAAGACTCTACCCAGCGGGGTATCAAAGCAGAGGCTGAGACTCATAAGCAAACTTTGGGCAGAGTGCAAAGAATCTTATGAAAGAAGGGGGAGACAGAAAAACCTGGATGGATAGGAGCTCCACAAGGAGAAAAAAATCTGGGTACTGGGGTCTTTTGTGAGACTGATACTCCAACCAAGGACCATTCATGGAAATAACCTAGAACCTTTGCACAGATGTAGCCCATGGCAGCTCAGTGTTCAAGTGGGTTCCCTAGTAACGGGAACAGGGACTGTCTCTGACACAAACTCAGTGGCCTGCTCTTTGATCACCTCCTCCTGGGGGCGGGGGGAGGGGTGCAGCCTTACCATGCCACAGAGGAAGACAATGCAACCACCCTAAGTGCTTTTTTAACCATCTACTTTGACTTTCTTTTATGCAATGTTGAAGATGAGTTTTGTGGGTCTTGTTTGTTTCTTATACTCTTTTTTGCTCTGTTTGAGTAAAATGGATTATTGTTCTTATTTTGTCACTCACTCATGTGACCTTCCAATGTATGGCTTGAGCATCTCTGATCCTAATTTATAAAGCCTTTTTTTTTTTTTTAACATTTATCCCATTAGTTTTTGGAGGTGGGTTTACATGTGCCATGGTATACTTGCGAAGTTGTAAGAAAACTTTCAAGAATCAACTCTTTTCTTCCACCACAGGAATAGAGGCAAACTCAAGTGCCACCATTAGCTTCAGCAGCTGACTCAACACAAACCTGTAGCCACCTGGGGAGAAGGAGCTTTGGTTGAGGAATAGCTGCTATCAAATCAGCCTGTGGCATCTTCTTGACTGTTGATTGACATAGGAAGGCCCAGCTCACTGTGGGTGGTAGCAACCCTGGGCCCAGGGGTCTGAGATATAAGGGGGAAAGGAGAAAAGAAAAGATCAAGCCATCAGGAGCGTGCTGGTAAGCAGTACTATTCCATGGTCTCTGCTTCCAGGTTCCTGCCTTGATCTCCTGTCACACTGTCCTCAGTGATAAAAGCGACACCCTTTAAGCCAAACAAACCCTTGCTTCCCTGAGTTGCTTTAGGCAATGTTTTATAATAACAACAGAAAACAAACTTGTTTCTTTGGTAGCAGGTGCTTGGATCTATGGAGTCACCTTGTCAGCCCTCAAAATTCAAAGCCCTTTGATAAATTTTCAAACTAGCGAGAATTTTGGATTAAAAATGGTCAATTTGTATCCCCCTCCCCTTCTTTCATAAGATTCCCTGCACTGTGCCCAAAGTTTGGTTATGAGTCTCAGTGCATGTTTTGATACCCTGCTGGGCACAGTCTTTCAGAGGCCCTCTGTGGTAGGCTCCTGTCCTGTTCCCTGTCTTCTCTCTCTTCTGATGTCCATACCATTTGCCTTTCTGAATGAGGATTGATCATCTTACCCAGGGTCCTCCTTCTTGATTAGCTTCCTCAGATATTCAGATTTTAGTATGATTATCCTATATTATATGTCTAATGTCCACTTATAAGTGAATATATACCAAGTGTGTTTTTCTGCTTCTGGGATACCTCACTCAGGATGATCTTTTCTAGATCCCATCGTTTGCCTGCAAATTTCATGATTTCCTTGTTTTCAACTGCTGAGTAGTATTCCATTGTCTAAATGTACCACAATTTCTGTATCCATTCCTCAACTGAGAAACATCTGGGTTGTTTCCAGCTTCTAGATATTACAAATAAAGCTACTACGAACATGTTTGGGCAAATGTCCTTGTTGTATACTTGAGCATCTTTTGGATATATGCCTAGGAGTAATATAGCTGGATCTTGAGGAAGCGCTATTCCTAATTGCCTGAGAAAGCGCCAGATTGATTTCCAAAGCTCCACAAGGAGAGCAACAGAACTAAAAAAAATCTGGGCACAGGGATCTTTTGTGAGACTGATACACCAAACAAGTATCATGCATGGAGATAACCTAGAACCCCTGCACAGATGTAGCCCATCACAACTCAGTGTCCAAGAGGGTTCCCCAGTAATAGGAACAGGGACCATCTCTGACAGGAAGTCAGTGGGGGGCTCTTTGATCACCTCCTCCTGAGGGGGCCACTGGGAGCAGCCTTACCAGTCCACAGAGGAAGACAATTAAGTCAGTCCTGATGAGACCTGATAGTTAGGGTCAGATGGAGCAGGAGGAGGAGATCCTCTATTACTGAACTGGGGGAGGGGCATAGCAGAAGAAGAAGGAGAGAGGATGAAATTGGGAGGGGATCGGGTGGGTGCTACAGTTTGGATACAAAGTGAATAAACTGTAATTAATAAAAAAATTAAAAAAGAAAAAATGTTCAATTTGTTAAGCACATGAAAATGCCTCAAAATCCAAAAAAAAAAAATTCTATCAAGGCTGACAAAAATGTGATCTTAAAATAAGGTATACTTCCCATTTTGTGAGGAAGAAAATATCTTCCATGTACATCCTTTATAAATATCTTGATGTCTAAGATTCATCATCTCTCTTCTTCCTCCTTCCTTCTTTCTTTTAATGCTAGATTTGCTAAATGATTTCTCTAACTAGTGGGATGTTTACTAACACATACGAAGTCAAAGTCATGCTTCTTTTATACCACACCCACATGCCTCACCTCATTTTCTGCCATAATTCCTATGAAATCTCCTAAAGTAGCATTCAATGGCACCCTATTTTTCAGGACCCGATACAGCTCTACAGGAGCACTTCCTTCTTTCTCTTGAACTCCTACATAAGATCCTATAATAAAATTTCTTCTTTGGCTCTATTGGTCTCCTTGTGGAACACCTGTCCCCTCTATGTCTTTCGATCTCTCCCTTCTTCCATAAGGTTCCCTGCACACTGGCCAAAGTTTGGCTATGAGTCTCCGCATCTCCTTTGATTCTGTTAGGTGGAGTCTTTTAGAGGATATCTGTGGTGGACTCCTTGTTCTCTGTCTTCTCCTAATTCCTATGTCTAATTTGTTTGCCCTTCTGAATGAGGTTTCAGCTTCTTCCCTAGGGTCCTCCTTGTTGTTTACCTTCTTTAGGACTATAGATTTTAATATGTTTATCCTATATTATATGGCTAATATCCACTTATAAGTGAGTATATACCACTCACCCATCCATTGTCCATGAAATGTATTCTTTAAGTGCTTGGAACAATGGACCCAGAAGAGCCTGGTTTGGAGTCGCTCTGTGACCATTGACATTTCTGTCACCTTACTTCTCCATACCATGCACACCTGAGGCAAGAAAGCCTCTGTCATTCTCAAACAGTCCATTTGCCCCTGTTTTAAAAAGAATGCCCTCAAGGAGGCCTTTAATTCCAGAAGAACATGACTCCACATACAGCCAAGACAAGCAGGTCTGCAGTCTACTGCAGAGAAATGAATGACAAAACCAAAAGCTTGTGGTTATAATCTGCTTAGTTTGAAAGTTTTATGTGACATTATTGTAGCAATGGGTAACCAATACGTTCGTGGTATAGTCTAACTGGTTGTTTATCTGAAGAACACTCATAGTTCTAGTTCCGAGAAGTCAAGAGAAGCGAAGTCTTGTACCTCAAAAGCTATAATATCTGTGAGTTAGAAATGGGTTGACATGGCTGGTGTTTATAGAAGGGTCATCAAATGAGATAAAATGTACCCAGATCGACCTGACGAGAGCAAAAAGTAGCTACAAATTATGGTAGAAAGGAGTTGTACCAGCTACAGATGAAACACCATAATAATGCAGGAAATGATCAATGAAGTCCTGGCATAGACCTTGTATAGGTGTTTCCTCTGGTTGCTGTGACCCAGCGGGGGAAAAATAAGCTATAACACAAGAAAAAAAATCAAGATGCAGAGAATGGCACTGAAGCTCTTTTTTTATCCAAAATGAACCACATGCTAATTTTATAAATGATTGGGATGAAGCTAAGGAAGCTAGGCATGTGGAAATATGGATGTCTACAGCAAATGATGGCTGATAATCTGATCATATTACTGTGCAAACCAGCTGCCCTGCCACTTGGAAGGAAACTGATAATACTCTATCCCAGGAACCCCACACTTCTGTAGTATATCTCATAGGCTGTGTACAAATTAAAGGTAATGCTAGAAAACTCAGTTTCAAAATGAAATTTAAGTTCAAGAAAACCAAGTGAAAAACAACAACAAATTAACAGCCATCCTCAACTTGATGGAGTATTTGCTAAGGTGTCCATTCCCATTTCCTTCATTTAAACATATCGTGGTATTCTGACAAATACAACATTTTAAGTGCTTTTACAATTTTACAAAATTTTGTACTTTTGTAACTTTATAAATTTTATCTATATGAGGAGATACATAACAGGAACATATTGTAAAACAAAATAGTGAAATACTTGTAAATGTCTCTAAACCCTCCTTAGGTAACCAATGTTGAAGCTGGAGATTTTTTTTATTTATTCTGTCTTATTTTTACATTGTTTTTCTTTGAATGCCATAAAAGTGATACCATTGTGTATATATATATAAAATACTCAAAGATTCTTCTTTAGTCACAAAATTCAGCTGAGTTCTGGTTTTGATTGTGTTCATTCATTTTTGTGCCCACTTACTATTTAACAATGTGAATAGCTCATACTTTGTAAATTCATTTGCTTATCAGCTGGCTACTATAGTTTTGTTCTGTTAGAAATAATCCCTTCGGCAAAACTCTCTCTTGATGAACATAAATGAGAATTTCTCAAGTTGAATTGCAAGACATGAATTGGAATGTATGCAAATCCAAATTTCCATAGGTCACACCAACATGGTTTTCCATATCTGCATATAGAATTCACACATGGCATTCTTTTGCATTTGACCTGGAGAGAACATGAGCTCCACAAAGAGAGCAACAGAACCAAAAACTTTGGACACAGGGATCTTTTCTGAGACTGATACTCCAACCAAGGACCATGCATGGATATTACCTAGATCCCCTGCAGATGTAGCCCATGGCAGCTCAGTATCCAAGTGTGTTCCCTAGTAAGAACAGGGACTATATTTGACATGAAATCAGTGGCTGGTTCTTTGATCACCTCCCCCTGAGGGGGGAACAGCCTTACCAGGCCACAGAGGATGACAATGCAACCAGTCCTGATCAGACCTGATAAACTAGGGTCAGATGGAATGGGAGGAGAACCTCCCCTTTCAGTGGACTTGGAGAAGAGCATGGGAGGAGAAGAAGGAGAAAGGGTAAGATGGGGAGAGAATGAAGGAGGGGGCTACAGCTGGGATACAAAATGAACAAACCATAATTAATATATAAAAATAAAACTTAAATAAATAGTCTATAAGGTAAAAATAAATTTATTTATCTCTGCACAAAAACCAGTAAGAATTCTATTTTTTCTTGTAAAATGTGTGTCATATTGGTACTTGCTTATCTTTCAATAAAACTCACTATCACTAAAAAAAAAAAAAGAAAAAGAAGAACTTATTTGTTGGGTGTGTGGTGAGGCATTCGAGCACTTTATGTTCATCATTTTATTACCATGAAAGCTTTTTCAAAATACATTGAGATAATCTTGTTAGGTGCCTGAAAGCTTTCCACTTGCAGTTTCCTGGTGAGGTAATTTTCAGCCTTAGGTGATCATCCTTTTTATCGTCAATGATACTTATGAAAGCATATTTTTGCAGATATTAAAATATTTATCCCAATTATTTTTGCATCCTTTAATCTTCTATTCCTAAATTACTGTTTAGGTTTTTCTTCTGTCGTTTTTCCCCTGAATTTTCCCCAGAATAGTTTAGATATAATTACCAAAACCTTAGTACCTGGAAAGTCCAAAACACTATGTTTTGACATGTGAAATGGTAACTACAATTCAGTTAATTAGCAATTTCATCACTTCACATAATTGCTTAAGTGTGAGAGAGAACAATTGAGACTAATCCTTAAAAATTTTAATATATATATAGTTAATAACAATGTTATTATGTTATTATATAGTTAATAACAGTGTTATTATGTTATTATATATAGTTAATAACAATATTATTGACTGTAGCCAGTATGGTATAAATTAAATCCTTGGTGAGCCATCACTCAGCTGTACTTTCAGATTTTTATATGTTAGCCCATATAAGGAACTCTACTTAGTATAACTGTCAATAAATGGATATTTTATACCATTTTACAATGTACACTTTATCATAATTCTTTCTGTTTCTTATTCTCTCTTAAATTTTTGAAATAATAAAATTTTCTCTTCTATTTGATAGTTCTACCCTCTACTTGGATCTTTTTGGTATCTGCCTTAAAATTTTACTATGAGAACTTCTATATTATAATCTTCTACCTAAGCCATAAATTATTTTAACTGTGAAAAGACCACTTTTAAACTAAAGGGTAATTTTTAAACAGTATTTCAATTGTTAATCCTCTAATTTTCTATTCCTACGTTATTGTTACAGTTTTTCTGCTGTCAGTTTTTTTCTGAATTTTCCCCAGAATTGTTGAGATGTTTTTAAGATATACAAATACTAGATATTCTCAGTGACTTGAAGATAAAATAAAATAATTTGGAACAATCTTGTCCTAAGTTGACCCTAAAAATAAAGTACACCATAAGCTGGGGACCATGTTTGTTTCCACTTCAGTTCATATGCTCATGTCTCACAGTGTGAAAAATATATATACTAACGTGTCCAACAAAGTATGAAACCAACCCATACTTGACAGTAGGGGAGATGTCAGAACAGCAAATCAAGATCTATATGTTGCAGGAAAAATCAGCTAAGGAAATGAACATTACATGTGTTAAGTAACGGGGACTAGATGTTGCCTTCTTGATGAAAGCCACCGTAGAGACTCCAATCTACATCTTTATCAGAGAAGAAGTAAGGCACAGAGTGGTGTTCCTTACAGCATTATATTCCATTTTTTCTTCAGAATGGGTAGCCTTGGCAAACAGCTATCACCTTCTTATTTCAGGAGTTTTCCCTACTTAATAATGCAAAACTGTTCAACAGTTGGAATGCCATCTTGTCAATAAAAGCAATTTTTTGTTTATTTATTTTGCTTTTCTTTTTCATCCTTTACTAACTTGTGAATTGAAGAAGAGGCAGCAGGTACCTTGCAGCTGATGACATAATCTCCAGTCTTTATAATTGACAGTTGACCAAGAAGAATATTGTCCAAGAAGATCAGTAGAGCATGAAACATAAAATCTGAAATAATCAACTTATTGGAGAAATATAATCAATTGGTAATACAGTTACCACACAACTAAACTTTAATGCTGTATTTAGTACGGTATGAATATAATTTAATAAATGTAACAACAATAAAATGTGTCTAAACAAGGAGTATTTAATATTAAGGTGACCTTTGTGTGAATTAAAAAATTCTGTAAGAGAATTTAAATTTTTATGAACTGCTACCATCAGTCTCCTCACTTCATTGAACTTTTTTCCTGACTATAGCTAATCTACAGATCTCAAGAACTGTGAACAGGACAAGTCTCTATCATAATCATGATTTGATTTTTATAGCTTATATCATTTGATGGCATTTATACCCCAAATGGCCTAGGAAGCCCTGTGTTTCACCATCATCATTCATCGTTTACTTCCATTCTCTTCCACTATCCTTACGTGATACTGAGGTTGACTAGGACAACTGCCAACCCAACATCCAGAATACCCACGCTTCAGATTAGCAAATGTGAGTATACTGTGTGTAGGCTGAATTCAGTGAATTCTAGGTTTGTAAAACCCAACGGAGTACTTTCTCTAGTAACAATAATAATATTTTTGAGCTTTATGAAGCAATGATGCAGAGAAGGCCAAGAAACATGTAAGAAATAGAGAAATATGGGGCTTGGTTTCACAAGTGTTTGTATTAATGCATCAATGAAACACCTGTTCTTGGTGGATGACCATTCTATGACAATAGAAATTGGTGCTTAAATTGGAGAGAATGATAATTCATGCTACTTAAAATACCATCTGTATAAAGGTATTCTGTATAGTGACTTTTTTTCTACTTATGCAATAATAGTCAATCCTGAGAAAGACTATTTTCCTTCTCCTGAGCTGAACTGTGGACTGTTTGGTTTGGTAGGCAGCTGAAGCCACAAAAGTGTACTCTTCTTAGTGGGTTCTGTTAATGGAGATTGAATCTCTGAGCAAGACAATGATAAAATTCAACCTTATGAGCAGATCAGAGAATACAAGGTTGATATTGTGCACAGCAAAACCAAAGCTTTGTTATCTTTGGTCATTAAAGGCCATGATTAACTAAACCTCAACCACACTAGGCAGACAGCTTGAACAATCCTCTCGTTTTCAGTAATTTCTTTGTTACTAGGAAATTCCATTTCCAGGAGTCATAGGTTCTAACTTTGGGTTTTGAAAACAGTTGGATCTTAGGGACATTTTTCTATCTTCAAATAAGAAATAACATAAAATCTACTTTTAGATCCTCACCCTTTTAAAAGTAAAAAAGTATGTTAAGTAGCTGTTTTGTCAAACACAAATTTACCATTTTATTGAACCTATCTATTAAGATCAGAATTTGATTCAAGAACTACAAAGCAAAGAAATCTATACTTAGAACATATATAAAAATGCCTCAAATAACAGAACTGGCTCTGGTCAACCAGAAATGATAGGATGCTTTTAGGCAACAGCAAATATTCATTCTATTGAAATCATAAACAAAATCCCAGAGATTTCATAGATAAGTGTCAGGAAAAGGAACCGAGAAAACATAAAGTCAAATGCCCACGCCATAAAGACCCTCTTTCTTCCTTTCTTCCCTTGCACACTCACTCTTACCTGTGTGTTGACAATCCTTATAGACATACGTACAAACATACAATCTGATCCCTAATTCATTGTAGATTTATCTACATTTATCTCCTCCTTGAAGGTGATCCATAAGGCTTAGTGTTCATAAAATACCTTCTGAAGGAATGGAACAAAATGATAAAGTGGCAGAACAGATAAGACAGAAAATTGAGTGAAGAGAGATCGATGAGAAGAGAAAGGAGTAGAAGAAAGATTGTTTTCCTTAAAATTACATGTAGACTAGATGGAGCAGAGATTGAGGAAACAACAAACCAATGACTGACCCTACTCGAGATTCACCCCCATGGGAAAGAGCCAACACCTGCACTATTAATGATATTCTGCTTTGCTTACAGACAGGAGCATAGCATAGCTCTTTTCTTAAAGGCTTCATCCAGCAGCTGATGGAAACAAATGAAGAGACCCACAGCCAAACAATAGGCTGAGCTTGGAGAAGTCTTCTAGAAGAGTGGGAGAAAGGATTGAGAGAGCCAGAGGGGTCAAGAATACCACCAAAAAAAGACCTACAGAGTAAATTAACCTGGGCCCATGGAGGTTCACAGAGACTAAACTACCAACCAGAGAGCATGCATGGACTGGACCTAGACCCCCTGCACATGTGTAGCAGATGTGCAGCCTGGTCAACATGTGGGTCTCCTACTAATGGGAGTAGGGGCTGTCTCTTACTCTGTTGCCTGCATCTGGCAACAGATGCATCTTTTCCCTAGCTGGGCTGTTTTTTCAGGTCCCAGTGGGAGGAGACTTGTTTAGTTCTGCTGTTACTTGAGGTGTCTGGGTGGGTTGATACCCAATGGGGTGCCTTGCCTTCTCTGAGAAAAGGAGAGGATGAATCAAGGGAAGAGGGCTTAAGGACAGGGCAAGGAGAAAAGGAGGGAAGGGGCTGAGACCAGGCTGTAAAGAAATTAAGTTAATAAATAAATGGGGAAAATACATGTCAACAACTTCTTTGTAAAGACAGACCATTACAAAAAAATAAAAAATAAAAAACTCAGCCAATCAAAATACTGAGTGGTGGGACGCAGTTCCAATTAATATATCTACATAACAATTCCTGCACTAAAGGCTTAGGGGACATTGTGGAAAGGGCACAGAAAGATTGTAAACAGCCAGAAGTTAACGAAATTTGCTGTGAGATTGTGTCTATTAAAAATGTCAAAGGGAATTAAGCATCCTCCGTAGGTTTCTCCTTTTATTTAGCTTCTTTAGGTCTGTGGATTATAATATGATTCTCCTGTATTACATGGCTAATATTTGCTTATAAGTGAGTATGTACCATGCATGTCTTTCTGGTTCTAGGTTACCTCATTCAGAGTGATCTTTTCTAGTACTATCTATTTCCCTGCAAATTTCATAATTTCTTTGTTTTTAATTGCTGAGTAGTATTCCACTGTGTAAATGCACCACAATTTCTGCATCCATTCTTCAGTTGAGGGACATCTAGATTGTTTCCAGATTCTGACTTATAGAATAGACACTAGAAGCAGTTGAAGAGAGAGAACAAGATAGGAGCCTAAAATCGATGTTCTCTGAAAGACTACACCCAGCAGGAGATCGAAGCAGATGCTAGACTCATTGCCAAACTTTGGGCCACAGGAAATGGTGGGGGAATAGAAGGACCCACAGGGTACAAGAGCACCATAAGAAGATCAACAGAGCCAACAAATCTGGGTCCAGTGGTCGCGGGGTCTTGTGCACCAACAAAGGACCAAGCATGGAGAGGACCTAGACCCCCTGCTCAAATATAGTCCATAAGCAGTTCAGTCTCCATCTGAGCTTCCTAGTAAGGGGAGCAGGGGTTATCTCTGACATGGACTCTGTTGCCAGCCCTTTGATCACTTTCCCCCAGTTTGGGGGAGGGGAAGAGGAAGGGCTTGAGAGGCCACAAAGGTAGAGGATACCGGCAGTCCTAATGAGACTTGATAGGCTGGGGTCAATTGTAGGGAAGGAGGGCTCCCCCTCTCTCTGGGGGAAAGAAGGGAGGGTGGGACTGAAAGGAGACAAGGAAGGGGACTATAATCAGGATTTAAAGTGAATAAATTATAAAAAAAAATTTAATTAAAAAAATAATATCAAAGGTTCCACCCATATGTCTCACAAATATGATTCCCTCACATTGAACAAGAACAAAACAATGGACACACTAATATGGATGGGGAGGATCCCACAAGGCCTCAATATTACACAAAGTACTACAGGCAACTAAGAAATGCCAAGTGCAGGAGAAAAGGTCTTTCCCAGGGAAGAATCTGAGAACTAATTACCAAATGCCAAGTGGTCAGCCCTAAAAACATACACGTGAAAATAACATACAGAATTTAACAGGTTGCATTGATGTATACAGGAATATATATGTACATGCAGATAGGTGCATAGCAACAATTATTGGAACAAAAGGCCATGAATTTTAAAATGAGGGAGGAGAAGCACATTGGAGGGTTTAAAGTGAGCAAAAGGAAGTTATGTGATTATTGTCTCAAAAAATAAAAGAAAGTGTTTTATTTTAATTACATGTAGGACAGGTGCTATATAGCTCAGTGTGTAGGGTACATGAAGTCCTGGTTTCCATCCCTAGAGCCACATATACTGGTTTTGGTGGCATATGTCTATGATGTCACTCCTTAGGAGGTGAAGGCAGGAAGATCAAAAGTTCAGGGTCATCAATGGCTACACATGAAACTCAAAGCCAGCAGAGCACAGGACTCTGCCCTCAAGAGTCAAACAAACCCAAGCCAAACAGAAATCTCACCTCCCCACTTGCCCATCCTGAGCCTGCACTTCAATCTTTTTCAGTCTCTTCTTGATCAGACTGTTTAAATTCACACTTAAAAATTAAAAAAATATTCTTCCCTTAACATCTATGAATATTTGAGGTCTTTCGTAACTGTTCAAATATCTACTTTTCTCTTTCACTTAAGTAAGTGAGAATGTAGCACACTCTCCCTAAACTCCAGTGTTCAGCCCATTTCCTCATAGCAACTGCCAAAATCCAAGACTCCTAATGTCTCAGCACTGTGGCTTTCAGTTGCCTTTCAGTCCAGAATATTTCTCTCACTATTTTGTAAATTTAAAAGGTTGTTTCATATTTAAACTAGTGTTTTGAATGGCCTCAAGCAGAAAACATTTTCTCCACATTTAACCTGACATGTTGGAAGAACCAGCCTGCTTCCATTTTATGCATAAAGGCCATCTTATAGTAAAGACAACTAGGTTCATGCCTGTTTATGGTTAAACCTCTGTTTCTCAAGGGTTGGGCTATGTCCCAGCTGGAAGTTTAACAACAAATGGGTCTATACTGCCTGTTCCCATAATGGCAATCATGTCTTTACTTCAAAAAGTTAAGAATCATTGTGTAAATGTACCACTATTTCTGTATCCATTCCTTTGTTGAGGGACATCTGGGTTGTTTCCAGATTCTGGCTATTACAAATAAAGTTGCTATGAACATGGTTGAGTGAATGTCCTTATTGAACACTCAAGTATATTTTGAATATATGCCTAAGAGTGGTATAGCTAGATCTTGAGAAAGCACTATTCTTAATTTTCTGAGAAGGCACAAGATTGATTTCCAAAGTGGTTGTACAAGTTTCCATTCCCACCAGCAATGGAGGAGGGTTCTCCTTTCTCCTCATCCTCTATAGCATGTGTTGTCACTTGAGTTTTTGATCTTAGCCATTCTGATGGATGTGGGGTGAAATCTCAGGGTCATTTTGATCTGCATTTCCCTGGTAACTAAGAACAATGAACATTTCTTTAAGTGTTTCTCTGCCTTTTAATATTCCATACTACTCAGCAATTAAAAACAAGGAAATCATGACATTTGCAGGCAAATGGTGGATCTAGAAAAGATCATCCTGAGTGAGGTATCCCAGAAGCAGAAAGACACACATGGTATATACTCAATCATACTAAAATATGAACACCTAGAGAAGCTAAGCAAGAAGGAGAACCCTGGGTAAGATGATCAATGCTCATTCAGAAAGGGAAATAGGATAGACATTAGAAGAGGGAGAGAACAGGGAAGAGGACAGGAGCCTACCACAGAGGGCCACTGACATGCTCTACCCAGAAGGGTATCAAAGCAGATGCTGAGACTCATAGCCAAACTTTGAACAGAGTGCAGGGAATCTTATGATAGAAGGGGAAGATGAAAGAGCTGGAGAGGACTGGAGCTCCATAAGGAGAGCAAGAGAACCAAAATATCTGGGCCCAGGGGTCTTTTCTGAGACTGATACTCCAACCAAGGACCATTCATGGAGATAACCTAGAACCCCTGAAAAGATGTAGCCCATGACAGCTCAGTATCCAAGTGGGTTCTCTTGTAATCAAAACAGGGACTGTCTCTAACATGAACTATGCGGCTGTCTCTTTGATCACCTCCTCCTGAGGGCAGAGCAGCCTTACCATGCCACAGAGGAAGACAATGCAGACAGTCTCAATATGACCTAATAGGCTAGGGTCAGATGGAAGGGGAGGAGGGTGGGAGAGGGGCATAGGAGAAAGAAAGGGAGGGAGGGTGGGATTGGAAGAAGATAAGGGAGGGGCTACAGCTGGGATGCAAAGTGAATAAATTATAATAAATAAAAAATAAATTAATTAGTTAAATTAATAAAAAAGCTTAAGAACCATTTTGCAATCCTACTTTTGTTTCAAAGGGTTCTTATGGTTACCTTGTTATTATCACCTGTTGTTCTGACTACCTTGCAATAATGGCTTTATTTCAGGAGCTCATTCTGACTAACTTGCTTATAGTCTGTTCCTGTAAATCCACCTATTTTGCAAATCCCCAATTTGGAAACCCCCTATCCCAGAACTATAAAAATCTTATCTTCCCCACAGCCAGAGCTGATCTCTCAAATCTCACCCATCTTAGGATGAGACAGTCCCAGGTGTACCTCTAGAATAATGCATACTCTATTTATTTATTTATTTATTTATTTATTTATTTATTTCTTATTTAATTAGGCATCTGTGAATTTCATCTTTCTCCTCACAATTTTTAGGTCTATCAATGTCCATCTATCATGATGTAAGCATGTTGTAAACGTAATCTTTACAGCAACCCTAAAAACATCATACTTTTATCCCTCACCTAATTAACCTTGAAGCAGAACCAGCCACTCAGGCACTGATATAGTTTAAGTGGCATCTCTACCACACTCTTCATTTACCCCGGAGATCCATAGAAGCAGATAAGACAACAATCTTATCTAAGGAGATTCATTTGCAGGCTCTGCATGAATCCTAGCATCTAAGAGATTAATGCAGAAGGAGCGCACACTTGAGGCCAGCATGAGGTGCATAGTAGTGAGGCCCTGCTAAGCCCAGAGGAGGAAAATTTGCCTTCTGAAGAGTGATAATACAAAACATTCATTAGCCAAAAACTTCATTCATTAGTATGTCAGCTATTCATTATAAAGTACCATAGATGACATGATGGCTAGTTTATTATCAACTTGACAAAGGCTAGAGTCATTTGAAAGATGGGAATATCAATTAAGAAAGCGGCTCAATAGGATTCAGCTGTAGGAAAGACTGTGAGCCATTTTCTTTTCTAATTAATTTATTCATTTACTTTACATACTGATCATAGCCTCTCTCCTTCTTCCTCCTATCCCCACTACCCTACTCCTCAGAAAAAGGGAGCCTCATACGCCAACCCACCCCAGCACATCAAGTCCCATCAGGACTGAGCACATTCTCTTCCCCTGTGGCCTGGGGAGGAAGCCCCACCAGGGGAAAGTTATCCAAAAAAGGCAACAGAATCCATGTCAGAAACAGCCCCTGCTCCCCTTACTAAGGCACCCACATGAAACCAAACTGCCTAGAGCTTCATCTATGTAAAGGTTCTAGGTCCAACTCATATATGGTCCTTGGTTGGTGCTTCAGTCTCCACAAGCTCCTCCAGGCCCTAATTAGTCGGCTCTGTTGGTCTTCTGGTGTAGCTCCTGTCCCTTCCACGTCCTTTTATCTTTCTCCCCACTTTCCCAAAGGACTCTGTATGTTTTGTGCAATGTTTGGCTGTGAGTCTCAGCATGTTTCGATCTACTACTGAGTAGAGCCTCTCAGAGTACAGCTATGTTAGGCTCCCATCTGTAAACATAGTAGAATATCACTAATAATGTCAGGGATTGGCTGTGTTGCATGGGGTGGGTATCAGGTTAGGCCAGGCATTGTTTGGACAGTCCCTCAATCTCTGTTCTATGTTTATCCCTACATATCTTGAAGGCAGGGTAAATTTTGGGTCAAAGCATTTGTGGATGGATTGGTGATCCCCTCTCTCCACTAGGAGTCCTATCTGATTAGGTGTTCTCTTTAGTCTCCATGACTCTTGCTACTAGGAGTCTCAGAATCATCCACACTCATATCCTCCCAGAAGCCTGCCCTGTTTTAGGTTTCCAGCTTGTCACAGAGATGCCCCTGCCCATGGTTTCTCTTCTCGCTGTTGGCCCTCTGTCTTCCTGTCCCTGTTCTGATCTCCATGTCTGATTTCTACCCTCATTTCTCTCTGCGCTCCCTCTCCTACCTTCTTAACTCTCTTCAACTGCTTCTGCCCTCTATTCTATTTCCCCTTCTGAGTGTTAAGCATCCTGCCTTGTGCCATCCTTGTTACTTACCTTCTTTGGGTCTGTGAGTTGTAGCATGTTTATCCTGTCCTATGTGGCTAAAATCAGGTTATAAGTGAGTACATACCATGTGTGTCTTTCTGGGTCTGGGTTACCTCACTTAGGATGATCTTTTCTAGTTCCCACCATTTCATGATTTCCTTGTTTTTAATTGTTGAATAGTATTCCATTGTGTAAATTACTACAGTTTCTTTATCCATTCTTCAGTTGAGGGACATCTGGGTTGTTTCCAGATTCTGGCTGTTACAAGTAAAGCTGCCGTGAACATCGTTGAGCAAATGTCCCTGTTGTATGGTGGAGCATCCTTTGAGTATATATCCAGGAGTGGTATCCAGGAGTGGTAGAGCTATTCCCAATTTTCTGAGAAAGTGCCAGATTGATTTCCAAAGTGGTTGCCCAAGTCTGCACTCCCACCAGCAATGGAGGAGGGTTATTTATTGATATGAGAGGACCCCTTAGCTGAATTACCCCCTTGTACTGAATTACATGGGAAAGCAGGCTAAGCAAACAATGATGAGCAAGCCAGTAACCAACACCCATCAATGGTCTCTGTCTCAGTTTCTGCCTTCAGATTCCTACCCTGTTTCACTTCTGGCCCAGACTTCTTTTAATGATGGACTACGATGTGGAAGCATAAGTCAAATTAACCCTTTCCTTCCCAACTTGCTTTGCTCGTGGTGTTTTATCACAGCCATAATAACCATGACTATGACAGATGACATGGCTTAAACCCTGAAATTTATTTTCTCGTTGTTTTGGAATCTAGAAATTTGGATCAAAGTACTACCAAGGTCCTTGTCTGTCCTAGCTTGCAAACTGCTGTATTTTCTTTCATCTGCCCTGTATTCACATGGAAGTGAGAGACATTATCCATTTGGAAGGCTAGCTCTTAATGGACTAGAGCACCATTTTTTTTACAACCTTCTTTGTGTTTACCACTATATAAAAACTCTAGATAGATAGACACATTGGATGTTGGGGCTTCAGCATATGAACTTGTGCAAGGGATATATTTCAGTACATGAAAGAAAATTTCAATAATTAGATTTATGTAGATGAAGGCAAATGGTAGAAGAGAATGAGCAAAAATTGTGGTAGCTCAGTGTTTAGGATAAACTCTTTAGAAAAGTGAAATTTTGTGACAATGGGAGAAAAGGTGGACAAAAAAGCCAGCAAAGACTTTGGAAAGCAACCTTCCAGGAAACAGTAATTACAAATATAAATATCTCACAAACCAACAAATGCTGAAATCCAACATTCCTGAGAAGTGATGAACCCAATCAGGACATCATAAGAACTGCAAATAGATTAATTATTGGGACCTTTTAGAGTCTGGGATTTGCTTCTTTGAAGGAGAAGCTATTAGGAAAAAGTATGGACAATGGCAAGTTCTCATTCAAACAGTGAAACAGAGTTGTCTTGGTGCTGGTAAAAAGCAAAGCTGGAAAGTCTAGAGAGAAGACAGATATACCATGTGCCAAATGAGACCAAATGGCAGTTTAGACAGATATACAGGAGTACAGGCGGCATGAACGAATTGGTTTGGGATGTATTAACAGGGCAGAACAGCAGCATTTGATCAGTAGGATAGGATTTTGAGGAAGAGACCAACATATTGGTTATTACATTGGTTTGGGTTTTACATATCTTGATGGTTCAAAGAAATATTCGTTGTATGGGAAAGTTCTGATAGAAAAGGGTGTAGAAGATTTTTAAAAATCAAGAGTTCATTAATTACAATTAAAATGACCTTTTAAAATGCAAGCCTAAGGATTTATTTAAAGGTTTGATTTATAAACCTCATGTTCAAGAGAAAGGAGAGAGATGTAAATTTAAGACTGTAGCTGGCCAAGTCTTCCATGAATCCAGATTTCTAGATATAATATGTAAAAGTAATCATGTGAAGGGAAAGAAAGAAGCCACGTTGGACAGGGGTGAAGGTTGAACTATAGTTCAACAGAGAAATTTTAAATATAGAACAAGCCTCCAGAACTCTGGAATTAGGAAAGAAGGCACATATCCAAGGGTCACTTGGCTTGGTCATTAACTGTTAGATGTGCTATGAAAGAAGTGTGTCTTTGGGTGTGGTCGCTCTCTTATGGCAAGATAATCCCTGAAAGTGGCTGATATCCCCAAACCATTTGTAGGACAGGCAGGCCTGCAACAGCTGGCAAAAGTTCTCTTTACTGTTGAGCAGCCATTTTAACTTTCCATGCCACTGTCACCCAGATGTTATGTAGAAAACAAATAAAACAATTATCAATTCACATTAGTTGCTAGATGAAATTGCCTTGAGAAAATAGAGAAGCTGAGGATGACAATATCCAATAACTATGTGACATGCAGGAACAAATTCCTCAGCTCAGGCCTGGAATCTGTAATTAAAGATAGAATAAAAGCTCCAGCTTCTGGGAGGTCTTAGAACTTTCTGAGTTGATGGCAAACAAAAGTGCTTGTATCATCTGAGGCTTCTCTCAGAAGAGACAGATTAAAAGAGAAAAATAATAAGGTGTCTTCTTGATCTTCTCGGAATATGTAATTTGAAGAAATTAAAATATCAAAAGTTGACTTCTGTGCCTATATTTTGTATAATAGAAATAGTGATCATATCCAAAGAGACAATGGGAGGTCTGGCAACTCCTAGTGAAAGTAATGTATTAGGATCCTACTCAGTTATGTGTCGGCAACTCACATTTTGTTTCTGCTTTTCGTTGAATACATCAGAGACAAGTAGACTAGTGTTGGACCACCCAGCTGCTCCAAAAAAGGTGTCCCTGAGTTAGCATTTTTGTTCTCCCCTTGTATACCTGTGTCTCATTTTTATTCCTTCTATTTGCTTTCCTACATTCCTGACAGTATCTAGACTTCTTGGCTTGATGATGTGTCATAGCACTGCTGTTCCTTCTTTGAAGGTCAGATAGTCAATGATAGGTCTCTTGTGAGGTTTCAGACCCGTAATCAGTGGCTGGGTTTGCTGAGCACCTCTTGCCCACAATTAATGTAGTGTTGCAGTGGTCACAGCTACAGCTTAGTAGTCAGTAAAAGCCAGGGAGGGCAGACTGTCTGTTGGGAGTTTCAGTGGTATTCCACGAGGTTTAAAACCAATGTCAAAATCAAACCACTGGGAGAATTCCACCCATGCTTGCGGATTTCTACAGTAGCACACATGTGATAGAAGACACTTTAAAGTGAAACTTAGTATGAAAACTAAAACTAAAACATAATAGGATTGGGGCTGTATTATTAAAATAAATTTGTTAAAGTGTCTGTTTATAATCTCTTTGAGCAATGCAAAGAACTCCTAGATTTTAGAAGCAAACTGCATTTTATGGGGCTTCCATGCAGGTTTTCCCACTGTATCTTCTCAGACCACTCCCATTCTTGACTTTGTAATGCTTTCCCACAGAAGTGCATATTCTGGTTAAAAATCCTAGTATCACTTTAACCTTCCCTTACTGCCACAATCCTACTCTTTTGCTTTTACCTACGTGTAGGTTTCCCTTCCATCACATTGCTACATTGCCCTGGTCAACCTTGAATCTGATTGAGTTCCTGAGTAATTTAACAAAGAGAAAGCTGGGCAAATATCATGGCAGGAATTCTAAGCATTGTCACTAAGGAAGCCTGTTAATTGCTGAGCTCTTTTGCTGATCACTGGAAAAGCCTCATAGAAAAAATACAAGGAGAAATGGCCCTGGGATAAGGAGAAAGAAACTGAGTTGTGCTAGCCAGCAGACAGACTGTGCCTTCAGAGGGCACCATTTCTTACTGCAACTTCACACTCACACAAAAATGAACATGCAGATTAAGTTTAGCAAATGGCAAAAAAAAAAAAAAGTAAGGACGATAAAACTGCATGTTTGGCTCACAAGCAAACAGCTGTACCCTCTTCTCTTTCATTTTCTCAACAGATAGCCTCCCGGGGGAGAATATTGTAACCTTGGTTTGTGTCTTGTATTCACTTCCAGACTGTGTTTTGCTGATATTATCTATTTTTCTCCCCCACAGCTCCACCGAAGTCTCACTGAAGATGACCTGTGACCTCCTGAAATCAACCTCCTTTCCCAAAAGTGCTCTCTTCACAGGCTGCCTAAGAACCTCTGGCCACCATTCCTTTCTTTCCTTTGTGTTTTCTAAACATTTTAATCTTGTTCGTTTTATTCACATTTCTTTAAGGCCTTTCTATGGCGCACCAGGCAGTGTTCCATGTCTGGGGAACAGTACTCATTCTCAGAAAGAAATTAAAAACCTAGCATCATCCTGGTAAATACAAAGATGGAAAATAAAGTTGAAAGCGTTTATAAAGAAGGTAGAAATATCTGAGTGCTTGGGGGGGGAGGGAAGCAAGAAACAACAAAGACATAAATAACTAACTAAATAAATGTATACACATATACATACATACATAAATACATAAATAAATCCAGGCATGACACCAGAGGTTCAAGAAGTAAGGGATGGAGGCTAGCAAAATAAATCAGTGAGTACAAGTGACTGCTCCCAAGTCTGAGGTACCCACACTTGATCCCTGAGATCCACATAATAGGCAAAGAGAACTTCCAGAGGTTTTTTTCTCCCCTGACCTCCACACATGCTGCAGCAATACACCCCAATAAAGAACTGAAATGTGATGCTAAAAACAAAGTGACAGTGAGACATGACTTCCCAAAGTTGGGGAGGACACAGGGTGTCTTTTCAGGGGTTTCCTGCAACTCCAGGGATAGATCCAGCAGACTGCAGCACAGTCTCCGAGTAGAACTACAAGTACAGACACAGATCCACAAGACTACTCAGGAAAAAAGGGAAGAAAGAAGACTTCATAGGATGTAAGTGAGAAATGAGAGAGACAGAAACAACCAAAACAATCTGAGAACGTAATTTTATTACATATATTTGAATCGATAACGGAGTTAGAGGCGCAAAAGTCCTCATTCTGGAAGATCATTTCACTCCCATCCATCACTAATGTAGCTGGTGAAACTTGAAAATGTACATAAATTTCATTTTGGAGGTTAAATGTTAAGCTTGGGCTAGAAACTACCTGGACCAGTCTCACCTCTGTCGTCGGCACTGGCTGCTTTAAATAAAATGGCAGGTGTTCTACTCAGAGTCTACCTGTGAATTTGTGAGCCTCTGTTTCTCAAAGGAAGTTTACAAAGCACATTAAACCATCAGGGGCTGCAAGTGGCACAGATTACCTACAACCCATAGGGTTGAAGTTTGTCTTGAAATCATCTCACTGCAAGCACAGAATATATCATGGGCTACACAGCAATGACATGCCTTAGGACTCCCTCCCTCTGAAATCCTTAAAACAGGACTGAATTCTTCCCAGATCTTTCACATGCTGGTTTCCACAGCATTGAGAGCTTCCTTAGGAGTGGCCAATGAGGGTCTGATTTAACCAGAGGCCCGCTCCACAAGAGGGAGCCCATGCCCAACCCAGCTTGGATGGCCAGACAATGAAGAGTGAATAGAGAGACCTAGTGTGAAAACAAACATGACTGGTCTAGAAAAAAAATGAAAGAAAGAAAAAAAAAACAATGAAATTGTTCCTAATAATATTCTGCTGTACTCATAGATTAGTACCTTACCCAGTTGTCATCAGAGAGGCTTGCTCTGGTAGCAGATTGAAACAGACACAGAGACACACAGCCAGACAGTATGTAGAGGGAAAATCTAAATTAAAGGTATCCATTGAGTCCCTCCTCTTGGAGATCAGGGGAACCCCACAGAAGATAGGTGAGGAAAGACTATAAGAGTCAGAGAGGATGGAGGACACCAGGAGAACATGGCCAACTGAATCAACTAAGCAGGCTTTATATGAGCTCACAGACACTGAAACAGCAATTATGAAGCCTGCATAAGTCTGCACTAGATCTTCAGTGTACATATTATGGCTGTTAGCTTGGTGGTTTTGTGGGGTTCCCACCAGTGGGAACAGGTGTGTCTCTGACTCTTTCACTTGCTCTTGGGACTCTTTTCTTCCTACTGAGTTCCCTTGACCAATCTCAATATGAGGCTTTTGCCTTGTATTATTGTATCATGTTTTGTGGTGTTTGACTCCTGTTTCCTGGAGGCCTTCTCTTCTGAAGAGAAAACAGAAGGGGAGAATGTATGGGAGATACGGGAGGGGAAGGGGGAAATAGGAGGAATGGAAAGATGGGAAATGGTGGTTGGGATGTATTGTATGAAAGAAGAATCAATTTTCAATAAGAAAAGAAATTAAAGAACTGTTATCCTAAAACACAGTCCACCTCTGTGTCCCTCTTGAACTCTGCAAACCTGAGGATTCTTGTCCTAAAGGACTCCAAAAAGCAACTAGAATCTGGCTGATCACTGGGTTTGATCACCAGAACCTTAGCTCACTAGAACTGTGCATTGCATCCTAGGTCTAGAGGTAAGGGCAGAGTAAGTGCCTCCAAACTGCTAAGAATGCTGAACCTGCATACCAAAACCCAGGAGGCAAACACCAAGGATGAAGAGATCAAGTTCTCTGGACTACTGAGATCATGCAACTTTTGAAAATGAAAAATGATTTTTACATCATGAAGGGACTGAAGCCAAGTTGCCACAATTATAAATGTCTTCTCTTACAGCTTCTAAACTACTTAAAAGAGAGCCACACTTCTAACCTGAGACTCAGTGACACTTTCTAGCTCCACTGGAATTCTGTTTTGGTATCAATACTTGCACAGATTTGCATAAGTAAAACTATAGAGACATTCCAAGAGTATCCTTAATTAAGTCACGGGTTCTTTTTAATCTCTGGAATTTTTGTCAGAGAATTATGATGCCAGGAGAAACCTGGTGCTGTGTCATTGCTTTGACAGTAAGTGTCATATTTGTTTTGCTTTTCCTGGTCAAAATAAAGCTGGTGCTGTTTTCATTGTCTGTTTACTCCAGTTTCTCTAAGGATACCTAAGTTGTCATTTCAGACAACAATCAGTGTGGACAAACAGTATCAAATGACTTTTGGAGTTCGTGATCAATAAAGGGACTATCTTACCTGACATTTTTATCCATCTAAGATTATAATAGGGCACATACAATTTTGTGTTACTCAGTAATCTTAGTCATCACATTGGAAGGCAGTATAACTGTACATGAAGCCGGAGTGCTTCCTTTGACGACGTTGTGAATTTATTTATTTTTATTAATTACAGTTTATTCACTTTGTATCCCAGCTGTAGCGCCCTTCCTCATACCTTCCCAATCCCACCCTCCCTCCCTTAATCATGTCTTTGTTTGGGTCACGGGTGTGGGATATGGGACTTATTCAGATCATTCATAGCAGCAGACTATTTGCCTCATGCAGGCTCTGAGAGGTGCTCTTTACCAGCAGCAGATAGTTTGAATCTGAGGACTCTGGAGAGAGAATAAATGCCAGAGCCCAGAGAGCATGGAATGCCAAGAAAGAACAATGCTGCTCTTGATTTCCCTTTGCTGCTCCTGTTTGCATTTGTTAAAGAAGTTGGAGATCTACTGAAAAGAGGATTGGATTGGCTCCAAGGAACCCTACAACCCTGACCAGTAGGAAATAGCTGAAAAATAACTATGCCCCTCCCCCACCTTCCCTTTCTCTCTCCTACTTTGTGTTGGAGTATTGGAAGAGATTGAGGTGGAGAAGGGAGAAAAAAATTAAAAATGTAAATAAAAACTAATGCCAACAGATCTTTTAACAAAGCATAACAAGGAATTGGAACCAGA
>CM053750.1:35288964-35299154 GCA_028658305.1 Pachyuromys duprasi
TGGACTTGGATGGGGCAGGGAGGAGGGAGATGAGGGAGGGAGTGGGAGGGTAGGAGGGAATGAGGGAGGGGGCTATGCCTGGGATTCAAAGTACCTAACCTGTGATTGATATAAAAATAAATAAATTTAAAAAAAAGACTACAGGAACCTCTTAACACAGCCCTTTTACAGGGAACCCAGTTCTGTGTGCCCGCCCAGTCACTTCCCTCAGTCATTAGGAGTTTCTCTTCTGCAGAGTAAGCCCCCTTGAATCACACCTCCTCATGGCATCTGTACCCCATTGTTGGTGGTCACAAGATAGAAGCCAACAGAGAATCTGCATCTGTGTCACTTGCCTTTCTAATTTTGTGGTCTCAAAAGTTGTGGAATGCTTCTTCTAGTTCATTTACATTTAACTCATAAAAATGATGAATGGTGTTTTGTAAAAATCACTTGTTCTACCTTGTTGTCATATTCTGCTTTTCTCAGAGAGCACTTCCTAGGCTATGAGCAAGTAAACTTGTATTTAAAACAGAAAATAAAAGATATAGCTAGCTTCTTTGGGTAACAAGGAAATATGCATCACAGATATTTGTCTTGATAAAATTGTATCAGATGAATCTTTCTTGCCTTTTCCTCTGCCTCTCAGAAGAAAAAAATTATTTAGTTGGGTATAAAAAAGTATTAAATTATTTAAATAAAAGCTTTATTTATCAAAATTCTGAAAGAATAAAAATTCACTTTTGTAATTAGCACACCATATTTTTGTCCAGTGACCTTGCCAGTAAATACTTATAAATAAAATTATGTGCTTTTCAGAGATTTTTAACCATAGTTAGTATTTAGTGAAACTTGCATGCTCGTGTGTGTGTGTGTGTGTGTGTGTACATATGGCATATAGAAGCCTCAAGACAACTTGTAATAGTCAGTTCTTTCTTTTTACAATATGTGCCCGTGAGATAGAAGTCATATTTTCAGGCTTGATAGCAGAGGTATTTACCTGATGAACTGTCTCACTGGCTCCAGAGATTTGACATTTTTAATAGCTCCCAAGTGATGCTATGATTTGATCTTTATCAGCTCATATACTAGTCTATGAGTATCAGGCTTATAGCTCTTTTAAAAGAATGTTAGCTGTCACATGAGAAAAATGACCTATCACTATAGTCATGCACATAGAGCTGATACAAACAAACCTAGTAATACATAACAACCCTAGACATTGTTACACGTGCTTCTGCCACAACTCACAATTGCAAATAGAGGAAAACATGGCTTCTCTCTATATTCAAAAGGATCTTTCCTACATTGGCTCCCTTCATATGCCTGGGAAAGGAGAGTGATGCATAGAAGCATCCCTGAAAGGGGTCTCAGAGAGCTGGCATGCTCCATGCTGCAGTTACTGAACCAGGTTTGTGCACTTGCAACTTCATAGTACCCCACAGATAAGCACCAAGGTATGGGTGATACCCTACTATTGTACTTGCTGCCTGGAGATAGGCAGGAAGAATGGATTTACTTACATGGGTTCTGTCTCCAGTAGGCACCAGGGATGTGTAGGATTAGTCATGTTTAGAGTTATCTTTGCACTGAGCTTATTTCCTTTCTTTTTTCATTTTAAATTTTTTATATATTAGTTACAGTTTATTAACTTTATATCTCAGCTGTATCCTGCTCCCTCATTCCCTCCCAACCCCACCCTCCCTCCCTCATCTCCTTCCTGCCCCTTTCCAAGTCCACTGATAGGGGAGAACTTCCTCCCCTTTCATCTGACCCTGGTTTTGCATCAGGACTGGATGCAAAGTCCTCTGGGGCTTGGCAGGGTTGCTCCTCCCTGGAGGAGGAGGGAGGTCAGAGAGCCCGATATTGAGTTCATGTAAGAGATAGTCCCTGTTCCCCTTACTAGGGTACCCATTTGGATACTGAGCTACCATGGACTACATCCGAGCAGAGGTTCTAGGTTATATCCATACATGGTCCTTGGTTGGAGAAACAGTCTCATAAGAGACCCCTGTGCCCAGACATATTTGGTCCTTATGGAGCTCCTGTCCTCTCCAGGTCTTACTAACTCCCCATTCTTTCATATGATTTCCTGCACTCTGCTGTAGGTTTGATTATGTCTCTTAATATTTGCTTTGATACACTGCTAGGTAGAGTCTTTCAGAGGCCCTCTGTGGTAGGCTCCTGTCCTGTTACTTGTTTTCTCCTACATTCAATGTCCATCCCATTTGTCTTTCTAAGTGAAGATTGATCATCTTACCCCGGGTCCTCTTTCTTGTTTATCTTCTTTAGGTGTATAGATTTCAGTATGTTTATCCTTGTTTCCTTTCTTGGGGCTCCATAAAGACTTCTCTCCAGGATACTGTCACTCTCTCAACTTGAGTGATCATGGCTCCATCATTTTCCTTTTTCTTCCCCATCAGCTCAGAACTGGCAGTCTTCTCTGTTCCAGTACTCTGGTTTTGTATGGTATTGTTCCTACAGTCTGATACTATCATGTGGACCTTTTCTGATCAATGAAGCTCTCCTGCCTTCTTATATGGGTGGAAAGAGTACAGCCTATCACCTTCCCTCCATAATCCAGGTAGGAGCCCTGTCCCATTTAGAATTTTCATAAAAAGAGTCAGATGCCAGCCCCTGGAGCCCATCAAACAGGATGCTCACACATCTCTATGAACCCTTTCATTGAGATCTCTCTGTAAAGATCCCTGACCAGGTCACAGAGGAAGACTATGAAATACAGTCCTGATGAGACCTGATAGGCTAGGGTCCGAAGGAAGGGGAGGAGGACCTCCACTATCAGTGGACTGGGAAAGGGGCATGGGAGATGATGAAAGAGGGAAGGGGGGTGGATTGGGAGGGCATGAGGATGGGGCTACCGCTGGGATATAAAGTAAATAAACTGTAATAAACAAAAATTATATTTAAAAAAGATTCACTCCCACTGCCACTTAGAAGATCCATAAAATTCTCCACCTGAAAGAAAGACATTACTCCGGCTCTGACTGTGTAGAAGTGGGGCTCTCTACAGCTCACCAAATTTTATTTTGAAGCTCTTTGTTTTATTTATCTGGTTATATAGAAGTGGGTTATTAAGCACATGCCTTTCTTTAGAATCTTGAGATAACTATAACTCAAAGTAATTCCTCATCTTAAAAGAAATAAAAACTCACCCTCAGAAACCAAATTTAATCAAATATTTCTTAAAAATTCTACACTCGTCTTAAATGTGTGTACTGTAAGATTGATGTAATAAGCATTTAAAAAATGAATTTAATCATGGCTAGGAAGAGGACTCAACTGTACTACATTAGGGGCTTACCATTTCATGTATTTGTTGTGATATGTCAGGTGGTACTTCACACCAAGACAGAGTCCACGTGAATCTCCTGCAAGACTGTTCTTCAGTTGTGTCACTGTTGCTTTGATCACAGTTATCCTGAGCTCCACTGGACTATAGTACTCTGCATTGAATGAGCCTTCATTCTTCCTCCAGTTTGCTCATTGATGGCTTCTTAGATCTCTTCTTTTCACTGCACAGCGTGTGATCTAACTTTTCATTAGACACGCAAATAGTTCCACCATAATAACATGACCAGAGTCCAGATTACAATGAAAATGAAAATATGAAGCTTTAAAAAAATCTATTTATGCTACAAGCAATGGACTCAAATTTTTCTATTTAGGAATATATATGCATATATAAATACATATACGCATACTGTGACAGTTGAGGAACAAAGAGGGCATGAATTTGAAGGGGAATAATGAGGAGCATATGGGAGGGCCAAGAAGAAAGAAAGGAAATGGAGAAATGTTATAATTTATAATTAAATAACTATCTCAAAATTAAATCAAAAGTGAAAAACGAAGTATGTTTAATAAATACCTAGGAGACTCCCACTAAAACATCTATACATCCAGTTTGTGGCCACTGAAAACAGAGATGCATTACATCTTGAAACATGGAATAATGAGAAGTCCTCAACACTATCTCATCAGAGAACTTTAAAGCTCCATCCAGTTTACATTGTTTTAATGTGGTGAATGAAAGCAATAAAGTTCAGAGAACCCTGGCCACTAATCAGATGTTAGAAAACATCACTTTATTTAATTTTAATTTTTTATATTAATTACAGTTTACTCACTTTGCATTCCAGCTGTAGCTGCCTCCCTCATTCCCTCCCAGTCCCACCTTCCCTCCCTCATCTCCTCCCATGCCCCTCTCCAAGTCCAGTGATAGGGGAGGTCCTCCTCCCCTTCCATCTGACCCTAGTCTATCAATTCTCCTCAGGACTGACTGCATTATATTCCTCTGTGGCCTGGTAAGGCTGCTCCTCCATCAGGGAGAGGTGATCAAAGAGCTAACCACAGAGTTCAAGTCAGAGACAGTTCCTGCTCCCCTTACTAGGGTACCCACTTGGACACTGAGCTGAAATTGGCTACATCTTTGCAGGGGTTCTAGGTTATCTCCATGCATGATTTTCGGTTGGAGTATCCATCTCAAAACAGACCCCTTTTCCTACATTTTTTGGTTCTGTTGCTCTCCTGTGGAGCTCCTGTCTCCTCCAGGTCTTTCTATCTCCCCCTTTCTTACATAAGATTACCTGCGCTTTGCCCACTGTTTGGCTATGAGTCTCAGCATCTGCTTTGATACCCTATTGGGTAGAGTCTTTTAGAGGCCCTTTGTGGCAGGCTCCTGTCCTGTTTCCTGTTTTCTCCCTCTTCCCGTGTCCATCCCACTTGCCTTTCTGAGAGAGGACTGATCATCTTACCGAGGGTCCTCCTTCTTGTTTAGCTTCTTTAGGTGTACAGATTTTATTATGATTAGCCTATATTATATGTCTAATATCTACTTATATGTGGGTATTATACCATGTGTGTCTTTTAGCATCTGGGATGCCTCACTCAGGATGATCTTTTCTAGATCCCACTATTTGCCTCCAAATTTCATAATTTCCTTGTTTTTAATTGCTGAGAAGTATTCCATTGTGTAAATATACCACAATTTCTGTATCCTTTCCTCAGTTGAGGGGGCATCTGGGTTGTTCCCAGGTTCTGGCTTTCTTTGGAAGAATGCTTTACTAATTTTAATATGATCGTTTTCTGTGGGTGTGTGAAAAGGAAATGGGAGAATAAAGTAATGTGTGGTAAATATATCAACGAGCTGAGAAGTCCATTTATCAAATGGGATCGTGTGTCGTGCCCATCAGCTCATCTGTAGCATCATCTTGATGCTTTAAGAGCAAAGGGTCACACAGAAGCCACTCTTCAAATGTGGCCAGTAACCTGGCTCTACCCAGCTACCCACTCTCTGTCACTCTTCTACCACCCATATTAGTTTATGACCAATTCAAATAAAATTCTGGAATCTGGATGTATCTAGATAATCTGAGTTCCACAAGTATAAAAGGTGTCTCTCATTTTTCAGAACAGGTATTTGTTTTATAATAAACGTTCAATATTTGATACAGATCTCTCTCTACTCTCACTCACCCCAAAGAAACGACTTTTTCTCTTTTTAAATATTATTTATTTTACATCCCAACCACAGTTTCCCTTTTCTCCTCCACTCTCAATTCTTTCTCCTCCCTTTACCTTCCACCCCGGTCCCTTCCTCCTTCCTTTCTCTTCAGAAAAGAAGAAGCCTCCCATGGAAAAAAGAAAATATTAGATCCATCTGCCAGGCACAGTGGTGCACACCTCTAGTCCCAGCACCAGGAAGGGCAGAGGCAGGTGAGTTTGAGGACAGCCTGCTCTATGGAGAAACCCTGTCTCTAAAACAATAACAAGAAAGATTAGATGCATCTTCTTTTTTAATTAATTACTTTGTTACAATTTATTCACTTTGTATCCCATCTGCAGCCCCTCCCTCCTCTCCTCCCAGTTCCACCCTCCTTCTTTTCCACCTATGCCCCTTCCTTAGTCCACTGATAGGGGAAGACCTCCTCCTCTACTATCTGACCCTAGCCTATCAGGTCTCATCAGGGTTGGCTGCATCATCTTGCTCTGTGGCCTGGTAAGGCTGCCCCCCCCCCAGAGGGAGGTGATCAAAGAACTGGTCACTGAGTTCATGTCAGAGACAGCCCTTGTCCCCTTTACTAGTGAACCCACTTGGAAACTGAGCAACCTATGGGCTTCCTCTGAGCAGAGGGTGAAGGTCCTCTCAATGCATGGTCCTAGATTGGAGTATGGGTCTCTGCAGGCCCTCCTAGGCCCAAGATTTTTGGCTCCGTTGTTCTTCTTGTGAAGTTCCTGTCCTCTCCAGGTCTTTCTATATCCCTCTTCTTCCATAAGGTTTCCTTAGATGCATCTTTTTTTATTGAGGCTAGAGGAGGCGCCCCATTAGTGATAATGGGTCCCGAAAACATGCAACAGAGTCAGAGACAGCCCCTGCTCCCACACAAAGAACAAGCTGCACAACTGTTACATATATGCAGTAGGTCTAAGTCAGTCTAGGTTGCTCCCTGGTTTGCAGTCTCTGGGGGCCCCTTTGGGGGCAGGTTAGTTGATTCTACAGGTTTCCTTGTGGTGTCTTTGACCCCTCTGGCTCCTATGACCCTTCCCCCCGCCCCTCTTTCTCAGTATTTCCCAAGTTCCACTTAATATTTGGCTGTAGGTCTCTGCAAATGTTCCCATCATTTGCTGGGAAAAACCTCTTTCACGGCGGTTAGCCTAGGCTCCTGTCTGCAAGTACAACAGAATAACAGGAGAAAAAGAAGCCGGGCTCCCTCTCGCGGCATGGGTCTCAAGCTGGACCAGTTATTAGTTGTCCATTTCCTCAGTTTCAGCTCCATCTTTACATCGTGTAGGCAGGACAAATTGTAGGTCAAAGATTTTATGTCTGAATGGGTGTCCTAATCCCTCCATTGGAAGTCTTGCCTGGGTACAGGAGAGGGCCGGTTCAGGCTCCATATCCCCTATTACTAGGTGTCACCCTCATAGATGACGAGGGAGTTTCCCCTGCCCTAGTTTCTAGCTCTTCTCAGAGATGCCCTCCCCACTCCAGTTGTCTTTCCCGGTACTCTTTCCCTCAGTCTTCCCACCCCACCTGATCCATCCTGCTGCCATCCCCAACCCTATCCAGTCCCATTCCCATCCCTTTACCCACCCACACCCTCCGCCACCCACCGCCCAGCCTCGCTCACCCACGATGTCTGCTCTATTTCCCCTTCTCAGTGAGATTCACGAGTTCTCCCTTGACCCCTCTTTTTACATCGCTTCTTTGTGTCTGTGTATTGTAGTATGGTTATCCTCTACGGCTAATATCCACTTTAAGCGAGTACATACAATGCTTGCATTTCTAAGTCTGGGTTCATCACTCAGAATGATCTTTTCTAGTTCTGTCCATTTGCCTGCAAAATTCAGGATGTATTGTTTTTGATGGCTGAGTAGTATTCTGTTGTGTAAATCTACCACATACTCTTTATCCATTCTTCAGCTGAGGGATATCTAGATTTTTTCCAGTTTCTGGTTATTATGAATAAGCTTCTATGAACATAGCTGAGCAAGTGTAATTATAGTAGGATGAAGCATCCTTTGGGCTTATGCCCAAGAGTGGTATAGCTAGGTTTGAGGTAGATTAATTCCCAATATTGTGAGGAACTGCCATTTTGATTTTCAAAGTGGCTGTGCAAGTTTGCTCTCTCACCAACAATGGAGGAACATTTCACTTGCTCCACACCCTCACCAGCATGAGCTGTCACTTGACTTTTTGATCTTAGCCATTCTGACAGGTGTAACACGAAATCTCAGAGTCATTTTGATTTGCATTTTCCTGATAGCTAACAATGTTGAACATTTCTTTAAGTGCTTCTTGGCCATTAGAGATTCCTCTGTCAAGAATTCTCAGTTTAAATCTGTACCCCATTTTCAATTGGGTTCCTTAGTTTGTTGACGTCTAGTTTCTTGGGTTCTTTAATATATTTTGGATATCATCCCTCTGTCGAATGTGGGGTTGGTGAAAATCTTTTCTCATTCTCTAGACTGCTGGAGAAGCCATTCTTAAGTAATTTAAGTATCCCACACTAAACATCTCAACATATTTAATCATTAAATCTTTCCCCAAGGAGTACAAAACTATGTATGAGTCAGAACAAGATGCATGTTCTGTTATTAAACAACCACCCCATCTCAATAGCTTAAAGCAATGAATTAGTTCCCAGATAAGTTACAATGTTCAGTGCCAACTGACATGTGCATTTTGTACATGCAACCCTTGTTTCTACATGGTCTTCACCCAGGACATAGATTTACAGAGGATCCCTCTGATGCAGGTAGTCACAATTACAGAAGCAAGAAAATTTGAAGGTGCTTCTTTCCAGGATTAATGTCACTGTGGCTCACATTCATTGGTTAGATCAATTCACATGGCCACACTTAAACTAGCAGTGCAAAGTAAATGTTCCCACAGAGAGGAACACTAAAGGTTTTCAACAAGAAGGCCTTCCATCCTGACAGTCTAGAACAGGAAGTAATCTGTAAAAGGAAATATCTCAACAGCAGAGCTGGCCATGTCCTAATTAAACGTAGTACTTTATCCATATCATAACTTGACTCTTCTGTAAGGTTCATATAAGTGGTAGGAACACAGGCTCTGAATTGTCAGATAATTAAGGAGACTGAGTCAGCAATTAAAACTAAAGTATCAGTATGAGTTAAGGCTGGAGAAAAGTCACAGCTCCTGACAAAAGCAGAGGTACTTGCCACCTTTCTATTTGTTCATCAAATGCTGTGACATCACACCCAAAATTTGGCTCTATTTACTGAGTTGTCAGCTTCCCTAGAAAAATCATAATCACCTATACTCTTGTTTTCATTCAAACTAGAGAAGGAATTTAAACCACTGACAAATGCCTACCATCACTGTGCCTTCTTATAAGAAGGAACACGAAGGTACTTCAACATGAAAGTACCTGGCAGGTGACAGCAAAGTCTATTCTATTGTGATGGAAACACAAGGAAATGACTCAGCATGACATCACACTAGACTCTCAGGCACTAATTTGAATAACTAAATTATTGGTTTTGCTTTCTGCTATAATGAATGTGGACGCTTCACTGAACAAGCATCTTGTATAGGTATATGATCCCAGGATAGAATAAGCCAAGAAAGAGATACATTAGATTTTTATACCCTTTTGTGAACAATAAGACAAACAAAAAAATGCTAACTTCAGGAGCATATATTTCTATTGTGTAGTGATAGCTATCCTATCACAGAACTGTATACATACTTCTAACCTTATCTGTCACGCATACCCATTCGCCCTGTAGTTCAGTGATGCCATCTATAGACATAAATAATCTTGCAGTAAATAAAAGAGGTTTTTTGACACCATTGTACATCATCTAAAAACAATTAGTTCTCCACAGCCCTATCTGGGGTCTTTATATAACATAAAATTAAAATTAAAAAAATAATCAAAAGAGATTTTATTATCAGCTTACTCTGAGCATAAGAAGGAAAGAAAAGACACAATTTCCAAGTCTATTAACCAAAAATGAAACAAAAGCATTTTTTTATCCAAGATAGGAGGGATGACACAGAATCTAATAAAATAAATTTATGATGGGACACATTAAATGGCAGCATTTGAATTGTCAGACTGAAACCAGCGCATTTTAATATTTCACTTTATGGAGAGGAAAGTATTTTGGTACAATAAAACCAGGGTGTATACATTCCAAGTCTGTGCTGGTGGCTGACCAGACTGAAAGCTCATATAAACTGCACCTTTATTTTGTCTCAGTAGAGAAGCCTTCCTAGTCACATGATAATCCACAAATGCAAACTGCACTGCTCCTTGCCAGCATGCCTGGAATTACAATACAATACAATACAATAACTGTTGCTGGAACAGCTAACTACTCTCACATGTTGCTATTGGGTATGAAGCCAAAAAGCCACATGGGATAACAGTTGGACAATGTCTTATCTACTGCACATTACCCACCTACCAAACAAACCAGAAATTCCACACTAGGCTCTTACCCGAGAAAGATTAAAAAATAATTCCTAAGTCCACAACATCAATATCAACATACTTCAAAATTAACCATGAAAACAAATGCCCAGAAATCGGCGAAAGAACTCACCCAACAAAAATCAGGACACCATGGCCCCACCGGAAACACCCAAAAGCAGTGGAGTTTTTAATTCAGCGGAGACACAGGAAAATTATATTAAAGCGTTGATTATACAGATATTG
>CM053750.1:35299654-35311176 GCA_028658305.1 Pachyuromys duprasi
AAAAAAAAAAAAAACAAAATTAACCATGAAAAAAAAAATATCCCTGAACTGGATAAGTATGCCATGGTCTGTCTATACTATGCGAATATTGTTCCCCAATAATAACAGGCTGCTGATATAAACAAAAGCATAAACAAGTGTTAAACTAGGTGAAAAGTAAACACAAAAAAGTGTACACTGAATACTTTCATTTATATTAATCCAAAAATAGCAAACTATTGTAAGATGTGTCATTAAACTGAAGGGATGAGGTCTAGGTCTTCTATTTTGATTGTGAGGTTAACCATGAGACTGTATAACTAAAAATCCATGATCAACTTGTATATATAATTAGTGAATTTTATTTCATTAAAGTTATATTTTAATAATCCCAGGAGAAACTTTAAAAATATAATTAAATATAGTAAACTTATATCTTTAATCCCAGCATTTGGGATGCAGAAACAGGAGGATCTTAGGAGCTCAAAGAAAGACAAGGCTGCACAGTTAGATCATGTCTCAAAAAGCCTAAATTAATAAATATCATCTACCAAGTGCATATTTAAATCATATCTAAAATTAATTGTATTTAGCGATTCGTACCAAAATTAAAATATTTCTACTATTACACTTCACGAGAGAATATTTTGGGAGCTAGAGAGATGGCTCAGCAGTTAACACCACTTACCATTTATGCGGAAGAGCCAGGTTCATTTCCTGTCACCCACATTTGGCCCACAACAGTGGGCAATTCCACTGTGAGGGATACATTACCCTCTTCTGGCCCCCATGGGCACTGCATGCACATGATATAAACACATGCACATGGGCAAACACTCGTATACATAATAAAAAAAGAAGAACTTTCAGTAGATTAGAAAAGTAACAATAATAAAGATGTTTGCGATCTCTGGACATTTATATAAAAGTAGTGTTTTCAGAAAAGATGTGACACGTCATATAAAATACAAGAACCCAACAACTAACTAAAAAATTACACGTTTGGAATATGGAAGCATATCCTTCGCAAATTCTTTGCCTGCGTCTCTCAAACCACCCAGAAGGATCTTACTTAACAGTAACAGCATCACAAATTAGCCAACAATGAAGTATGGAGTTCTACTCTGTGTTTTGACTATTTCATGTAAACACAGCATAGGTTACATTTATTATAAAATAAAAATATTTTGAAAACCAAATCACAGCACTAATGCATACCTGATACAATCAGAGTGTCTAAGAATAATTATATATTTATCAGCAGTTATTTTTTGCAGAGGTTGTGCCCATAGTTTTGTAGTTGTTGTTTATATACATTTATTCTAATTGGCTTTAATTTTTATTTTATTTTTTGCCTTTCTTTTTTGTATTAATTTATTTTTTATTATTTACAATTTATTCACTTTGTATCCCAGATGTAGCACCCTTCATCATCCCCTCCCAATCCCATCCTCCCTCCCTCTTCTTCTCCCTTGCCCCTCCCACAGTCCAATGATAGGGGAGGTCCTCCTCCCATTCCATCTGACCCTAGCCTATCAAGTCTCATCAGGATTGGCTGCATCCTCTTCCTCTGTGGCCTAGTAAGGCTGTTCCCTCTTCAAGAGAAGGTGATCAAAGAGACAGTCACAGAGTTCATGTCAGAGATAGTCCCTGTTGCCCTTACTAGGAAACCCACTTGGATACTGAGCTGCCATTGTCTCATCTGTCCAGGGGTTCTAGGTTATCTCCATGCATGGTCCTTGGTTGGAGTATCAGTCTCAGGAAAGACCCCTGTGCCCAGATTTTTTGGTTCTGTTGCTCTCCTTGTAGAGCTCCTGTCCCCTCCAAGTCTTTCTATCTCTCCCTTCTTTCATATGTTTCCCTGCACTCTGCCTAAAGTTTGGCTATGGGTCTCAGCATCTATTTGATACCTTGCTGAGTAGAGTCTTTGAGGGGCCCTCTGTGTTAGGTTCTTGTCCTGTTCCCTGTTTCCTCCCTCTTCAGATGTTTATCCCATTTTCCTTTCTGAATGAGGATTGATCATCTTACCAAGGGACTCCTTCCTTAGCTGGTTGTGGTGGCACAAACCGGTACGATTTGCTGAAGGAGGCAAAGGCATGAAGATCACGAGTTCTAGGCCAGCCTAGGCTACATGTTTATTCTATTTGGTCTTGTGTTCTCCCTATCAAAGTCTCAGCTATACTTTCAAAAATATTTCCCATAACACTAAATCTTAAAAAGAAATGTAATTTCACACCAAGAAAATGACAAGGGAAAAAACCCAGCAAGATATCATTTTCATAGAATATTCCAGACAACTTACCCAGAGCTGTACAAAATATTTTTTAATATCTGCATCAGGGACTCAGAAATGCACCAGGTTTTTCTTTTCCTTCTTTGAAAATTAGTGTCAATCATATTGTCACCATAATCTTTTGAATTACTCCACACTAAGATAAATCACATTACTTCTCCGTGCCCTTCTGCTTTGATTTCCTTTTGAGGTCCTCCATGCCCACACTCCCCTAAACACACAAACACCCCAGTTGTTTATTTTTTATCTCCCACTCAGACATGTAATCCAAGCCCAGTCTGCCAGGAAGTTTCAGGTATGAAGACTGCCCTCACAGTTCCTGTGGGGTTTCCTGTCTTCCTAAAAGGCTGATGAATGTTGAATATTCATGGATAACAAGGCCACAGAGAGACTCATCCAGACCTTCATATCAGCCCAGAATACTTTTCTGATATTGTTTTTTAAACAGGGAGATACACTTTATTATACACAGAGATTATTCAAAAGTTAGCATTGTGCATTTCTTCTATCTAATGAAATATAATACAACAATGAATAAATACTAGTATTAACTGCTCTGTATGATCTCTGATTTCACATGTCCACTCCTTTTTAAAATTATTTTTATTAATTAAAATTTATTCACTTTGTATTCTCCCTGGACCTCGGTCCCTCCACCCCTCCCAATCCCACCCTCCCTCTTCCCCACCCGTGACCCTCTCCCAGTCCACTGAAAAGGAAGGTCCTCCTCCCATTCCCTCTGATCCTAGTCTATCAGGTCTCATCAGGAGTGGTTACACTGTCTTCCTCTGTGGCCTGGTAAGGCTGCTTCCCCCTCAGGGGGAGGTGATCAAAGAACAGGCCAATCAGTTCATGTCTGAGATAGTCCCTGTTCCCCTTTATTAAAGAGGTCACTTGGATACTGAACTGCCATAGGCTACCTCTGTGCAGAGGTTCCAGACCATACTCCATGAGGTGGTCCTTGGCTGGAGTATCAGTTTCAGAAAAGACCCCTGTGCCTAGACTTTTTGGATCTGTGGCTCTCCTTGTAGAACTGCTGTCCTCTCCAGGTATTACAACAACTTTGGAAATCAATATGGCACTTTCTCAGACAATTAGGAATAGCGGTTCCTTAAGATCAAGCTATACCACTCCTAGGCATATATCCAAAAGATGCTCAAGTATAAAAGAGGGACATCTGCCCAACCATGTTTGTAGCAGCTTTATTTGTAATAGCCAGAACCTGGAAACAACCCAGATGTCTCTCAGTTGAAGAATGGATACAGAAAGTGTGGTACATTTACACAATGGAATACTACTCAGCAATTAAAAACAAGGAAATCATGAAATTTGCAGGCAAATGGCGGGAACTAGAAAAGATCATTCTGAGTGAAGTATCCCAGAAGCAGAAAGACACACAGGGTGTATACTCACTCATAAGTGGATATTAGACAAATAATATAGGATAAACACACTAAAATCTGTACACCTAAGGAAGCTAATCAGGAAGGAAGACTCTGGCTAAGATGCTCAATCCCCATTCAAAAAGGCAAAGAAGATCAACATCCGAATAGGGAGGAAACAGGGAACAGGACAAGAGCCTAACATAAAGGGCCTCTGAAAGGCTCTGCCCTGCAGGGTATCGAGGCAGATGCTGAGACTCATAGCCAAATGTCCACTTCTAAACAATATCTTAGGAGGAAACAATTCATTTTGTCAGCAAGTAACAGAGACTCACGAGGAGAGTCAGAATTTTCCCAAAATTCTGTTTTTCCCAAAATGTTCTGCTTGGATGTTTTATACAGCTTTAGTATTAAAGACAAATGTAATTAGTAATAACTTACATTTGCATGATATTGTAGAGTTTCTGATATGCTGTTCATGTGAGCAATCTTGACTTTTTAAAATTGTTTTGTACTGTTCCACTGTGTTGTTAACTCGAAAAATATATTAATTTTAGAGACACTTATTTGTTTACAATGTTCCAACTTGGTCATTATGCTCAATATTTAATCTCAAAAAGGTTAAAAATCACTGCTTAGAAATAATCCTAGTCTTGTTTCTGAATATGGTAATATTATTAATCTATTATAGAGCCTTAGACTTTCATAAGCTATGGACATTTTACAAACAAAATCATGCAAAAAAACTATTCTTTCTCTTTATGGACTATGTTTGTGTTTTATGAGGCTCCAATTTAACAAGGATAAAACCTAAAGTCTTAGTCTTTAATGATTAAGATAAGCTATAAATCTTTTACTGAGTAAATGGTTAAGCTTTATTTGGTATTTAAATCTGCTTAAAATAAACATGGTCCTCAAACACTTACCTACAAAATATGACATAATCACAGATCACAGCATTCTATTTTATGTTTCCAAGTATAGTTTAGAGTAGATAACTAAAGACAGACAGAGATTGCATAACTCAAATATGCTAGCCTTCATACCAGTCAGAGACCTGCTGAATATATCATTTTAACATGTTTAAGCTTATTATGACAGAGACTCACAAATCCTAACAGTAACTCCCAAGGTGGTCTCCATGAAGATTTGGATGCAATGACAGATGACTTCAACCTAGATTATGGTATGCTAACCACTGGGCAAAACTGACCCCAGTGCCTTGCCCACTGCTAGGGCCTGCCCTGAACTGTGGACAAACTGGACAGTTATTGTTGCCCAGAAAGTTATTGCAGAGAACAAAGTGAGTTCAATCTCTCCCATACTCTTCCTCCATGGGAAAAACTACTTATATTCTACACATAATGACCAGACTGTCTGCCCACGCTGCCATGGAGACCTGGGACAACAGTCTAGTGAATGGACAGTGGACTGACTAGTCATCTCCATCATTGTGATAGATACACAGATTCCTGTAGATTACAATTTACCCTTCTCAGCTGTCATGTTGACAGCTAAGCTAACGGTTGTTTGAAAGCTAGAAAATAGTCAGCTAGCTCCTTATCCCAAGGTAATCCACAAAGTTAGTTCATTTGTCAATTCATTAGCTAGCTAAAACTACCAACTACCAGGTCTTTTATTTAAAAGGCAAACAGACCTCATGATAAAAATAAACAGGTTTCAAATGCTTTCTCAGTCCTCTTCATGTGCAGGGACCAGGCCTTAAGCCTCACTCCTAGAGCTGCTACTGTCAGATCTAGATATAGTCAACTTTATTACCAGACTTAAAAGCAGGTCTCAGATGTAACCTTTTACTATTCATTCAGCTGAAGGACAGTGACTGCTCACGGTAGTTTCTCCTGTCTCGTGGTAAATAATTAGATACAAGGTCTAAGGATGCAGGATTTTAAAGTATAAGGACCTAAAAAAATATTTTAAGGTCTAATAAGATATTTTAAAGTTAACAAATACAAACAAAAGCCTAAATGGTATTTCTTCCTGTTGTTGTTACTGTTGTATTAAGACTATTCTGAGCTTTGATGTTAATATTTGGAATATTGATTCCTTTCCCTTTTCTTTTATTTCTCTTAATAAATTAATTTATTTATTTATTACAATTTATTCACTTTGCATACCCGGTTGCAGCCCCCTCCCTCATCTCCTCTTAGTCCCACCCACTCTCTTCTCCTCCTATGCCCTTTCCCTAATCCCCTATAGCAGAGGACCTCCCACCCTCTCGATCTGACCCTAGCCTATCAGGTCTCATCAAAGTTGACTGCATCATCTTCCTCTGTGTCCTGGCAAGGTTGCACCCCCCAGGGGGAAGTAATCAGAGAGCCAGCCACTAATCTAATGCCATGTCAACTCTGTTTTGTATTTCTTTTTTAATTAATTAATTTATTTATTACAATTTATTCACTTAGTATACCAGCTGTAGCCTCCTCCCTCATCTTCTCTTGGTCCTACCCACCCTCCCTCTTCTCCTCCTATGCCCTTTCCTCATCTCCTCCCACTACCACCCTCCCTCTCTCTTCTCCCCCCTATGCCCTTTCCCTTCTATCTGACCCTAACCTATCAGGTCTCCTCAGAGATGACTGCATCATCTTCCTCTGTGGCCTGGAAAGGCTGCAACCGCCTCCCCGCCCCCCACCCCCGATCCAGGGAGAGGTAATCAAAGAGCTGGCCACTGAGTTCATATCTGCAACAGCCCCTGCACCCCTTACTAGAGAACCCACTTGGAAACTGAGCAAACTATGGGCTTCCTCTGAGTAGAGGGTCTAGATCCTCTCCATGAATGGTCCTTGGTTGGAGTATTGGTCTCTGCAGGATGCCCTGGGCCCAGGTTTTTACTCTAACTCTGGTATAAAAAAAATCTAATGTAAGATCCATTATCATAGTTCCAAGCTCAGTTTTTAAAATTTCCTTTGGTTTGTCTTTTAAGTATAGACCTAAAAGTCATTCTTCATTGTGCTAGATTTATAAATATACAGTCTTCTAGATAGAGGGGAAAGCCCCTCTTTCATGATGTGTGCTCATGTTGAAAATCAAAACGACCCTGAGATTTCACCTTACACCTGTCAGAATGGCTAAGATCAAACACTCAAATGACAACACATGCTGGAGAGGATGTGGAGAAAGAGGGACCCTCCTCCATTGCTGGTGGGAATGTAAACTTGTACAACCACTCTGGAAATCAATTTGGCATTTTCTTAGACAATTAAGAATAGTGATTCCTCAAGATTCAGCTATACCACTCCTAGGCATTTATCCAAAAGATGTTCAAGTATACAACAAGGACATTTGCTCAAATATGTTCATAGCTACTTTATTTGTAATAGCCAGAACCTGGAAAAAAACCCAGATGTCCCTCAGTTGAGGAATGGATACAGAAATTGTGATATTTTTACACAATGGAATACTACTCAGCAATTAAAAATGAGGAAATCATGAAATTTGCAGTCAAATGGTGGGACCTGGAAATGATCATCCTGAGTGAAGTATCCCAAAAGCAGAAAGACACACGTGGTATATACTCACTTATATAGACCTATAAGATAGGATAAACATACTGAAATTTATACACCTAAAGAAGATAAACAAGAAAGAGGATCTGGGGTAAGAGGATTAATCCTCACTTAGAAAGTCAAATGGGACGGACACTGGATGTAGGAGAAAGCAAGTAGTAGGACAAGAGCCTACCACAGAGGGCCTCGGAAAGACTCTTCCTAGCAGCGTATTACAGCAAATATTAAGAAACATAACCAACCCCTTGGCAGAGTGCAGGGAATCATATGTTAGAAGGAGGAGTTAGTATGACCTGGAGAGGACAGGAGCTCTGCAAGGACCAAATATATCAGAGCACAGGGGTCTTTTATGAGACTATTTCTTCAACCAAGGACCATGTATGGTTATAACCTAGAACCCCTGCTTGTATGTAGCAAATGGTAGCTCAATACCCAAGTGGGTATACTAGTAACGGGAACAGGGACTATTTTGGACATGAACTCAATGGCTGGCTCTTCTACCTCCCCCCAGCCCCAAGAGAGGAGCAGCCTTGCTAGGCCACAGAAGAGGACATTGCAGCCATTCCTGAAGAGACTTGATAAGCTAGCTTTTGATGGAAGGGGAGGAGGTCCTCCCCTATCAGTGGACTTGGAAAGGTGCAGGGAGGAGATGACAGAGGGAAGAGAGGGATAGAGAGGGAATGTGGGAGGGGGCTATGGCTGGGATACAAAGCACATAACCTATGATTAATATAAAATAAAAATGTAATAAAAAAGAAAGAAAGAAAATTAATATCAAGTGAGCTTTTGCCCTTCTGCTCTGCTGGAGGTCTTCCTCCTCCCTGAGGACACCGGCATTACTGTTTCACTGAAGTAAAAAAGATTCGTGAGGTTCCTGCCTCTCCTAAGCTCACCTCAAAGAGTATTTACACTTCTAACCCAAGTTTTTCCCCAAGCCTCTGCTATGCTATAACACAAAAATATATATCTACTACCTTTTTTCAACTCTGTGTATTTCTGCAGATAGCAATGATAATTCTAACATGTCTAAAATGTTAACATGTCTAAAATTTGACTCCCTTTGCAAACATAAAAAGGATTCTTGTAAGCCACAGAAAAGCCACCTGAATCCACCTCTCAGGTCAAATGGATTCCAGATGAGTACTGCCAATCAACAGCCAAATTTTCCCACCTCTTCCAGAAGGTGGTATTCCTTTTACTTTCCCTGGTTTGGGGACTCCACACCTCCAACTACCAAAATCATAAGTCCAAAAGTATCAAATGCGCACCAAGACTCTATAGGCCTTCGCAATGTCTGTGCTCTCCGCTTGTGGGTTGAAACCCACCACCGGGACCCAATTCCCAGTCCACCCATGAGCGGCCCACTTTCTGTCTCCGCCATCACTGCATTCCTGCACCTAACACTGGCTGATTTGTGAGTCTTCCCCTCTTGTTGTTGTAAATGCTTCCTAAAACTCCCACCAACCTACATCCAAACCCTTCATCTAGAAACTTTTCCCTTGGGTAAGGTCCTCTCCAGCACAGTTTATTCTGCTGCTGAAAATCCTAGTGCAAGGTAAACTGCGTCTGTCTGGAATGTACCCTTGGTTTCTACCAGCACTGAGGAGTTACTGGAACCAATCTCCTCGAGTCAAACCTTGCTCTTGGGCAGCTTGGTCACTGACTCCACTCTCCTTGGAAACAGTCCATTCACCTATTCCTCCAGGCTCTCCAATGGGATGCCTTCTACACCTAGAACCCACTTTAAGAGCTTCTAAGCTTATGCTCCTCTGCAACCAAACTTGGCCTCACTATCCCTTAGATGATGATTCAAACTCGGTGCTTAATGGCTCTTTGAACCACAATATTATAGAGACCTATTTAATTACCACCAGCAATTGGACAGGTGGGGGGGGGGTTCTCTATGTTCAAGCTTTTTCTCTTCTTTGCTCCATATCTACCCCCTCTGCTTGCTCTCTCAAAAAGTTTCAAATATATACCCAAGAAAAAAAATTTCTCCCTGACCTACTTAACTTTGTCTTCTGCCCTTACAATTGTCAGTACTTTGCCAGGCCCAAGTGTTTCCTACATCCACAACATCACCAAAGCAACCACCCACAGGTGCAGCAGTCTACCCTCAAAGACTGCATCAAGTTGGACTTGCATTTTCCTACCCAAACACAGATAATCTCACAGATCCTGAATAGCAAACAGAACAGCCTGCTGTTGGGACTTGGCCAATATTCCAGCCTTTGCCCACCAAATCAATGCCCCAATGTCACCTAGAAGCAGCCAAAAACTGACTGATTTCTTCACCCATTAGCTATTTATTTTTTAATAATTTATTTAGTTTTATGTGCATTAGTATGCAGGTGTCAGATTCTTTGGAATTGGCATTACAGACAGTTGTGAGCTGCCATGTGGGTGCTGGATATTGAACCCAGGTCTTTTGGAAGAGCACCCAATGCTCTTAACCACTGAGCCATCTCTCTAGCCCCCAGCTATTTATTTTTAACAAAAGGCTGAGATGTTAGCCCTCTACCTGCTGCTGACATGGCTGGCAAACACCACCCTCTAACCTGAACTTTCCAGGGCAGGGGCTTTCTTTCTTCTTCACCATGTAGTCTGGATATATTTTTTTTTTTTTGCTCTTGCCTTATTTTCTCTCTGTCTTACCTTGTTGCATGGCAGCTAAGAGCTGCTTCCAATGAACCTACATTTACATACTTTAACTTGTCTTGCATGAGAAGAGTTCAACATCCTCATTCCTACCTTTACACCTCTTCCTAATTCCTCATTTTTTTTTTAAAAAGGGGGGAGGGTAGGAATGTTAGCATATAGGCAGGCCTACTAGCCTGCCTGTATGTTGCTTAGCAACCTGTGATGTCATCACCTGCTGCCAGAATAAAACACACACACACCTCTTTTCTCTCTGCCTGTCCATCAGTCTGTTCCTCTGCCTGTCTGTCTCTTTCCCTACTTTGTTCTCACACGTTGTCCTCTTGTCTCCCTCATGGCTCACTCAGTCCATATCTTCTCTCCCTTTCTTTCCTGCCTTTCTCACAATAAATTTCCCTGTACCATACCTATTTTGTGGTGTGTAATATTTGTATCGTAACAGGGATCCAATCCCACCCAATGGTAATACCCACAATTTGGGAGGGGACAGTCTTACTAATTTAGAAACTTGCTCACAGACATACCCAGAGATTAATCTCCCAAGGGATTTTTAGATTCTGTCAAGCAAACAGTGAATATTAACCACCGTAATGAATAAACAAAGAGAGAAAACAATAAAGCTAGTATCTTCCATAAGCACCAAAGATGTAGGGTTTGTAACCCAAGCCAAAAAAAGAAATATTTGATGGATAGAACAGACCGCAAAGAGACATGTTGTGATATAAGCAGCAACAATGGGTCAGATCAATGCAACCTAGCCTAGTCACTCTGATTAGCTCTGGTACCAATCATCTCATGTTGTCTTCAAATGGCAAGCTCATTATGTCTGCTCTGGTTCACAGCGTCAGCAGCTGTCTGTCTACCAGTATGTTCCAGGTGAGATGAAGCCTCGTTAAAAAGATTTAATCGTCTATGAACTCATGGTATTTCCTTCAGGAATTCATTTCCTGTTGAATATTTCTTACCAACTTTGTAAAGGATGTGACTATTTGGTATCTTGACTATGAATTTATCTAAAATTTTTGCTCTGTTGGATATTTCTTCCTTACTTAGCTAAGCGATGTTAAAAAATGTGCTGAAGATGTACATTTTGACACTGCTGGGAAAGAGTTTTCATAAATAACTCTTCAGTCTGATCAATGTGGAAATCATTTAAAATAAAGACCTCAAACCCAATGACAGGCAGAGTCTTCTTTTATTTTGTTTTCCCAAAACACTCATGTTCTTTATTGCCCAAAACACAATTCGGTGTATGGAGAGGAAAATAGTAGAAGGGAGAGAATAGACTAGAAAAGAACAATGTTAGATTCTCATGTACATAGTCACTCCTACTAGTGACATTGGACTTTATTGATCAGACAATATGTAATTACCAAAAATATTCATGCAGGAAAATGACACAAGAGATAAGTTTGACTTTGAGCAAGTTATGAACTATAATATCAATTAAAAAGGAAGCTTTCCATTATGCAATTTCCAGAATGATTTTATTCTGGAATAAAAATCAATCTTAAAGAAAATATTTCCTTTTATAAGAACTTAAAAGAATGTTTTTCGGTTTTATTCCTTCTTTTTGTTTTTACTGTTGTTTTGTTGGATAAAAGAGTTTATGCAAATGACACATGAAAAGAGATTAATAAATATTTCCATAAACTGTATTATTAATTGCTTTATGAGAGAAGAGAC
>CM053750.1:35311276-35349514 GCA_028658305.1 Pachyuromys duprasi
TCCCCGCCCCCTCCAAGTCCACCAACAGGGGAGGACCTCCTTCCCTTCCATCCAACCCCAACTTATCATGTCTCCTCAGGGCTGGCTGCAAAGTCCTCCCCTGGGATCTAGCCAGTCTGTCACTCCCCGGCTTATATGGGGGAGGGTCAAAGAGTCAGCCATCAAGATCATGACTGAAATAGTCCCTGTTTCCCTGAATAGGGTCTTCAGCCCTACACCAAGTTATCATGGGCCCCATCCGTGCGGGGGTTCCAGTCCACATCCACACATGGTCCTTGATTGTAGAAACCGTCTCGTACAAGACCCCTGTGCCCGGCTCAGTTTGGTCTTTGTGGAGCTCTTGTTCTCCCCAAGTCTCAACAACCTCCCCCAGATCTATCATTACTCTCGCTCTTTGTCAGAGGCTTGATCATAATTGAGCTTTTAAAGATGAATAAAATACTCCCACATTTCTTTCTCTAGTTGGTAAAGGAAACATTTAAGTCATTTAGGAAAATCAGGCTTAGTGGAAAGACTGAAAGGGAACCCAAGAAAGGGAAGAACTACCCCGAACTCAGGGAAATGCTGCAGATAAAATCCATACACTCCCTTCCCCATCTTCATTCCACTATACCTATTGGAGTTTATCTTTCAAATGGAGTTTGTTTTAAATGGTAAAAGTACCAATGAGATTTTAATCAGTTTCTTCAAATCCTGCCTGCCTTTGAATCCATACGATGCCAGCAGCCAGAACCAAACCAAACAACAACAACAAAAACCCACAGTGAGAATCTGGGGCTAGAATTTGGGGCTGTTCACACTTGAATGCAATGAAACAAAAGAAAGTGGCAATAACAGTGCTATAAGCTGTAGACAGAAGCCTCAGGCTGATTAGAAAGAGCCATTCCAGAGAGACACCGTGACATACACAGAATATGGGTTTTCAAGTTCGTTTTCTGGTTAAATGAAACCAATTCCAATAGGCTTAAAAGCCAGTTGGTTCATTGTTGGATGTACTGTCTCTTAAACACTGATATATATATATATATATATATATATATATATATATCCATATTTCTAATAGCTATCAAATAAATAAAATATTCATCATGTTCTTAAATTGTATTGAATATTGAAATCATTAACAGTAGTCTCAAATAAATTAAGTTCTAGAATTGGAACTGGTAGACTGTTGCCATCGCAGTTGAGAACTGTCTTTTTGGCACTGTTTTCTTCAGCACCAACAATAATACCTGCTAAAAATAATTTGTTCAGTGGAATAGTTCAGTTAGTATATGTCTTGATTGATTCGTTGGGCATATAAGTCAGTCTTCCCATAAGCTGCTCAAAGTTGTTGAGGACCTAAGCTTTTGGCACCATTTCATCTTCTTGAAGCCCTACCTGTGAGCCGCTTTGATATAAACTTCACAGATGAAATTTAAACTTTAGAGTCAGAAAAACAATGTTCAAAACCCAATTGCAGTCTGCCAATATGAGATCTTCAACAAGTTTTCTGAATGTCAACATCTTCATATTTAGAAAGGAGCTAGTAATTTGCATCATGAATAGACAGGTTAAATAAAATAACAGCAGGAAACTTCTCAGGACCAATAACCCACAGTCCAACCTCAGTCCTCTCTAACACCATCCAACTTCCCACACCAAGCATTGCCACCTGGCTTTTGCCTCCTCCTTCTGGTATTTATATTGACTCATGTATCAATCAGGTCAATAAATATACAGCCAAGTACCTGTTTACGCCTTCAAAACATCATTAATGCACTTTTGATTAAAGATCCATTTTAGACAGGTGCAACCTGCAAGTTCTGTGGTTTTCTGCTGCACTCTGGGAAGAAATGAGAATGAATACATTCATTAACATTAATGCAAAATTACTCAAAAGCCAGTGTTGTGTTTGCACTGCTTACCAAACAAAATGTTCCCTCAGTTTTTGCAAATGAATGTTATACTGAAGAGAAAATTAAATGCTGATCTGTTATCATTTCTAGGCAGCCATAAGACAGGAAAAACTCAAGAAACCAAACTATGGGTGTAATTTCTGCAGTTCACCAGAGATACAGCCATTAATATAACAAGATAAAAATATTTTTTTCATTGTTAATAAATATCTCCTGGACAGTTTGGTCCAGAGTAAAGTCACATAATGATGTCTTGAAAATGGCTTTGCTTTTATTGCCTTAAAGGTTCTTCTGACAGCCTGAATTTACCAGATAATCACGTAACTCAACACATCTGTTTGGTTGTATGAACATGGCCATAAATGCACCAAGGATAAATGTGAAGGGTTGTTAGGACTCACTAGAGAAAATGAAATATGTACAGAACTAGCCTTTGGGATATAAAGTTCTTTCATCTGACAGAATAATAGGAAAGCTGTTTTTATTTTTAATAATTCATGAGTGTTAAATGTACTAGCATTTTCTTACAGAGGATTATCATTATAAACATAACTTTACAATTCTCACACTCACCCTTTGCATCTTGTTTATACTTAACATTACTAAGAAGTACCAATTTCAATGCTGTTTGGCCACTAAGAAGCCTGTGACCTAAGCAAACTTACCATTCACTCCAAGAAAGGGATGGCTCTGGCTCTAAGTCATTTGGCAAAGGCTGGGATTTTAATGACCTTAAGCAAGCAGGGCGGGCAGTTACATTGCCTGAGAAATCCAGAGCTTTTATACAGTTTATTCTTGTTGAAATAAGCTACAGCAAAAGCTTTGGCAGCAATAGAAACACAGGGGCAAAGGGTTTCAAGTGGCTATTTTTCTGCATGTAACTCTTTATGGCTGGTTATAAAGAAGGGTGTTTATAGAAGCTTTGCCTGGAATAGAGTCAGATCTTTTTTGCTGGATAAAGTAAAAAAGGAGTCCTCAGCTGTCGTTTGTCTTCCCTAATATGGCCTTATAAGAACATGAAGAGCAAGTGTATGTGTGGTGGGGGTAAGGTAGAACCTTGTACAAAGCTGATAATCCATCTGTCCTTTTCTTTGGAGATTGTTTTCAAAGATAAATGTGACATCAGTGACAACGATCATTAAATATCTGGCCTTTTCTCCCTTAAGAGATGATCTGTATTAGCTAATTTTCCCATCACTGTGACAATATACCTAAGAGAAATAACTTGGGAGAAAAGGGATTTATTCTGAGTCTCAAAAAAAGAGGAGATACAGTCCCCATGGTGGAAAGGTCTTGGAAGTAGCAGTGAAGTGATTCCAAATCCAGGCAAACTAAAAATGAAGATCAGTCTTCAGTACCCAGCGGCCAAACAGTAATGATTACCTTAGGCCTTCTTGGTTTTCAAGCTGTGAGTGAGAAAACAAAAAAAATGACACTTATGTCGCCTCACTTCAGTACTTGAAGGTCATCCAAAGAACTTCTAGCAACATTCAAAGTCACACTGAACTCAAGAGAAGCAATTTCGAACCTGCCTCGACTGTCTCACACCCAGAATTCCTGTAAGGGGAATGCTGGCAGCCACACTTCCCAGTGCCATCCCTCCTGGGGGTTAGTACAACAGACCTCACAGAGTCAGGCCATCTTTTCCATTTCGCAAGGAGAAGCTTGCAAAGCATTTACACATTGTGTTTATATAGTTGTGTTCACATTTGCATGTATGCAACAATAATCAAAGAAAAAGAGGCTATCAATCTGAGAGTGAGTGGGAGGGGTTGACGGAGGGCCCTTGAGAAAGGTTAGAGAAAGAAAGGGGAAGAAAGAGTGATATAATTCTATTTTAATTAAAATACATATATTAAGAAATTTGTTTATTTAAAGTTATAAAAAATAAATGAATACTCATTCCATAACTGAACTTTAAATTCATCAAAATTATTAAAACAACCAATAGAAACATAAATAAAACATTTTCCAACATATGAAAATTAAAATCTGAAAGAAACACACAACATTTGAATGAATGTTTTTGCTTACCAAAGCTGGATATTAACGATGAAACAAGTAACAAATCAGAAACACGACTTCTCCCATTCTGGAACCCCAGACTCCCTTATCCAGAGGGCTGTTTGTCTCGAGAAATCAGATTTTGAAATCATGATCATTTGTGTGATTATCATTTGAGCTAACACTCCCATTTAAGTCATGGGCTAAAAGGAAGAAACCTAGAGCGCTTCTATGACCAAAGCTACTCATTACAAACAGCTGCTGAGAGAACAAGCACTTTCAGAAGAGCATCTCAGGCCTCTCTACTGACAACTACTTTTCTTCCCCCTTAAATTTTTTCTATCCTAACTTCCCTCTTCCCAACAGAAGCTCATAGTCCTACAGACTATACTGTAGGCTCGTATTCTTCTTATCATACTCTACTGCTGCTGTCTTCAGCACTAAGTCCCTAACCTTTCCAACTTCCTACTCTACATACTCTCCCAAAGCAATTTCATTAATTTCCATGACTTCCAATTCCGGTAACGTATTTTGTATTTATAAGTCTACTCTGGATTCTACACTGATATACACATAAATGTATGTAATATATGATATATATTATAACATGGCTTTCAAGTCCTCCTCTACCTATTGAATGCATGGTAAAGTAGTTGTTCACATTATTCCTTGCTGAACACCCCTCTGTGGTTTTCAGTTGCAAATGAAATGCATATGTTGTCTAGCACAGTGAACAAAGCCTTCCACAATCAACCTACTCCTAGCTTTCATTTTTTTTCATATTTTCCGCTTACTCTATAGTTAAGCAATACTGAATTGCTAACCGTAATCTGAAGAAACTATACATTCCCACAAATTTATCACATTTTGCTGCATACACACTGTCCTATCTGTATCCATAAATGCTTTACCATGAATGCCCTGATTATCCTCTTTTGCTTCTCCAGGTCTGAGGTACAAAAGCAAAATTTCAGTCTATGTTTAATCCACAATGAGTAAGACCTCTGTAGTGTTACATTCTTTCGTCGCAATTTATTGCATTTCCTTGTGAATATCTGTCAGCTCCAAATGGCAACAATAAGGCCTTTGAAACAAGTTCTGGCCTCCTGCTCTGTTCAAATCTGTATCCTCAGAGCCAAGCACATACTCCAGTAGGTATTTCCTGACTTTATTTTGTAATGAATAAAGAATAAGTATTATAAATAGATGGTAAGGAGACCACTGGGAAATAAAACAGGTAAGTTGGAGCCCTGTTGTAAAAGACTGGTAATGGCATACATAAATATGTAGAACTTATTTACAAACATGGGTACACATTTACAAAGCAGCTAGAGCCCACGAAGGCAGGATAAGTTGGCAGGTTTGAGGCAGCTGCCTAGAAAGAACTCAGAGAGTTGATGTGCCTTTCAGTGTGATACTCCGAAAAGTTTTTCTAAGTTGCACTTTTTCTATTTCCTTTAAAGACCCCAAGTTATAAAGTTAAAACATGGCTTAAATAAAAAATTCTCTCTGAAAACTGACTACGTTTTTCCAAAGATGAAATTGATTTGTAAGCAAGCAAAATGTTTAAAAAGCAACCATACCTCTGTGCGTGGTGGTTGTATTGATTATATTGTCTCCTTCTTCCCTGAAGTTCCAGGTATATTTTCCCATCCTGTCTCTAACCTCTTTTCAATGTATATTCTACATCCCAGAAACAAAGGTCCACGAAGTCCAAGAATCTTGACATATTTATTCAGTGCCTGAAATATTCTTTTGCCTGTTAAACACCTTCACCTCTTCCTAGAGTCTGTTTAATTTAAAATCTTTCAGTTTTGAAGCTTGTATAACTTTTGTCATTCCCTTCACAACTTAACTGCTACTTTTCCTGTTCTCGGTGAAATATTAGTATGGCTTTTATACAAATTGCCTTATAACTACTATAAATCAGTGTGACTAATGTTCCCATGGCACTGTAAGTTATTTTAGCCAAGAGCATGCCATTAGATGTACTTAAAGTGTGGTCTCACTATCAGCATCCTTCAATTACTGTTTGAAATGCAGATACTCTGGTTCTAAAACAGCCTTAGGCTCCACGTAATAAAATCATCCAGTTTATTTTTATCACAGTAAAGTTTAGAGGGTGACACCAGAGTGCCTAGTAGGTTAATACTAGACATGTTCAAAACAGGCGTGAGAGGTAAACAAACAGGACAGGCACAGAAGAGACATTTACTGTACTGCTGCCAGAATGTCATTGTGGCTTAGGAATTTACATCCGAGTTTCCAGTAGGTATAACCTGGACAGTGCATTACATTTATGGACCATCAAACACGACTAAGAGCCATAAAATGATGAAAAACACTGATGCATACTTGGAGTTTTTGGCAGAAAACATTATAGAAAGTATTCTGAAAAACTGAAAATCTTTTGAAAAAAAATCACTGTAACTTGACATACTTTGGATCAGAACTACTTGACCGTATTCAAATATTTATTTTGATTTCTACATAGTTTCTTCTCCCTCTACTTCCTGAATAAATTTATATATGGAACTTAGCTAACTCGGACAGTCAGCTGGTAAAACTATCTTTTGAAGAAATTTGTGAAAGCATTCTCAAACTGAGGAAAAGAATTTGCAGGATTGGGTCTTATCAGAACCAGGCATTCAGAGCTGTAACTCCAGCAGGATTTGGTACACGGTAAGGAGGAGAGAGGCAAGAGAAGGATGGAGGTCAGCCATACTCTCTTCTTCGAGGAGAAATCAAATGAAAATACCAAGTGTTTTCTGATGCTGAGGCCAAGAGTAGCATACTGGATTCCAAAATGGTGTCTCACCCTTTGGAGAAATAAGAAAGCACTGAAGGAGAGCAACTGGGGACATCAGAGGACAAGATACAGGCAAGCAAAGGGCTCTGACACCAAGATAAGGAAAGAAATGATGGGTTTGTTTGCTCTCTCCGTGAAAACTTTAATTCCCACGTTTCCATTACTTAATGTGTCGTTATTTTTGCTTCTCAGCTGCTGGCAAACCAAGAGCATTCCACCATTTATTTTAAACCATGCAGTCAACACACAGTGCATCAGATTTTAATACTGCTTCAAAGGAAACTTCTCAAGAGAATCGAATCCAAAAGTTTACTATAAATTTCCCTAGAGAAGTTGATCCTAAAATCCCTACATGTCAATATTTGCTCTTGATTAAGGCTTCATCAGAGGTTAGGATGACAAAGAATGACAAAAGCCAACAGTGAATTGGAATATTCTCCAGTGCCTATTAAATAAAGGCCAGCTCTCAAGCCTGGTAGGTGGGTTCATTTATAACATGGCTCCAGTGTAAGTTTCCAATTTTATTCCACCAGGTAAACAAACTGCCCTTTGTGCATGTCCTTCAATTCACTGCTTTGTCACCCTTTCATTTAAAACTCTCTTTCTTTCCATACCTATGGACCTAAAAGTATCCAACAGTTAAGAGCACCTCCACTGAGCCTCCAAAGACCTTAAGAGCTGACAATACACTCTTCAAAGAGCTGATAGAAATTATAAGATTTCATCTGATATATAATAATGTAAATATAAATCATTCCTAAACTATAAATGTCTTAATAATTAAAACATTACCCTTAGTTGTGCTTTTCACGTTTTGTATAGTATCTTTGAATATTAAGTACCCATGAAATATTTTATCACTCGTTATTATTGAATGAATATAAGTATTTATTGATATGATAAGTCAACTATATCCTCTGTTCGTTATTCTCCCTTATTCTGACACTTTTGTCTTCTACTCCCAAATTGCCTCTTCTCCCAAATATCTAGTTATTACTATCTAATAACTAGTAACCAATATGTTTTAAGTATTACTTATCTCCATAGAATTCTTGTACTGAAAATGAAACTATTGCAGAGCAAAACTTCTTTCTTTAACTAAAAAACTATATTATTTGGCACAATGCCAATACTTGAGTGTCTGTAAGCATCCAGTGGATATTTGAAAAAAAGTGGTTATTTAAAGGATTAGTTAGTCACCCTCTCAAAGACACTAATAAATATGTTTTTAGCATATTAGTTACATTGTGTCAACATAGAAGTTTCTCTTACCTTTGGCCCAATCATTCCTTGTACATAGATTGTGATATATAACTTTTCTCCTTAGTGATTCAAAAATATCTTACTAATCACATTGATAATATGGGCCTTGTAATTTATGAACCTGGCAATTCATGTCAATCTCTTCTCACATCCAGAAGTGAAATCCCCTATTTGAAAGCCAGTTTCAAGGACTTAGATTCTGAGGTAATCTAAGGTCCATAATCTTCATGAACCCTACATCCAAAAGAAAACATGTCTTCTACAGTTATAAGAATACATAGTAGAATGTGGGTTCACCACACCTTGCTGACATGGGTTACATGTCAGGCCTTTCTCCTGACTTTAGCCTTCTAGATGTTTGAGGAGATGGGTTTTCTACTGATTGCTGGCTTGTGATAATTACTTTTTCATATCTTTTTACTATTGATCTTTCTTTAGTACTTCACTTGGCCTTGACATTTCTCTTCATAACTGTGAGTAACATACATGAGAAAACAAGTTAAAGATGAAAAGATTAATTTATCTCTCAGTTTTAGAGGATTTGGTCCTGTTTGCTTGGCCTTATGTCCTTAACAGAACATCATGGCAGGTGGAAACTGTTCACCTAATGCAAGAGAGGAAGCAGAGAAAGGTAAAGGGACTGGAACACTTGTAGAAAGTTCAATAACTTCATGGACCTACTTCCTACAGCCTGGCACCACCCTCCAAAATATTGCAACCAGCAGAGAGACCTAGAGTCAAAATTAGGGTGTAGAGGCTTAGCATGCTAGATGAGCATGGTGAGTATTGACTAAATATTGAGCATATTAGCGATGAATAGCTATCACGGTTGAATTCTGGAAGTCATATTGGATTAGGGAGGATTGTTTTAAAAAGATGATCCAGAAAACAAACTTAGATACTACTGTAAAAATGGTGACAGGGGTCTGATCTCTAAAACTATCATTATGTCTAGAGAAGAAAATTGACTTCAGAATAGAGTTGTGCAGAAGATTCCTTCCAGTTGCTATTATAATTTGTCATCCAGGAGAGAGAAGAAAGGAGAACAAGAGAGAGACTAAACATTTAGAATCAGCTAATTTCTTCTTTCTGAGTATGCGTGATATAGCCCCGTGTATGGTAAGAAAAGTGCCATGTTCCCTCTAAAACTCACATGCTGAAATTAAATCTCCATGAAATACTATCAGAAGGTAAGGCCTCTAGAAGTGATTAAGAATGCAGCCTAGAACCAATGGAAGAAACAGGAAGCCATGAGAAAGTTGCATGCAAGGAAAGCAGGAGGTCCTCAGCGTTTCTTGATCTTCTGGTATCTTGATCTCAGACTTCGCAGGCTCTGGAAGCGTAGAAAATAACTCACTGTAATAAATTAACCAGTCTCAGGTATTTTGTTTTAGATGGCCAAAACTGAGAGTTTGACAGGAAAAAACTGAGCAATTTATTGAGACATTGTTTCTTTTATATATAAATTATTTTATTGTAAAGAATTTGCGGATTAGGATTCACCATGCAGCTTGATTGATGTAGCTACTGAGATCAGTACTTGCCCAGACTCGGTGAACTTCTAAGCAGTTAGAATCACCCTGAGACCATGGAGCTGTGCTTTGGATTTCACATTTCAAATGAAAATTCCATAACAGGGTTAAAACTAGAAAAACAATCAACTTTATATCTTCTTTCATGACCCATGTGTCCTTTACCTGCTCAAATACTTTCCACCAATTGAGTAGCCATTCATACCAGCAGCTGCTTAGATCTCATTTTGAATCATCCACAAAAATAGGTAGAAGAATTACAAATGTTTAAAGGTCCACAGAAGTTTTTAAAAAATCTGTCTCTCCCTGTTTCATATAAAAAAAATAAACAACAAATCCAAAATATCTCAAAAACAAGGCTTTCAGAAAAATAGTGGAATATACCAAGTATGGTTTTCCATCTACTCTTTCAGATACCATTGTTGTACCTTATCAATGTCCTCCTAGCATTTGATGTTGGAAAACAAGAACCAGACACTGATTTTCTTTCTGTTCTACAGATAACCAAATCAGGAAGCTGACTATGAGCTGTGACTATCTACCCAACAGGCACTGGAAGCCTGTGTTTTAGTGTCCCATGTCAGGTGTCCACACTGAGCAGTCATTTCGCTGTCTTCAAATTACCTTGCTGTGAAAAGTTTCATCAGAACCAAAATAATCAGCACCTCTAAAATCTTTGATTGGTGGAGAGATGGAAAGGTCATTTCCCTTCAAAAAAAAGCTATGAGAACACCAGCAGGTATTGACTCTCTGAACCTCGACTTCCTCATTTTTCCATAGACTACATCAAGATCAACTTGGTGTGGAGACAAGAAACTCTCCCACAGTGGCTGGCATTGTATGAGACTCTAAATGGTGAGTCCTTAGCTCTTTCCACTCTTATTTTTGAATGATGAATGTAGCACAAACGTAAAATATATTGCTAAGAAGATTCAGGCTTATTCACAGGCCATATATAGCTCACTGCCAGGAATTTTCAGTCTGTGTTTTCTCTTTCAAGTTCCAAAGGGCTGTTTCTGAAATCTAAGTCTGTTTATTCTAGCTAGCTATCCCTGGAGAATTTCTTATCATCAAAGATTTTTAAGCTGGAGTGCCCCCCTTTTTTTTTCAGATAAATCTTATTGCACTTTTGTCCTTTCTTTAAAGAAAAGGGTTGTTGGTGGTGTTGGTGTTTTCTTGAAGGGAGGATTTGTTAAGTATCCTGCTAACCACTTCCTTTTAACTCCTTACATCTCTATTTTGTGCTTTGGCAAGGGATTCATATCTGCAGAGGTCAACAAACCTTTCCTTACTCTGACAAATCTCTATACCCACAGAGAAATGGAAATTTTCTTTTCAGTCATTTGAGTAAATGTGTCGGATTTTCTTTCATGGAAATACCGTAGTGTTTGGGAGGTTGTATCAAGTTACATGAAGCTTATCACAGGGGACATGTCTTCAAGGGTGTATCTTGCCCTGGCCCATCTTCTGTCTGCTATGAGGTAAGCTGCATCCCTCTGTCACATGACTGCATCATCATGCCTGGGCCCAGAAATCTGTAAAACTAATCATCCTTCCTTTGAGAGTTGTTTTTTTTTTTTTTAGTATTTGTCATAGTGGCAAAACCAAAACCTGACCAACATTGGTAGGAAGAAGAGGGGCCTTGGAAATCTATTTTGATGAGAAAAAATAAATAAATTGTTGCTATGAATTTTTTTAAAGTTACTTTGGCGAGAAAATGAATACGTTTAGCGTTATTGGAAGATGTGACTAGCATTTCTTCTGTTTTTCGTCCTAAAGCAGATAGGAATTTCCACTATGACTTGATTTCATTATGCTAGCTTTTGAACACACCTTTTAAATACTTTTTTTTTCTTCTTATAACTTAATCCCCCTCCCCCTTTTTCAGGCAGATAAGCCCGGGTGTATTTTATTGGTTCAGCCAACACTAGTTCGGAGAATCCTGAGAAGGCGGGTATATGACTCCAGGAGGGCAGTAGCAGAGACAGCCTAGAGAGAGCTGTCAACAGGGAGAATATAGCAAAGGGCGTCTTCCGGAAAGAAGCCACAGACAGACTCCCGGAAAAGAGGATTAGCATTTATCTCAGTCACTCCTGTGGCTAACTGATACTCAAGTGATGAGTACTACTTGACAACTCAGACCTCACTAGACGCCCAGCTCTTCTCTAAAACTCACTCCCCCCTGCCTGGGTTCTATGGTGCTGGATGTCAGCATCTCACGCCTACTCTCCAGCTCCAGAAAACTGCTCTCAGGTGAGATTAGTCATCTTGCACTCTGGAGGTTATAGCTTTGCCGTCAGAGAGCTTCCCATCGGTTACATTGACTCCATAGTGAAATGTAAAAAGTTTGCTCTTCCACGGTCCCACACTTTCTACTGATTCTTCCATTCTCAAAGATGGTTTTCATCACTACCCATCCAGAGACATCGGACCATAAATACCACCTCACACACAGTTTTTCTCATCCTGGTCAGCAACCTGCTCTGTTTGCTTTCACCATCACCTCGGGATCTAGCATACAGCGTATTTCGCAGGCCCTAACATTTGTTTGAAGGATAGTTGCTGAGTCAAGGAATAAAGGAATGACCAAACGGCTGGTGAAGTCTGTGTATATAGCATGGTTGCTTTCTATCCCCAGGCAAGTCATTGGCCAATAATTTATTAGGAAATTTTATGTGGTAATCACTAAAAACATATGATGGCAGCAAAGCATACACCCAAGAGTTTAAGCAAATGTTTTGTTTCTTTTCTCATGCTTTGTCCAGACAGTGCAGGGGATTTCCAGATTTCCTTGGTTTTCTAAGGAAAATAAGTGCTTCATTCATCTCTCCTCTCTCTCTTTTAAATTATTTTCTCATGTGTTACATACAGACCAGTTTCCCCTTTTTCCTATCCTCACACTCCCCCCCCCCACACACCTGTCCCTCCCAGATCTACTCTGACTCTATTTCCCTTCAGAAAAGAACAGGACTCCCAGGGACATCAACCAAACATGGCGTAAAAACTAGGCACATGCCCTCATATTAAGGCTGGATAAGGTGGCCCAGTAGGAAGAAAAGAATCCCAAAAGAAGTCAGATACAGCCCCTGTTCCCACAAGAAAACCAAGCTACACAACCATAACATAATGTGTGTGTGTGTAGGAGGTGAAATTCATGCTCTTGAGTTATTGATTCAGTCTCTGTGAGCCCAAGTTAGTTGAGTGTTTGCTTTTTCCTGTGGTGTTCTTGAACTCTCTGGCTCCTACAATTTTTCTTCTCCCTCTGCCTCAGAATTCCCAGAGCTCTGCCTAATGTTTCCTTGTGGGACCCTGCATCTGTTCCAATCAGTTGCTCGATAATGCCTCCAGGCTATGACTGTAGAAGAGTATCATCAGGAAATAATTTTGTTGACTTTTTATGGTCATGTTTGGTTCTATCTTAGGTTTCTGGGCTATCCTGCCTTTGGTTCCTGATCCTCCAGGCAATGATCGAGTGCTCCCTGGGGCATTGGTGCAGTCATTGGTTAGCCACTCTCACAATTTCTGTGCCACCTTTATGCCAGCACATATTGCAGACAGGACAAATTGTAGGTCAAAGGTTTTGTGACTGGGGTATTGTCCCAATCCCTCCACTCTAAGTCTTTCCTGATTACAAGAGATGGCTGGTTCAGGCTATGTCTCCCCCATTACTAGGAGTCTTAGCTAGGATCAGCCTTGAAGAATCCTGCGAGTTACCATTGCGCTAGGTTGCTACCTTGTTCCCAAAATGGCCAATACCAATTGTCTCTCCAGTGCACTTTTCTTCCACTGCCCACTTACTCTCTCCTGCTCCTGTCCCAACCTGTCCCCAGTCTACCCACAATATCTATTCCATGTTCTCTTCTTAGCAAAATCCATGAAACCCCTCATGAGCATCCCTTTGGACTTAGCCTCTCTGGGTCTGTGGATTGTAACATGATTGTCCTTTATTTTAATGTCCACTGATAACTGAGCACACATCATGTTTGCTTTTTTGGGTCTGGTTTACTTCAGTCAGGATCATGGATGATTTCTTCTAGTTCCATCCATTTGCCTGAAAATTTCATTGTATCAGTGTTTTGTTTCTTTGTGTTGTTCTTCTGTTTTTATTTTATTTATAATTTTATTTTTTATATTAATTACAGGTTATTTACTTTGCATCCCATCTGGAGCCCTTTCCCTCATTCCCTCCTAATCCTACCTTCCCTCCCTCATCTCTTCCCTGCCCCTTTCCAAGTCCAGTGTTTTTAACAGCTGAGTAACACAACATTCTGGAAATGTACCACATTTTCTGTGTTCATTCTTTGGCTGACAGACAGCTAGGCTGTTTCGAGTTTCTGGATATTGTGAATAAAGCTGTTATGAACATGGATCAACAAGTGTCCTTGTGATAGAATGAAATATCTTCTGAATATATGCCCAGGAGTGGTATAGCTGGGTCTTTGAGATAGATCAGTTCCCAATTATCTGAAAAATAATGTCATATTGACTCTGAAAATGATGTGCACATTTGCTCTCCCACCAGCAGTGGGCAAATGTCCCTCTTTTTCCACATCTTGGGCAGCATGAACTATCCCTTGTGTTTTTTATCTTAGCCATTCTGACAGGTGAAAGATGAAATCTCAAAGGTTTTTTTTTTTTTCATTTCTTGATGGCTAAGGATGTTGAACGTTTCTGTAAGTGATTCTCAGCCAGTTGAGATTCTTCTGTTGAGAGGAATGGGGTGTAGATCTTCACCCCATTCTTTTTGAAATTTACTTATTTATTTATTACAATTTATTCACTTTGTATCCCCGCTGCAGCCCCCTCTCTCATCTCCTCCCAGTCCCACCCACACTCGCTCTTCTCCCCTTATACCCTTTCCCTAGTCCCCTGATAGGGAGGATCTCCTCCCCTGCTATCTGACCCTAGCCCTAGAACCCCTGTTCACAGGAAGCCCACTGGCTGCTCATTTTCCAAGTGGGTTCCCTAATAAGGGGTACAGGGACTGTCTTTGACATGAACTCAGTGACTGGCTCTTTGATCACCTTTCTCTAGGGGGTGCAGCCTTGCCAGGCCACAGAGGAAAACAATGCAGCCAGCACCCCATTTTTAATTTAATTATTTAGTTTGTTGATTTCTAGTTTTTTAAGTTCTTTATATATGTTGGATTTTAGCCCTCTGTCAGAAATGGAGTTGGTGAAATTTTTTTTTTCATTCTGTGGACTGTTGTTCTGTCCTGTTGATGGTATCCTTTGACTTACAGAAGATTTGCGTTTCATGAGGTCCTATTTATTAATTGTTGATCTTAATGCCTGAGCTATTGGTATTCTATTCAGGAAGTTGTCTCCTGTGTCAATGATTTCAAGGCTATTCTCTACTTTCTGTTCTATCAGGTTCTGTGTATTTGGCTTTATTTCGAGGTCTTTTATCCTCTTGGACTTGAGGTTTTTTTAATTAAATTTTTATTTTTATATTAATTACAGTTTATTCACCAAGATATTTTATTTTATTTTATAATGTTTGTAGCTATTGTAATGGGTTCTTGGATTTTGTATGTGAGTATTTTTTAAAATATTTTTGCATCAATGTTCATGAGAGAAATCAGTCTCTAATTCTCTTTACTTGTTAAATCTTTGTATAGATTATCATTGTGATTCTGGCCTCACAAAAAAATTTTGTGATGGCCCTTGTGTTTTCATTTTGTGAAGAAATTTGAGGAGTATCAGGATGAAGTATTCTTTGAAAGCCTGGTAGAATTCTATATTAAAACATTTTGGCTTTGCTTTTTTTTTTTCCTATTGTTTTTCTCTTTAGATTCTTCAATTTTTTTTTTTTTTTTTTTGGAATACAAGTTCTTGAAGTGACCTAGTGAATCTATGAATTTCCTAGTGTCTGTTATGTCACTCTTTTTGTTTCTGATTTTGTTGATTTGGACCTTCCCTCTCGGCCTAGTTGGGATAAAGATTTGTCTGTCCTGTTGATGTTATGAATAACCATTCTTTATGTCATTGATTCTTTGTAGTGTTCTCTTTTTTCTATTTTGTTGATTTCAGCCTTCAGTTTGATTATTTCCTGTGGTCTACTCCTTCCTTCTTTTTGATCTAGAGCATTCAGGTGTGCTGTTAATTCCCTAGTATGAGAGCTCTCCAGTTAATTTAGGAAATAATTTAGTGTTTTCCTCTTAGTACCAGTTTCATTGTGTCCCATAAGTTTGGGGCATTCTTTTCCTTTTTTATTTATTGAAATTTATTCACTTTGTATCCCATCTGTAGCCTCCTCCCTCACCTCCTCCAAATCCAGCCTTCCCTCCCTCTTCTCCTCCTATGGCCCTTCCCCATCCACTGACAGGGAAGGTCCTCCTCCCCTACCATCTGACCCTAGCCTATCAGGTATCATCAGGGCAGTCTGCATTGTCTTCCTCTGTGGTCTGGTAAGGCTGGTCCTGCCTCAGGGGAGGTGATCAAAGACCCAACCATTGAGTTCAAGTCAAAGACAGCCCATGTTCCCCATACTAGGGAGACCATTTGGAGACTGAGATGCCATGGGCAACATCTATGCAGGGGTTTTAGGTTATTTCCATGCATGGTCCTTGGTTGGAGTATAAGTCTCAGAAAAGAACCCTGAGCCCAGAGTTTTTGGTTCTGTTGCTCTCCTTGTGGAGCTCCTGTCCGCTCCAGGTCTTTCTATCAACACATTCTTTATAAGATTCCTGCACTCTGCCCAAAATTTGGCTATGAGTGTCAGCATCTGCTTTAATTCCCTGCTGGGTAGAATCTTTCAGAGGCCCTCTGTGGTAGGCTCCTGTCTTGTTCTTTGTTTTCACCTTCTTCTGATGTCTATCCCATTTGGCTTTCTGAATGAGGATTGAGCATCTTACCCAGGGTCCTTCTTCTTCCTCAGCTTCTTTAGGTGTGTAGATTTTAGTGTGCTAATCCTATATTATATGTCTAATATTCACTTATGAGTGAGTATATACCATGTTTGCCTTTCTGTTTCTGGGATACCTCACTCAGGATGACCATTTCTAGTTCCCACCATTTGCCTGCAAATTTCATGATTTCCTTGTTTTAAATTGTTGAGTAGTATTCCATTGTTAAAATGTAGCACAATTTCTGTATCTGTTCCTCAAATGAGGGACATCTGGGTTGTTTCTAGATTCTGGCTATTACAAATAAAGCAGCTATGAACATGGTTGAGCAAATGTCCCTATATAGTTGAGCATATTTTAGATATATCCCTAGGAGTGCTATAGTTGGATCTTTGGGTAGCACTATTCTTAATTGTCTGAGAAAGCACCAGATTGATTTCCAAAGTGGTTGTACAAGTTTACATTCACACCAGCAATGGAGGAGGGTTCCCTTTCTCCACAATCTCTCCAGCATGTGTTGTCACTTGAGTTTTGGATCTTAGCCATTCTGATGGCTGTAAGGTGAAATCTCAGGGTCATTTTGATTTGCATTTCTCTGATGACTAAGGACATTGAGCATTTCCTTAAGTGTTTCTCTGCCATTCGATATTCCTCTATTGAGAATTCTCTGTTTAGCTCTGTACCTCCTTTTTTAATTGGATTGCTTGATTTGTTGCTGTTTAATTTCTTGAGTTCTTTATATATTCTGGATATCAGCCCTCTGTCAGATATAGGGTTGATAAAGATCCTTTCCCAATCTGTAGGCTGTCCTTTTGTTCTGATGACAGTGTCCTTTGCTTTACAAAACCTTTTCACTTTCATGAGGTCCCATGTATTGATTGTTGATCTTAGAGCCTGCACTGTTGATGTTCTGTTCAGGAAGTTGTCTCCTGTACCAGTGAGTTCAAGGCTCTTCCCCATTTTTTCTTCTAACAGATTTAGAAGAATCTGGTTTTATGCTGAGGTCTTTGATCCACTTGGACTTTAGTTTGGTGCAGGATGATAAATATGGATTTATTTGCATTTTTCTACATGTAGACATCCAGTTAGACCAGCACCATTTGTTTTAGATGTTATCTTTTTTCCATTGTATGGTTTTGGCATCTTTGTCAAAACTCAGGTGTCCACAAGTGTATGGATCTATTTCTGGATCTTCTATTCTATGCTATTGATTCACCATTCTGTTTCATTGAATTATATGAAGGCTTTAATTGCTTTTTTACATTATTTATTTATTTATTTATTTATTTATTTATTTATTAAATGTATTGATTTATTCATTTTACATTCCTAATGCACCCCCTCCCTCTCCTCTCCTCCAGGTCCCACTCTTCCACCTTCTTTCCCCTCTCCCCTATCCAGTTCTCCTCAGAAAAATGGAGACCCACCCCTTACTACACCAACAGGATCCTGTCATTCATTGCCTCCTCTCTCTCAGTACCTCGAAGCCAAATCTTTCACAATTATTGTGGCTTGTTAATTTTAACTGGTATTTTAGTTAAAACATCAGTTATTTTGTCTCTTGTAAACAATGAGATTTCACAAAAAAAATTGAAAAAAACAGTCACAAAGCACCACCCCCTCCTTCAAGCATCACAAAATGCCCAGCACTGCGAGAAAGAAGAAGCAATTATCTCAATTTTTTAGCCAAATTACAAAGCTAGTAAGTCTGATGGACTCTGACTTAAGAGCTCTTTGGATATTTCAAATCCCTGAATATAATCATTAATATGTAAATTGATCAGTAAGTGGAAATTTAGTGCATCAGTGGTTGAGAGCACTGGATGCTCTTGTAGAAGACCTGGGTTTGGTTCTCACTGCCCACACCAGGCAGCTAACAATTGCCTTTAACTCTGACTCTAGGGGATAAAATATCTTCTTCTCACTTCCTTGGGTATTGCATGCATGTGGTGTAACATACACACTCGGACATACACGCACACAATAAACCATTTAAAATAATAGTAGGGATTAAATTATTTTGTTAAACAGTTTTACTAAAAATTCATATCTGTGATGGCTATTTGTGGTTGTCAGCTTGATAACATCTGGAATTATCTAAAACCCATTAATAGAAGACATACCTGTGAGAGACTTTTGCTTAATTTGAAGTAAGTAGATCCACTTCTAATCTGGATCTTTGATGTTGGAAGACACATGCCTTTAATCTGGGACACACCTTCTGCTGAAAGCCTTCATAGGATATGGAGCTGTTCTTTGCTTGCTTGCCCTCACCTTGCTAGCAAATCCATTCCTTTACTGGAATTAGAGCCTACTTCAGGTTTCCAGAGTATACTGAAAAACAGCTGAGAGATCTATCCTTGTAGACTGAGCAACTACTGGATTCTTGGACTTTCCATTCACAACCAACAGTGTTAGATTAGCTAGACTGTAGCCTGTAGTCATTCTAATAAATCTTCTCTCTCTCTCTCTCTCTCTCTCTCTCTCTCTCTCTCTCCCAACTCTCATGAAAACAGGACAGGAAAAGGAGGCTACTAAATAACAGTACAGGGAGAGAGAAGAGAATTTTTACTGGGATAGTTTTCTACAGACAGGTTGCATAGAGAACAGGCTAGACACAGGTGAAGGCAGAATGAGCTGGAGAATGAGAAGGAGCCAGAAGATTAAAACATATTCACAAAATTAGTTTGAAGCCAAGCAGAGCAAATCAGTCAGAAGCAATGAAAAGCCAGTTTGAATCAGTCAGCTTGGAGGGAGTTTGGACCAGGACACCTGAGTTGAAACAGCCAGAAAGTTTAGAAAAATCTAGAAAGGCTTGGGAACAGCTCTCATCTCATCTCGTCATCTCAGGAAATAAAAGCAACGTTTACAGTTAAAAGGGAAAAGGAATGCAGAAGAGAAATCCACATGAAGTCAGTAGTGCAAGAAGGTCTGCAATGAGAATATTAAAGGACACAAGTGTCATTCATACCTGTCCAGAAACGGGAGTCTCAACACGCCCATCAGATGCATGCATACGCACCATAAGCAGGAACACAAGCATGCATATTCCAAAAAATTAGTCTCACAGAATGTAGAAAATAAACCAGGGTCTAGATTTAAAAATAATAAAGGTAGCATTCACTTATGTTCTTAATAGCATGAGCTTAGTTAGTAGCAAATGCTTCCCTTCTGTAACAAAATAGAATCCACCAAATTTCTACAGTGTATTCACAACAAGCTAATCTAATTAAACCACAGTTGCCCAGGAGAAAGATCAGGAACATGCTTGAAGTGAAATCAACCCCTCATGGAACTTTGTGCAGCATGACATAAGCCTAGGAATTTGGCTATGCCACCAATGATGTTAAAAATAGTGAGACACTTCCAATTTTTGAAAGGAATAACTTGGCTCTAGAAGTCACAACATAATCGAACTAATTACTCCCAGAAAAAAATGGGCAAAAATGCCCATGATTTCCATTTTTGCCAAAATTAAATATCCATACATGCACAAATATATATTTAGAAAATACACACGTTTTGTGTTTTAAAGAGAAATATGTGTGTGTTTATGTACATACACATATTTCTCTTCAAAACATTACCAACGTTGCCAATTAGTCACAAGCTGGCTCTTTTTGGTAGGGCTGTAAATAACATTTGGAAAAGTACTCTAAGCCAGGAAGCCAGATGTAAGGGGAAGTCTAACCAGCACAGATGACGCCTTTTCACTCGTGATTGTAGATAATACCTTTCCAAATCTGTTAGCCTAGCGAAGTTAAGCAGAAGTTCTCATTCAACAGTCTGATCAATGCTCAATATTCTTTATGTAAATATCACTATGGTGCCCACGCAAGCAATAGGGAAAAATGTCTTGGGGAGGGGGTACAAAAAAAGCCACAAAAAAATCCTCCGCACTTAGAAGCCTATGGCATGAGTCATGGACTCTGTTCATCTATTTTTTTTTCCCAAACAGGAGCAGTTAGGATAGAAATGTATCCTAATTAATTAATATATTAAGCTATCAGGCATGAAATAGAACTGTTCAAAGGAAGATGACCTTCCTAGCTTTCTTCACAGGGTCTTGAGGCCTCTTTTTTGTGTGCTTATTTTTTTCCCAGGACTGAGAAGAGGTTTCACTTCAGGAAACCTGAAACAAGATTTTCTAATTTTTATGGACTTTTATACTAAAATTCTTTTTTTACATCATCTCTGGATCTTTTTAATTTTTATTTTACACTAATTACAATTTATTCACTTTGTATCCCAGATGTCACCCCCAACCTCCTCCCCTCCCAATTCGACCCTCCCTCCCTCATCTCCTCCTATGTCCCTCTCCAAGTCCACGGATAGGGAAGGTCCTCCTCCCTTTCATTTGACCCTGGTTTATCATGTCTCATCAGGACTGGCTGCAAAGTCCTCCTCTGTGGCCTGGTAAGGCTGCTCCCCCATCCAGGGGAGGCTGTCAAAGAGCTAGCCACTGAGTTCATGTCAGAGACAGTCCCTGTTCCCCTTACTAGGGTACCCACTTGGATACTGAGCTGCCATGGGCTACATCTGAGCAGGGATTCTAGGATATATCCATGAATGGTCCTTGGTTGGAGTATCAGTCTCAGAAAAGACCCCTGTGCCCAGATAATTCGTTTCAGCTGCTCTCCTTGTGGAGCTCTTGTCCTCTCCAGGTCTTGCTATCTCTCCTTTCTAGATCCCACCATTTGCCTGAAAAATTCATGATTTCCTTGTATTTAATTGCTGAGTAGTATTCCATTGTGTAAATGGACCACAATTTCTGTATCCATTCTTCAGTTGAGAGATGTCTGGGTTGTTTCCAGGTTCTGGCAATTACGAATAAAGCTGCTATGAACATGGTTAAACAAATGTTCTTGTTGTTAAGCATCTTTTGGATATATGCCTAAGAGTGGTATAAATGGATCTTGAGGAAGTACTATTCCTAATTGTCTGAGAAAGAGCCAGATTATTTTCCAAAGTGGTTGTACAAGTTTACATTCCCACCAGCAATGGAGGAGGGTTTCTCCACATCCTTTCCAGCATGTGTTGTCACTTGAGTTTTTGATCTTAGCCATTCTGATAGGTATAAGATGAAACCTCAGGGTCATTTTGACTTGCATCTCTCTGATGGCTAAGGATGCTGAGCATTTCTTTAAGTGTTTCTCTGCCATTCCATATTCTTCTACAGAGAATTTTCTGTTTAATTCTGTACCCCATTTTTTAATTGGATTACTTGATTTGTTGCTTTGTAACTTCTTTAGTACTTTATGTCAAATATAGGGTTGGTGAAGATCCTTTCTCAATCTGTAGGCTGTCATTTTGTTCTTAGGACAGTGTCCTTTGCTTTACAGAAACTTTTCAGTTTCATAAGGTCCCATTTATCAATTGTTGATCTTAGGGCCTGTGCTGTGGGTGTTCTGTTCAGGAAGTTGTCTCCTATGCCAATAGTTCTAGGCTCCTCCCTACTTTTTCTTCTAACCAATTTAATGTGTCTGGTTTTATGTTGAGGTCTTTGATCCACTTGGACTTTAGTTTTGTGCAGGGTGATAAATATTGGTCTATTTGCATTTTTCCACATGTAGACATCCAGTTAGAACAGCACTATTTGTTGAAGATGCTGTCTTTTTTTTCATTGTATGGTTTTGGCTTCTTTGCCAAAAATCAAGTATCCGTAGGTGTGTGGGCTTATTTCTGGGTCTTCTATTCGATTCCATTGATCCACCATTCTGTTTCTATTCCAGTACCATGCAGTGTTTATTACTATTGTTCTGTAGTACAGCTTGAGATCAGGGATGGAGATACCTCCAGATGATTTGTTGTTATACAGGATCATTTTGTCAATTCTGGGTTTTTTGTTTTTCCATATGAAGTTGAGAATTTTTCTTTCAAGGTCTGTAAAGAATTGTGTTGGTAATTTGATGCAAATTGCATTGAATCTGTAGATTGCTTTTGGCAGGATGGCCATTTTCACTATGTTAATCCTACCCATCCATGGACACAGGAGATTTTTCCATCTTCTGATATCTTCTTCAATTTCTTTTTTCAGAGACTTGAAGTTCCAAAAGAACTCTTATAAAACATTGGTACGTTGACTATTTGGACTTGAATCTAGGCATTGTCACAATTAAATCAAAAGCAGGGGCCTACTCTAACATTTTCAAATATGATTTTTAAGCAGAGAACTCAGAAAGTACTTGAAGTGTTTACTAGAAACAGATTCAAAAGGAAAACAACTTTCTTCTAGGACATGTTGAATTTTCTAGGGGAATTCAGGAACCCATTCCTTATTAAAACTCCCAGTGACTCCAGGTTATGGTAAGCTTTAGAAATAATGAGAGGGAACATGTGAGATTGCTTCTGCATTTGGCCAAAGAGTAAATACTTTGTTATATATAATACTTGGCATTGCCTAAGGTAAGAGATGTTGAAGGATCAGTAGTATGAATTTATAGGTCTCAGAACAGTACCCCTCACCCCAGGTCCATTGGTTGTTACCCAAACACAAGGCATCTACATCCAACATTCTAAGCCCGAAGCTAAGTTCAGCTGTGACTAATTCCAATGCCAGCTGACTTATTTTTATTCTTCTACCTTTTTGTTTTAGACCTAGAAATAGTTATAACAGTGTGTTTAGCAGCCTGCCCTGTATACTCTGACTCCCAAGAGACATAACTGCTTTTTACTAGTCACTACCTCTGAAAGGTTTGCTCACCTCCAGATATGATAGTAGTGACTAGGGTCATAAACCTTTGGAAATACTCAAGCCACATCCAACCTATAGTAACCCAGATACAGCTATTAGAAAAGGGTACTTCTTGATACCCTCTTTTGTGTCAACATTTCCTATTGTCCTGAAGAATATTCACTACACTAGAGACATACAAATAGCCATCTCAGAGACAAACGGTCTTAAAGGGCTTCAGGAACATCTAGGATGATGCAGCATTTTGTCTGGACCTAGCAATAGATGTTTCAGCACAGAATTCTACAAGGCTTTCAAAGAAGAGTTAACACAGAGACTCTTCAAACTATTCCACAAAATATAAAAGAAGGAATATTGCCCAGGTTATTTTGAGGCCATTATTACTCTGATACCCAAAGCACATAAAGATTCAACAAAGAAAGATCATAAAAATCAGTTTCCCTTATGAACATATATGCAAAAAATCTCAATAAATACTTGCAAAGCAAATCCAAGAACACACCAAAGAGATCATCCACCATGATGAAACAGACTTCATTCCAGAGATGCAGGGATGGTTTAACTATAAAACTTATTACATGTAATCCACCACATAAACAAACTGAAAAAAATACATGATAATCTCATTATATGTAGAAAAGACCTTTGACAAAATCTAGCACCCCTTCATGATAAAGGTCTTGGAGAGATCAGGGATACAATGCTCATACCTAAACATAATAAAGGCAATATACTGCAATCCTACAGCTAACATAAAATTAAATGGAGAGACAGGCAAAGCAATTACACTAAAATCATGAATAAGACAAGGCTGTCCACTCTTTCCATGTTTTCAATGTAGTACTTGAAGTTTTAGCTAGAGCAATAAGACAGCTAAAAGAAACCACAGGAATACAAAGGAAGAAGTCAAAGTATCATTATTTGCAGAATATATGATAGTATACTTAAGGGCCCTAAAAATTCTACTAGGGAACTCCTACAGCTAATAAATATCTTTAGCCAAGTATCTGGATACAAAAATTAACTCTCAAACATTAGTGGCCTGCCAATATACTAATAAAAAATGGACAAGAACTAAATCAGGGAAATAATAACTTTCAGAATAGCCTTAAGTAATATAAAATATTTTGGAGTAAATCTAACCAAGTAAAAGACGTGTATGATTAAAAAAAATCATGAAGTATTTGAAACAGTGAATCTAGTTTAAACATTTTTTAGAATGTAAAATACATACATAACCTTCTCCATTAACACCAGTTCATTTGTACCTTTATAACATGACTACAGGCTTACAGAAATAAAACAAACTATATTGGCCCCTAGTTTCAGAAAGTTTATAGAGGTAGTAAAACACCCAAAAATGAACATTATGATATGCAGAGATATCTCATAGACACCATACTTACTTCTGCTGGATCAGAAATGCAGGCTTTGCCAAGTACGCATCAAGAAATGAGGTTGGAAGCAAAAGATAAGGTGTGCTAAAACAAGCTCTGAGAACACCAGGCTGAATGGATGGGAGATGCAAGAAGGTCCACTCCTGGCTGAGGAACTGTTGACAATTAATGCTGCTAGAGGAAGAAGAGCCAGTTTTTCTTCAAGGAAGTGACCTACTAGGTAGCTCATGCTCCACTAGATGAAGGTTCTATCCCTATTCACATACTAGCAACACAAAGCAGTCTCAGTGGCTTTAAAAACCAGTACATGAAGTCCTAAGGGGAAAGTAGTAGTGAAGGAAAGTATGGGTGAAGGTGCAAGGGAGTTAGCAGGGGAGGATTTGATTAGAACACTTTATATGAATACACAGCAAGGCTGAGAAATTCAATAGGCTGTTAAAAACCTTTAGCTCTTCTGACACAGAAAAAATATTTTCACACGGTATTTTTATTTATATTTTATATATTTATTTACTGAGGGTGCCACTGCATGAGCGCAGAGATCACAAGACAAATTGAAGGTGTCTGTTCTCTCCTTACTCCATATGGGTTCCAGGGACCGAATTCAGTTGTGAGCAAGCACTCTTAGCCACTGAGCCATATGCACAGTCCAATAAACAGTTTATTTTTTTAACACAATAAGGTAAAAGTAGGACACATGAGCATATACATTTGAAACAAGAATTTGTTAGAATATCTTTACATTCTTAAGGTGTTGTACTAAAGTACAAATTAGAGCAGTAACATCAACAAACACTCAGGAAGCAAGAGAGAAGTAAGGGTCAGCAGGATCCAGTGACTAATCATTCCTGACTACATATAGAATAGAACATCACAGATTTCCAGCCTGTCACTGAGAAGTTGCTGAAATAATACCTTTCAGAATAGCCTTAAGTAATATAAAAATATTTTGGAGTAAATCTAACCAAGTGAAAGACTTGTGTGATTTAAAAAAAATCGTGAAGTATTTGAAACAGTGAATCTAGTCATAAAGTCTAATTATAAAGAAAATCCCTGAGAGAGGGATGGAAGAAGACTTTCAAAAATGTCTGAAGCTATTGACACGATGCGGTGACATGAACTGGGTATTTAGAAATTATGATATTGTGCCGTAGTGTAACCACACCCTCAGTCCCTTCTCCAGGCTCCTGACACAGAACAGGCTCCTGTCCCTCTTGTACATGGGGACAACAAATCTTTTGTTCTCATGCCTGAACTTCCAGTTACTAAGAGCTTCGGGGACCACATAGCTCCCAAACTCCTTGGAATTTTTCTGAATGGTAACATTTCCTACACAATGCAAGAAAAGGCTGAAGAACACAGTGTTTGAAGAGAATTAATTACCTAGTCACTGTCACTTAGAAGAAACTCTCAGAAGAAGGAGAAAGAAGGCAAAGGAGGAGGAGGAAGAAGAAGGAGAAGAAGAAGAAGAAGGAGAAAATGAAGGAGGAGAAACTCTTAAGAAAGAGTGGATTATTAAGTTTCTGACGAGTTTGACTAATAGCCTCAATTTGAAGGGAGGATTTCTGGTAGGGTGGCTAGGTCACAGGAGTGCAGGGGAGACCCGTCAAGACAATCACGAGAATAAGAAAGACCATCTTTAATCTCTACAAAGGAAGACAGCATACCCATCCTTGACTTTCATTTTCCAAGGACACTGTAATAACCTGGGAGAAGCAGTCGAAGCTGGAAGGCGCGGTGCATAGCCTGCATGATGTCGCTGTCCTCCGCACTAGACATCTGACATCTGAGGGTGTCTCACAAATTGAGCAGACAAAACCCTCACCCCACTGCTCTGGGTGCAGACAAGCATCGTGGTAACAGCCACAGGCCAGCCTTTCCTTTGCCCCACCCTTGCTCCATTATCAGCAGATTCCTTGGGAATAGAACATCATTCTGACCTCTTTTTATATCTGAATTTATGTAAGTATATTGACTATCGTTCCTCACAGTATCAGTATACATGTGCCAATAGTATAATGGAATTGGTCTAGAGAATTTCTATTGCTAAAAATACGCAGTTTATAAATATTACAGACATTTTTCAAGTGTGAGAGTGGTGTGTGTGTGTGTGTTTTATAGGTGCATGTTAGTACGCACAGGCACACACAGCAATGTGCCAGCTTTCTTTTTATCTTATTGCAGAAGTTCACCACCTTGTCTAAATTTCAGGCCAATGAGCTCCCAGGATCTGCCTGTATCAATAACTGCGGGAGTCCCAGACACTCCTAGGCATGCCTGGCCTTTTGTGCATATGTTGGGGATTAAAATACCAGTCCCCATGCTTGTAGAGTCATCTACCCAGCTCCACAGACATGTTTGGTATTGAAAAGAACAGGAGATAAGAAGAAAATCAGAGTAAAAAAAAAATCAAAAAATTGTTACAAACATGTCTTATAACACACACAAGAAAGTAACTACAACAATAATCATTTATGTTGATGTCTTGTATTATAGAAATAGTTTTCCTAAAAGAGAGAAAACGTACCACTCTGTAGCATATATACAATAAGATAGATGGTGACATTATACAGTTTTATTGGTTAATTTAACTCATGTATAAATTTGAGTAAATATAAAGTACTAGTTTTCAGAAACTATTATTAATGCTGTTTTTTAATTATCTAAAGTTCCATGAGATTCATTTTAAGTCATATAAATTTTATTACATGTCTGTTTCACACATGTCTTTGCTATTTTAAGTTCCAGTAATGAAAATCAAAATGTTTATAACCTATCCTAATTTTATCTCTCTGCTCCTGCATGCTTAACCAAAGGTACTTATTCTCTGCAACACTGTTGATATTCACACAGCAACAGACACACACACACACAAAATGTTAAACGGATTAGGAGAATCAAAAGAAATGTAATTGATACAGTAATTTGTTGTTTTCCAGTCTCTAGACTCAACTGAGAGATTTCTAAGCTTTTGACACCAACTGGCCTGATCCTCAACCCACAAAACTATGACCTGCTCATAGACAGTGACCTCCCTTTGTTCCTTTTCAAGAGTTTCCACTGTCTAATTCAGGCAGCTGCTTGTTCATTATGAGATGTGTCTTTCCACATTAGAGCAGCTGCAGGCCAGGATCTTTCCTACTTTCTGCCATCAAACAGAAGCTCCATTGTTGAGTAATTAGCCTGGTAGAGTTTCTCTTGAACTGGACTGTACCATAGAATTATCTCAGAAACTTTTCATGAGTGCATAAAACCAGGTTCTACTCCGGTCAGTGATTTGGAATTCTGGGGAAGATGGAGCCTGGCCATCACAGTTTATAAATCTCCAAGGAAACTGTAGCACAATTACAAGAAGCACTGGGCCCTAACTTCTCTTAGCCTTATAAATTGGTGTCAACATCAAAAGAGGCTCATGGAAAAGCGTTTCATTTACATTTCATAAAAATAGTTTTGTTGGCTATTTGTGAAGACTTAAGCTGCAGGGAAAGACTCCCTGTGGTGGAGTCTCTTTGTAAACTTTAAGTGTAAACTGTCAAGGCCAGAAAGAGCCCAGGGATGTCTGTGAGGAACTCCAGCAGCCAGGCTCTTCCTCCACAGCTCTCTGACTGTCATAACCTTTTTCAGCCTTTAAAACTGTTGCAAAGGTCATCTCCAGTCCCTCAGTAGGACCCTTCCCACATTATGCTAATTTTAGGTAAAAAGTCTAAACAAAAAGTCACCAATCCCTGAACAGAAAAAAAAAAAAAAAAAAAAAAAACATCAATCCCTGAACAGAAAAATTTAACAATCAGCTCAGCTTCCCCAAGCTCAGCACTTGAAATCCCACCAACCTTCACCCTGGAAATCTCTGTCCTAGAAAGCTCTACCACCTAAGAAATCCCATATAAAGGCTGTGTCTGCTAGGTTCCATGCTGTCTTGTCCCAGGAGTGGGAGCAGCAACCCTAGATTCATTCCCTCCACACCCTGAACCCTCCCAATAAATCTCTTTTATGATTTGCTGCCTGGTGTGATTCTTTCATTGGAAAAAGCCAAGAAGCAATGAAGAGAAGAAGAAAGTAAAGAACTGGAGCCTGAGTCTCCTGAGCACATCAGCTCAGGTGGTGATACCTTCCCCCTAAGAACTGCAATGCCTCTGCTGAGGTGTCCTCTCAAGATCTGTGTGGTTCCCAGGCGCCCATGCCTCAGAATACTCTTCCACTGGGGTCCCTTCTCCCTCCTCTCAGAGCTGTGGGATTCCTGAGCTCCTGGGTCCCAGCACACGCTTCCTTCTGAGCAAGAAGGCCATCAAAGTTTCATATCTAGTCATCTTAATAAAAAGTATTGAAAGTATACATCTCTGTATTTATACTTTAAATAAAGTGATATGACTCTTCCTCCTATTTTCTGAAGACAGTCTAGCATAGCTAAAATGACTAACCCTCCTGATTCCTCGCTTTGAGTAACAACATGAAACATGACAGAGAGGGTAGTCATCATGCTCAAGAAAGGCTCTGCTGAGAATCTCATATGACCTGTGGGTCAAGAATAACAACAAAGTGCATACTTTGTATATGAATGCTCTGGCTTTTTCTTCCAGGGAAGAAGGACCAATTCATGCCTTAAAGCCCAATTTTAATTCAAATCAAGCATTTCTACCTTGGATTCCAAAAAAGGGGAATAGCAACTAATGTTTTGTTCATTTTAGTTTCTAAAGGCCTGGAAGACTAAAGCAACTTACTAAAGCTTAAGGGTATTTTTCATGCTTATTTTATGGTTATTGGAATTTACTCAAACAGCTATTCTTGGAATGCCTCTTTCTCTGGTAAACAAATTCATTTCTGAACAGTTAACATCTCCTTCCTTCACTCCTGATAAGAATAGCAAACAATCTACAGAACTCAGAGCTTTGCCTCCAGGGATTCTTTTGAGTTTCTGTGCTGTAGCATTTGAGCGGTGCCACACTCATAGCTCCAACAAGTGAGCAGAGAGCAATTCACTGTACCTCTTCTCCAGTGGGGAGGAAGTAAAAACACCATATAGACAGCTCTTCCCATCATTACAGCAAATGTCTCTCAATGGATTCACAATGTGCATCACATGTTGACTTTTATAATCAGCCATTTATTCACTGTAGAAACTATTGTTCACTGCTTAAGTTGGCTATATCCAGATATGCTATACAATTAGTCTTTTGTCGTGAGAACTCTTTTCTGCCAATTTAAGAGGAGACACTTTGATGGCTTTTATCTCACCTAATAAAACTTTCCTGCTTTCAGACAACTTTGTATATTTTACTCTTGCTATGACTTATTAACTATAACTTTCTTTGCTATGAACGATTATTTCAAAATAGTGTATCATCTACCAAAATGCAGTGCTAAGACTGTCATTTTTATTTTAACATTGGAATCTGGCACCCAAAATTCTCTGTTACATATATCTAATGGTTTAGTGCTAAGTATTTAACAGCTAGCTTTCCAGATAGGCTCAAAAACAATAAAGAAAAGAAAAGGGGTAAACAGAAAGGGAGGGAAGGAGAAGAAGAAAGAAAGGGGAAGGAGGAGGAGCAAGAAAAAAAGCACCCCCTAATTTCTATAGAGAAAGCACTTTCACCACCATCACTAATGACAAATACCAAAATATTCTCAAACTATCTAACAAAGTTCTTGAAAACTGAACAGTAAGCTCTCACAGCTAACTGCCAACTGATTTTGGCATTCCATTTCTTGATGTAATCAAACTTGTTCCTTATCTCCCCATGTTTTATCTTATGTAATGCACGTTTAAAAATTGTTTGATCTTTTTGCTGTGGAACAAACTTACTCATCTGGAAAACCCATGATGTCTCTTCTTCACACTTCACATATCTCATACCCTCCAAAGAAGTACTCACAAGAAAAAAAAAAAAAAAGAAGTACTCACAAGAAATACTTCACATGAACACACTGTATGCTTCCATGTAAGTGAAAAACCTTTTTTTTCTGATATCACCTAGCATATTTATAAGACACATTAGTATCTACTTTACAATAATATATTTATGTAAGTTTTATTGTCCCTAAGATGTTGAAGATACTTTGAGGGTTGTATGTTTCTCTAATTCATCTTCAATACTTACAAAGTATACAATAATTAAATAGAATTAGGTATACAAATTTTACCTGGTGTAAATGATATAAAATATACCATGGTGATAATACAAAGAAAACACAAACAAAAATTTTATAATTTGATTTCATAGGGTTAATTAATATAGCGAGATTTCTCTTAGAAATGCCAGCAGTTAAATAAAGACAGGAACTTACTGATATTTATAAAAGCTTAGGCCTTTACCTTGGCAGAATCTCAGCTAGCTCATAAATTAACCCAAATGATACTAGCCTTCATCTCACATCATGGCCAGGTCTACCTCTTTGTTGATGTTAATGTCTGTGCACCTCTGTGTCCCACAGGCGAATCCTCCCATCTGCTCTTCTTCTCCCAGAAAACCCCTCTCTGTACAAAGTTTCGCCTCCCCCTTCCTGTCTCAGCTCTTTATTGAACCAAACAGCAAGTGAGGGAGGAAGACTGTTTACAAAATACAGGGCTGGTGATAAGTCATAAGAACAATACAAAAATCTGGCCAGTACTCAGCTTTCTGCAAGTACAGAATTAACAGAGACATGCCTTCACATGTTGTACAAAAGTCTACTCTCAACAAATTAATAAGACTGTGCTTTAGTTCCATCCATTTGCCTGTAAATTTCATGGTTTCCTTGTTTTCAATATCTGAATAGTATTCCATTGTGTAAATGTACCACATTCTTTATCCATTTTTCATTTGAGGGACAACTGGATTATTTTCAGTTTCTGGCTATTCCAAACAAAGCTGCTATGAACATGGTTGAGCAAATGTCCTTATTGAATGGTGAAACATCTTTTGACTACATACCCAAAGAGTGGTATATCTCGGTGTTGAGGTACAGCTATTCCAAATTTTCTGAAAAAGCACCAGATTGATTTCCAAAGGGGTTGTACAAGTTTCCAATCCCACCAGCAATGGAGGCATGTTCCTCTTGCTCCACATCCTTGTTAGCATGTGTTGTCACTTGAGTTTTTTATCTTAGCCATTCTGATGGGTGTAAGATGGATTCTCAGAGTCATTTTGATTTTCATTTCCCTGATGACTAAGATGACCAACTGAGCCAACTAACCTAGGTCCATGGGGCCTTACAGAGACTGAATCACCAACCAAAAAGGATGTATGGGACAGATCTAAGCCCCCAATATATGTACTTGATAGGCAACTTGGTCTTCAACATGGCTTCACTAGCAATTGGAGGGGAGCTGTCTCTGACAGGGACTCTTTTGCCAGCTTTTGCATAAGTTTTCCCTAGCTAGGCTGCCTTGTCTGGCCTTAGTGGAAGAGAATGTGCTTAATCCTGATGCAAGTTGATGTCCCTAAGTGGGTTGGTCCAAAGTAGGGATTCCCCTTTTCTGAGGAGAATGGGAGGAAAGAAAAGGGAAAGAGGAAGGGAGGGTAGGACCTGGATGAGAGGAGGGAGGAGCCTGTGATCAGGATGTAAATTAAAAAAATTAAAACATCAATAAAAAATAAAGATATAGACATTTTTTAAAAAGACACCTTGGTTTAAACCAAATATTCTAAATAATGTCATTTCACTAATTGGTAAAACTGTGGAGTGATATAATTGGTCATTACACTATAGCCAAACAGAAAGCTTTTCTAGATGGCAAATATAAAGCATTGATATAAAAATATTATCAATATAAGTCAACTCCGGTGGCACAAGTGTGAAATTCTAGGCAAGAACATTAAGAAATTCTAGGCAAGAATATTAAGGCTTACTCACATCAGACAGTGAATTCAAGGCATCTTCACAACTTAGCGAGACCTTATGTCAAAATAAGAAGCAAAAAAGGGCTAGGCATAGATGCAGCTTACTGGCAGGATGCTATTCTGGCGCTCTGTATTATACACAATATACAATGTAATATATAAATATATATATATACACACATATCTCTCTTTTTTCTCTCTCTGTAAACATTGAGAAACACCAACATAAAAGTAGCTCACATACAAAAACAGAAAAAAAAATGGGAAGTTCAGAAGAACAGGTCTTGTCAACTTGCTTTTATTGTATAAACATAATATTTTGACTCAATGACATGTATATTTACATAAATCATATATTTCTTAAAAATCATGTTTCAAAAACTAAAATCTCAAATGTTTGGGAGTGAGAGTATCTAAAATTTAGAAATATTTTAAAATAAAATTCAGCTGGATTTTAGAAAATTTTGTATAACACTCTCAAAGTCTTGGAAATAGTTTATTAAAATTAACCAATTATGTTGCTTTTGTTCTTTAATTTCTCCTGCACTACCTTTGACCAATTTACATTCCCAATAGCATGTGAACTTTGCTAAGATGAAACCTTACCCAAATCAAGTCAGATTATTGTACTTTTTCATTCTGATACCATCTGCTAACAGGAAATGAGTTTCATGTTACTGCCTAATATATACGTACACATACATATGTGTGTAGACATATATGTGTGTAGACATATATGCATATATATACATATATGCAAACACACATATGTACCGTAGCAAGCACCAATATATGCTGAGGAAAGAAAAAAAGATAGTTTATAAGGAATCAAACATAGTTATTTAGAAAAAAAATGTTGGTTTGGCCAATGGAAAAGGTATTTAGCTTCTCCAACTGGCTGTTGGGTCCATGACATTGCCTTAATAACAAAGGCTCAATCCAAGGCAATTTTCCCACCATAGTGCTCTTGACACAATCAAGCTTCACAGTTCAGATTACTACAATACCTTAAGTGTCTGCATGAAAAATGTCATATGAACAATTCTATCATTCTCAAGAATTTTTTACATTGTTTATGTTTAAAACTTTTATAGTGTAGCAGATAATCAGACATTCTACTCAAGTTTTGATATATATTTACCTATTAAAATATTTGATATGATCATATTCTTCATCCAAAACTAATCTAATGAAACACAAAACAGACTCCATGTTGTTGCTGTGTTATTACCATTGTTGTTGTTTTCTTGTGGCCCTTTTATTTCATTTTGTTTGTATATCTTTTTGTCTTATTGATCTTGTTTTGATTTTTGTTGTTTCCTTTTACACTTGGAGAGAGAGGAAGAACAGCAAATTCAGTGGATAGGAAAGTGGGGAGGATCTGGGAGGAGTTCCATACATTGTATGAAAAAATAGCAAAAAAGAGATAGGTAAATGAGCAAATGATCACTAACTGCTTTTGAATAAATCATCTTTCTAAGGGGAAATATCCTAAGAGGAGCGCCAAGTTTTTATGTGAACTGTTATCTTGTTTATCTAAATTTGTTGGTGTTTCCATTAGCTATTTGGGGAAAGTGTCCTATTTGGAGGTGTATAACAGTTTCAGTTTCTCAGGCTACTTTCAATGTTATCCCTACTTAAAGTTTTCCCTTCATACCTAAATTCTAAAATAGCTCCATATTTCATCACTGGAATTGGTTCATAAGTATTATAGTTCACTTCTGTTGTTCTTCTAGCATGGGAAAACAGGATGGCGTGAAACAGACATCTCTATATTTATGCACAAACAGGGATTAGGGAAAAATATTCAGGGATGAGAAATAATGTAAAAACCATAAGAAAAAAACTTTAACTCTCAGCTTCTGAGTACGACAACTAGTGACATTGGATTGATCTCTTTTTTCTTTTTTAATTTTTATTAATTACAGTTTATTCATTTTGTATCCCAGCTGTAGCCCCCTCCTTCATTCCCTCCCAATCCCACCCTCCCTCCCTCTTCTCCACCCATATCCCTCCCCCAGTCCACGGATAAGGGATTTCTTCGTTCCCTTCCTTCTGATACAGGTCTATCAGGTCTCATCAGGAGTGGCTTCACTATCTTCCTCGATGTCCTGGTGAGGCTGTACCCCCCTCAGGGGGAGGTGATCAAAGAGCAAGCCAATCCGTTCCTGTCAGAGACAGTCCCTGTTCCTATTACTGTGGAACCCACTAGGACTATGAACTGCCATGGGCTATATCTGTGCAGGGGTTCCAGGTTATCTCCATGAATGGTCCTTGGTTGGAGTGTCAGTCTCAGAGAAGACCCCTGTGCCCAGATTTGTTGGTTCTGTTGCTCTCCTTGTGCAGTTCCTGTCCTCTCTAGGTCTTACTATTTCCCACTTCTTTCCTGATATTCCCTGCACTCTGCCCCAAGTTTGGCTCTAAACCTCAGTATCTGCTTCCATACCCTGGAGGGTAGAGCCTTTCAGAGGCCCTCTGTGGTAGGCTCCTGTCCTGTTCCCTGTTTTCTCCCTCTTCTAATGTCCATCTTCTTTGCCTTTCTGAATGAGGATTGAGCATCTTAGCCAGAGTCCTCCTTCTTGATTAGTTTCTTTAGGTGTGCAGATTTTAGTATGTTTACCCTATATTATATGTCTAATAGCATCTTCAAATGGATGTCTACATGTAGAAAAATGGAAATAGATCCATACTTATCACCCTGCACAAAACTAAAGTCCAAGTGGATCAAAGACTTCAACATAAAACCAGACACACTAAACCTGTTAGAAGAAAAAGTGGGGAAGAGCTTTGAACTCATTGGCACAGGAGACAACTTCCTGAACAGAACACCAACAGCACAGGCTCTAAGATCAACAATCAACAAATGGGACCTCATGAAACTAAAAAGCTTCTATAAAGCAAAGGGCACTGTTGTCAGAACAAAACAACAGCCTACAGATTGGGAAAGGATCTTCACCAACCCTATATCTGACAGAGGGCTAATATTGAGAATATATAAAGAATTCGAGAAGTTAAACAACAACAAATCAAGTAATCCAATTAAAAAATGGAGTACAGAGCTAAACAGAAAATTCTCAATAAAAGAATATCGAATGGCAGAGAAACACTTAAAGAAATGCTCAATGTCCTTAGTTATCAGAGGAATGAAAATCAAAATGACCTGAGATTTCACCTTACACCCATCAGAATGGCTAAGATCAAAAACTCGTGACAACACATGCTGGAGAAGATGTGGAGAAAGGGGAACCCTGCTCCATTGCTGTTGGGAATGCAAACTTGTACAACCCCTTTGGAAATCAATCTAGCACTTTCTCAGACATTTAGGAATAGTGCTTCCTCATGATCCAGCTATACCACTCCTAAGCATATATCCAAAAGATACTCAAGTAAAAAACAAGGACATTTGCTGAACCATGATTGTAGCAGCTTTATTTTTAATAGCCAGAAGCTAGAAACAACCCAGTTTCCCCTCAGTTGAAGAATGGATACAGAAATTGTGGTACATTTACACAATGGATTATTACCCAAAAATTTAAAAACAAGGAAATCATGAAATTTGCAGGCAAATGGTAGGAACTGGAAAAGATCATCCTGAGTGAGGTATCCCAGAAACAGAAACTCACACAGGGTATATACTCACTCATAAGTGGGCCGATCTTTTTTTAGTTTGATAATATGCTTTTGCCTAAATCTATGCCTTAAGTCAATGTCGCTTGAACAGAGTGTAAACTAAATTATATTTTATTAATGTTATTTACAAAGAAACATGGTTAATGTAGCAATTACATAAAACTTACAATTTTTTACAGGGTAAAATATTTCAAACTCTTACTAAATCAATTTTGAAATAAAAGAAAAAACTGGAACATAAGAGAAAAAAGTTTGCTAACAAAAATTATTGCTGTAAAATCTCACGTGCTTTGGTTTGGTTTTGTTTGCTTTGGTCTGCTTTGATCTGCTCTGGTCTGAATTGATTTTGAAACAAGGTCTCCATAGCTCTGGCTTGTCTAGAACTTGCTTGTCTCAAACTTGCATCAGTTCTCTCCTTCTGTCTTCCACATGCGGGAATTTCAGGCACGTGTCCCCAACTTCACAGTCGTCAGTTTTGAGATTTCCCCTCTTCCTGTCTTTATCCCTAAAAGGTTAATAAAATAAAATAGGATTTGAAGAACTTTAAATGTTAAGAGAGAACATGACCTTCTCAGATGAAAGCATAGCATACTCTCTCCTAACAATCTTTCTGGTGAGAGTCCTTTTCAACGTGATATTTAAGGAAAGAAAACAACTCAGTGATTCAGCCTCAAATGACCAACTTCCAGATAACTGGACAGAAGGGACATGGAAAAGCAAACCTAATAAGTAAAAAGGCACAGAAATGACGCAGAGATGGTGAGGGCAGAGGACTCACAGATACCAATAGAAAAAGACCTAGGTGGAAATACACTCACAAGGAGAATGGCCTTGAGAGTCAAGAGAGAAATTAAAATGAATACTGTTTTCAAAATGGAACTGATGAACACAGATGGTAGACAATGTGGTCTTTCATCTTACATCATCTAGAGGATGAGACGAGTTTAACAGCTAGTATTCCCTGTGACATGACAAGAAGTTGCTAGAGTAGAAAATGTTATAGGCAGCACAGAAAGGGAGTTTGAGAAAAAATATCTTCTACCTGTAGCTAAGAGATACAACTGAAAGAAAAAAAAAAAAAAACTCCCTAACAAACTCCCACTCCATCCCCATGGACAGCTGCACCAAAATGAGAAAATCTTCCTCGTAGCATACATAAACTTGGGTTTGTTGACTTTAGTGTTTGAATGATTTTCTTTTAATCTAACATTCTTGATCTCTTAAATTTATTCTGGCAAATGATCCAAAATGACTCCAAACCCTATAAATGCATTCCTTTCCCATATAAACACAACAAATGATTTTTATTCACCATGTTTTTCTTAACAGACAGAAAGACATACATATCCAATAACTTCTTAACACACTGTAAAGTCTTTTTCAAATCTCATTTTTTGCATTGTTATTTGTCATTTTAAATATATTCAGAGTAAACTATAAAAAAGAAACCAATTTTCTATGGTCTTACAAAGAAGGCAACCCCTTTAGTTTTATTGGTAGTGGGCTTATACCCTCATACCTATCAGTGCATACATGTCAATTATTCAAAAACAAAAAACTATGTTCACATTTTTGTGGTCCATGTAATGAGCCATGCTATTTCATGTATTCACCTGGGCCATTACTGGTCCCTTGTCACTGTCTGAAACACATACTCACACTGCTGCCTATAGAAATCCTGTCACGACTCTTTCAACTGCACTGACAGCTAGAAACCAGCTCCACGTGGATAGGGGTATAGCAGAGTCATATTAGTGTTTTTTTGCACAAGTGTGAGAACACAAATTTAAACTCCAGAGGCTACATTTTTAAAAATAATCTAGGCATGGTAAAATTTGGTTATAGCCATGACACTGGGGGAGGCAGACACAGGTAAATGTCTGTGTAGCCATCTGAGCTGAATTAACAAGCCCCCGTTCCATACGAGACACCTTCTCAATAATATAGGAGATGACAAGATGGCTCAGTGATGAAAGCACGTATTGCCAATCCTGGAAACCTGAGTCCAATCACACACCCCCACTTGGTGACTCCAGCAAGTTGTCCTCCGACCTCGACACATGGTATGGTATGCACGTACCCACAATAAACAAATAAACAAATATAATAAAATAATAATTTTAATGGATCCTTAGAAACGACTTCCAAGGAGATCCAAGATGGCTGCCACGAGAGAACACTGTGTCTGAGGAGTAGGAGAGCAGAAACAACGCAGCGACCAGGAGACTGAACTCTGGGACCTAAAACGCCAGCATTGTGAGTGCCAGGTGAGCGGAACTCCTACGGTGAGAAAATCAAGTGGGAAAACCCTAGGGACACCCAGTTATTACCTGGAGAAATTTCC
>CM053750.1:35350014-35376594 GCA_028658305.1 Pachyuromys duprasi
AGCCCTGAGGAGACAGGATAAGCTGGGGTTGGATGGAAGGGAAGGAGGTCCTCCCCTGTTGGTGGACTTGGAGGGGGCGGGGAAGAAGGAGATGAGGGAGGGAGTGGGAGGGTAGGAGGGAATGGGGGAGGGGCTACGCCTGGGATTCAAAGTACCTAACCTGTGATTGAGATAAAAATAAATAAATTAAAAAAAAAAAAGAAACAACTTCCAAGGTTATCCCTTAGCGCTAACTTATGAGACCACACACACGCATGCTCATGCACACACACAAACACACATGAAAATAATTAAATTTTAAGTTTTACTATGTCATCTTAATACATGCCTGCAGTGATTATGTTTGCTTACATATCCCTATCCACATACACTGACCATATAAGATCATAGATCTTTAAAGGCAGATAATATGGCATTGTTCACTGCTCTTAATAAGCCTGTTAAACTTATCATCATGCTTAAGAAGTGTTCTGTAAATGCTAAAAGGTGAGTGAGTGTATATAACATCACAGTTTATCAAACACATCATCACATTCAGCCTCTCTATATTACAGATACCTATCAGATACCTATGAAATACATCATTCCTGACATCTAAGAAAAAAGAGGTTCAAAACACCTGGTGTTCAAGACATTAGAGCTAACACAAGCACATTTTACAACAAGCTTCTTCTAGTACTAACCCACCTCCCACTGGGCAGCTGAATATGTTCTAGACAGTATGCTGTTTTAATCTGTAAATGATTTTGGCACAACTATTGACAAATTATCTATACATATTTGGATCAAGGAATATATTTTCCACATTTAGGGAAAAAAAGGCCTTGCATAAACCAAAGTAGTCTCAGCATAGCACATATTTCATGTACAGGATGGATAGATGGGTACTTAGTGCTTTCTCATTTCCACCCTAGCTGAATCCCACATGTCATGCCAGATCAACTCAGGAAGGTAGCTTCTCACACAGCACAAACTAACATCAGTTTCACACTCCTGAATAAGAACTACCTTTGACCAAATAACTTGTTCTGTGATGTGTCTGAAAAGTAATCTCTCCACAAAAGGTCATCCTGTTATACTGACGGAAGAAGGATTTTGGTCTTGTGAAACAAGCAAACCAAAAAAAAAAAAAAAAAAAAAAAGCGCCAGCCTTGTAAGAGTTTGAAACACACCACTCTAAACACGTTACTCAGACATGCCGACCATTGTTAAAGACAAAACAGCAAATGCGCAAAGTGTTCTGATCTTGCTTTAGCGTCTTAGAGCGGAGGGGTGGAAAATAAAGGGGCTCAGATAGCCTGGACCCAATCAGATAGAAGTAACAAGTTCCAGTGCTGTATTGCACAGTGTGGGTATAAATATAGTTCAAAATAAGCTGCGGTTCTGTTTAGAGATACCCAGAAAAGAGGCTCTCAGAAGCTCTGCACAGTAAGTAATGATAAGCAAGCAGAAATGGCAGTCATAGAATTTGATCAGCAGTTAAATCCAGTGTGTATCTCTCGGACCACCAGAACAGGCTTTAAAGAATTATTCCCACTTGCAGTTTGTAGTTCCAGGAACACCTCTCCTCTGTTTCTCTGCTATGAAGCCTACAAGCACATAACTGGTTTTTAAAATGAAATCATATGGCTTAAGACGTGCTTCAAATTCTTCTCTAGACAGTTGGGTTGATACTGCAATAAGTGGAATGAAACAAGGGCTTTTTTCCTGGCCTTCCACCAATGATCTCACCTGCTTACATACATTGCCAAGAGGACAGAACACTTGTTCTTTCCATAGCTTGGGCACTAGTAATGGATGTCTCAAAACCCTTAAGCTGGCTACACACCTGAAGGGAATATTGTATTCAAGAAGCAAGCCAGTGAAACCACTGTCGGTGAAAAATAACATCAAAGTCACTAGGATCCAAATCAGCACAGCACAGGTGTCAACAAGCAGCAGGATTCTTGCCTTTGCCTCAGATGCCCAGTCAATGTGCTTCTATACAGCGCTGGGTCAATGAAATGCATTGTTCATGTCTTTGAAAGTAATAGACTGCTCTGGTCTATTAAATCAGGACTGCCCCTGGAGGCTTGTGTGTTAGTCCCCAGCAGATGCGGCAGTGTTGTAGAACCTTTTGGACATGGGGGCCTAGCCTGCAGAAGTTGGATGCTGGACACAGTTTTTAGAAAACGATAGCTGTTTCTGGTAGATCTCCTGAGATGTGAACAGCCTCCACGGCAGCCCTCTCTTACTGACTAGTCCACTCCAGCGCACCATGTTTTCCCCACTGTGACTGTCTCTTAAATATGAGCCAAAACTAGCCTCTGCTGCCTTAAATTGATTCTGTGCACATGGTATTCAGTCACCATGATAAGAGAAGTAACCAACACAGCATCCAAAGAGCCACCAGCCTCTAAGAAGATTCTAATTCAGTCAGAAATAGGCACAAAGCACTTTGGGCTGAGGGTTCTAATAATCTGGTCCCTGTGTGCTATTATAACATTTGAATCCTTTTGCCATATACTCACATAAACACATATTTGAAATGTAATTTTTAAATGGAGATAGAGAAGACTACAGTTAAAAACAAACCTATAAAGCAAGCTAAGATGTGGTGGTAGAAATTGATTTAACTTAAGCTGTAAACACAATGCATTTGATTGCAACAGAAAGGAAGGAACAAATCTCATCCCTCGGTCTCTTACTTTACTGTCTATGATCCCATCCATAAAACAAGCCCCATCAGTTAAATGAAAGAGATAACCAAGTTAACAGCATACAGCCTTAAAGGGAAAAGCTGAGGTCATGGACGTGAAAGCACTTCATTATCTGCAAAGCACTGTAACAAGGGAGTGGCATTGTTTATTGTGCTATAGGTCTCTGCTGGTGATTTAACCTGCATAGCTGGCAAACACTCAAAGCTGCAAACCAAGACAGAAACAGCTCATGCTGTAGAAGTTTGTTTTCCTGCATTAAGAGAAAAGGTGTTCTTTCACACTCCTCTGAAGAATAACCAACTTGAATGGCAATGAAGTCCTGCATTTCTAGCTTGTGTGTGTTTTAAACTATTGTGATTTGCAATGAGTTACGATGACACTCTGATAAATAAAACATTTTGTGTTTCTCAGCCAATGCTGTCCACACACTGCCTTCAAGCTCCTGTCCCGACCTTCCTTTCTCACACAATCATTCCCAGCATCAGGAGACTGTAAGCAGAAGCCTCAGTCTGAACTCATAAGCACCGTGCCCCAGGACTCTCCTGATGCCAAGCTCAATATTCACTTTCACAGCTTTGCCTCCAACCTTCAACCTTCCCAGCAACCCATACGTGTTTGCACTTAGGATTTTTTTTCACCAATTTTGTTCACTGTAGACCACCCATCCAGCTCAAGACTGCATAGTGTATGCTCTTTGGCTGCTGCCTTCCTTCCAGGCTTATGACAGTTTTCAAACCTGAGCATGTAGGACAAGCCATGCAGGGTCTATTACAAGATAATGATCATGGTTCCGATGAGACAGTGCTCCCTAATCTGCCTCACTCCCTCAAATTCTGCTTCTCTGCTTTTCCCAGACCTCCATAATGCACTTGTTGCATGCACACTTTTGTAGCCAAAGTACACAGGTGGTCACAGAGTTTCCCTCTGTTGATATGAGCTTTCTGCAAGCTGAACCTCAAAGCCAGTGTCTATCTGCCAACACGCTGCAAAGCTTCCAAGCTACAGATGAGATCATTAACTGAAGTTTCCCTTATGAGATAACCACAGCAAGCCTTCCTGACCCCTGCTTTTGGCCCACACTTACAAGTTACAACTCTGCTTCCCATTGCCAAAGGTGTTGGTGTCAGCTGCTGGCTGGGAACGAGGGAATGAGAAGATCCTGTAATCTTGCCTCCTTGGTAAGCTTTGAAGAATGACCCCAGTGGGCTGGATTCACACTTGCTGCTCACTTGTTTTTGCCAGGTTTTTATCCTTAGCTGGAGGACAACGGCAGCCTAAGCTCCATGCTCACAATCCTAGGAAACAGGGGGCGCGCAGCTGCCTCACCCTCTTTGCTTTCAAGTGATACAACACATGTGAAATATCACCATCATTCTGCTTCAGTGTCATAAACAACATATTCTATTTTGCCTCTTTGTTACAAAAAATTATCTTAAACTTTTATCTTAGATTTTTAATTTTTCCTCCCTGTGCTCTCACCCCCTTTCTCTCTCTTTCCTCTCTCTCCAACTGTTTTTCTTTCATTTTTCTTACATATATATATGTGTGTGTGTGTGTGTATGTGCATGTATACACACATATGCATATACATATATAATATAAATTACTAAATATGTAAATACAATCTGCTCAGTCTTATAATGTTTCCCATACATATATGATATAAACTTTTTTCTTTCTTTTCTTATTACTCAGCAATAGATTCTGTGTTGAAAGTATTGTTTCTATGAAATCCTTTCTAGCCTCTGAATGAATGAATGAATGAATGAATGAATGAATGAATGAATGTGATTTCTAGGATCACACCAGCCTAATGTATTACATTCATAGAAGCTGTAAACTACAACCCCAGTGTCCTCAATGGTCCAGGGCTGCCTCAAACGCTATGCCTTACAGTCAGAAAGTAGCTGAGAGAATTTCTGTATGGGTTTATCCTAGTTCACCCATGTAGAAAGCCATATATCTGGGACACCAAAACTTATTTTGGGATAGTTTATGTAGTAACAGAAAAGACAGGATGTTTTCATCTCAATTGAAGAGAATGACAAAGTCTCTCCCAATTAAGCAGACTTGCTTGAATCCACTAGTGAGTGTTTATAAAGGATCATAACTTTAACACATTGCCTATCATGTGCCGGATCAGTGATTCTCAACCTGAGAATTATGACCCCTTTGGAGATCGAAGAATCCTTTCACAGTGGTAACCTAACCACTTAGGTAACCAATAGAAAACACTGATAATTACATTATAATTCATAATAGAAAAAATAAAGTTATAAAGTAGCAACAAAATAATTTTCTGGTTGGAAGTCACCACAACATGAGGAACTGTATTAAAGAGTCACAGTAATAGAGTCTTTCAGAGTCCTGTTCCCTGTCTTCTCCTGCTTCTAATGTCTATCACATTTGTCCTTCTGAAAGAAGATTGAGCATCTTCCCTAGGATCTTCCTTGTTGTTTAGCTTCTCTAGGAGTATAGATTTTAGTATGTTTATCCTTTATTATATGGCTAATATCCACTTATAAGTGAGTATATACCATGTGTGTCTTTCTGCTTCTGGGTTACCTCACTCAAGACGATCTTTTCTAGTTCCATCCATTTGCCTGCAAATTTCATTATTTCCTTGTTTTTAATAGCTGAGTAGCATTCCATTGTGTAAATGTGCCACAATTTCTATATCCATTCCTCCATTGAGGGACATATAGGTTGTTTCCAGCTTCTGGCTATTACAAAAAGAGCTGCTACAAACATGGTTGAACAAATATCATTGTTGCATAGTTGAGCATATTTTGGATATATGCCTAGTAGTGGTATAGCTGGATCTTGAGGTAGCACTATTTCCATTTTTTTCTGAGAAAGCACCAGATTGATTTCCAAAGTGGTTGTACAAGTTTACATTCCCACCAGCAATGGAGGAGGGTTCACTCTTCTCTACATCCTCTTTGAAGCAGAGGCTGAGACTCATATCCAAACTTTGGCCAGAGTGCAGGGAATCTTATGAAAGAAAGGGGAGATAGAAAGATCTGGAGGGGACATGAGCTCCACAAGGAGACCAACAGAGCCAATAAAACTGAGCTCTGGGGGCCTTGCAGAGACTGATACCCCAACAAAGGACAATGCATGGAAAGGAACTAAACCCCTGGCTCAGATGTAGCCCATAGATTCAGTCTCCAAGTGGGTTCCCTAATAAGGGGAGCAGAGACTTTCTCTGTTGTGAACTCAGTGACAGGCTCTCTGATCACTACACCTTGGGGGGTGGGGGCAGCCTTGCCAGGCCACAGAGGAAGACAATGCAGCCAGTCCTGGTGAGAGCTAATAAGCTAGGGTCAAATAGAAGAGAAAGACCTCCCCTGTTAGTGGACTAGGGAAGGGGCATACGGGGAAAAGAAAGAAGCAGAGTAGGACTTGGGGGAGATGAAAGAGGGGGCTACAACAGGGATACAATTTGAATAAATTGTAATAAATGATAATAATAAAATTTTAAACATAAAAATGAGTCACAGCAGTAGGAAGGTTAAGAACCACTGCGCTAGACACTTTTCTTCATGGTTAACACCTTTCAAGGAGGTAGCCTCTCTCTCTCTCTCTCTCTCTCCCTTCTTTTTCCCATCTGTCCCTTCTTCTCTCCTTTTCTTCCCTCCTTTTCCCTACAATATGAGAGCACACTAGGAATGCAGCCAAGTGCTTTCTCTAATGCAACTGAATAAACAAGGACCTTTATGCTGAAAGTCCTTGCCTCAAGAATGATGAGAAATAAATGAGTATCAGCTGTTTAGGCCACCAAGTTGGTGGCGTTTTTGTTAGAGCAGTGTGAACGGACTAATGTGTACATCTCCTCTTACAGGCTATGAGCAAAACAAAACACTGCTTCTGAAGTGTAACACCCAAGTGAAGATAACAAGTATTTCCAAACAGTAGCAAAGAATGTTTTAGCTAACCTGCTTCTTTTGTATCCTACCCAAAATTCCTTTGTCATAGAACTTGTAGTACAAGAAGCCTCCACTTTGATTTTAAAAAGAAAATTTCCTTTGCATCAAAACAGTCGTTCTCATATGAAGCAGTAGTAGGTGAGTCTGTTAGGGCAATGTGCCATGTAATGAGGATGATATCCAGCCTAGCATCCCCTTTGTCAGTAGCCTCAGATTAACCCCAAATCACTTTGTTTTTACCACTCAAATGTATTGCTTTTGCCGCCTGCACATTTTAAATAGCATATGAAAAGCTACGTTGAGTCTACATTTCTAATGGCACAGCCTAAATGACAGTTGCAGGAGAGAGCCATCCATGGTCAGAGAAAACAAAAAGGACTGTAGAGAAGCATGTTTTGCCTGCTGAGACTGGTGTATCTATGTTTTGCAGCTCTCCATAGAGTCATGCAGAGGGATCATGCCCAAGATGCAGGAGAGGAGGAAAGAGTTCCTTACTGTCTTAGGGTCTGATGCCATGAAGCCTACCAGCAAAAATACCAGTGAAAACACCTTGATAAAAAAACGTCCAGAACAGCTTTCTGGCTCATTAGCAGAAGCAAAGGCTGGCACCTAGTGACAGAAATGTCACAGGCCATTTATATTCATTGTCCTGCAATATGCATCGATTGTGCAGAACAACATGGAGTCCTTTCATTTACAGAAGAAATGACACGTGACCTGTTGGGTAGTGATTTTAGGATATACTTTAATATGCTCAAAAGAGAGTAATTTCCTTTTTCAATAGAAAAGAAAGAACACAATGAGCAGAGGGCAAGAGAAAGCAACCTCTTATTGGGGCTGTACCATTTTCTATTCTAACAGCCAGATGGAAACTTTCTTGAAAAATGGATAACCGAATGGGAACTTGCCTAGAGCCAGCAATGTCTGGGGCTGGGGTAAGGATGCATTTCTATCTCGCTCCTAATTTACACAAGAAAATGACCCAAAGGAAGACTGTGGAGTGACAAGGCGGAGGCTTAACTTAGACGGCAGCAGGCATGCCATCCCTCCCATCAGCATTTCTGTCTCACTCACTTGTGCATATGTATTGTCTTAACTTGTGCTCTGAATCTTGAGGGGGAAATATTTATCCCATGAAGAGTTTGATTCTACCCACTGCATCCGAGAGTATTAAAGCTAAGACAAATAAACTTTTCGTCATTTTCTCTACTCATTAAAAACAATCACATACTTAACTTTTAAATATCTGAAGCATCTGACCAATACATTAGAGAATTCAGAATACAGAACCCCAGGCCATTATTTTACATCATGAAAAGATGAAGTAAGTACATCTGTGTACCCAAACAATAGACATAGTACATGTTTGTATAATGGTTGGATCTTACACCATTAAAAAGGATGTCCCTGGTAAAAGGATGTCCCTGGAATTTTACAAAACTAGAAACAAACCAGTTAAGTCCATACTGCTGGTGATCCTGAGACTCATGTCCTGAATAGATCCCATTATCTCAAAATCAGTGCACATTACAATGAAAGGAGACAGGAACAGGGCAGGCAGGTAAGAACAAGGACCTTGAGCTCTTGTTCTTGGCTGGAAACCAAAAATGTCCTTGTGTCTACCTAGGCCAGAGGTTAGAAGTATCCGAAGGTATTTGGGAACTCTGATCCATCATCTTGCTTTTGGTTATCTTTCCCTCCCTTTACACAACTGCCTGAAAGTTACAATTGAGGGTGAGACTCAAACTCCAGCCCAGGCACCTGAAAGGTACCAACACCTCATGGGTGAGTCAAATGAACTGAGCAGCTCAGCTGCACTGCCTCAAGCCAAGTAAGCCATCTCTTAGCCCCTAGACCATTATTCTCAATGACAACCCTTTCCTTAGTACCTTCTCTTCCAGTCTCACTTTAGAACCAATAATGAACTCCTTTCCAAAACTCACCCTCCTTGAAGTTCATGATATTCAGTCCTCAACTTTGCAAGGCAAAGGACACCACAGACATTAGCTTGGGTTGTTTCGGTGACTGTTACTTCTTTAGGCCCTTAGCAACTCTGAACTTACCCGAAGCAAAAAAGCCTACATTATTCTCAAGGGCCCCTGCTCTCTCTCCAAGCTTCTACTACTCAAGAGTCCCACCCTCTCCCCATTTTCTCTCCAAGGCTCCATCACTCTCAAGGGTCCCCACTTTCTCCCCAAGCCTCTACTTCTTAAGGGATCCTGCATAAGGGCAGATGAGAACCAAACCAAAGCAGGGCACTGGAAACAGTGAGCAAACTAAGATAGCATGGCAATCGCTTCCTTTTAGTTTAAATTATAAATTGTGCAACATGTAAAATGAATGTTATAAAAATCTTGTATACAGTAGGTCTTCAATAATTAAGTAGAATATTAACAACAGACTGTCAGCTTGGCAAGGACTCATTTCATCATGACTCCCACACCTCAGACTGAAGATTCCTGGGTCATGCTGATTTCCATGGTATCACAATCTCCCCTCAATTACCCTCTGGTGTTTTATGTAAGCTCTTAGGTTCCACATACAATTGACCTATTTTCTATTACATGATAATAATTTCATTATGTGGATTAAGAAAAATAGTTACTAGGCCTAGTGCTTCAAAGTATCCTTTATTTCTTTTTATTGTTTTGTTTTGAGGCAAGTCTCACACTATAGATCAGGCTGGCCTAGGACACAATATGGAAGTACTTCAGAGCAGTACTTTTGCCTCAATTCCTCAGTGTTCAGATTATTTATGTGAACCACCCTGCACAGCTAAATCATCATATTTTTGACTGTATATAAGAAAAAGTAAAGTCTTGGAAAACTAAAAAAACTTGCTAGGTCAGGTTCAAAATTAGTAATGATGCAGAAAAGGCTTTGAATTGAGCTGGATGATTCCAAAGCCCCTGCTAGAAATCACCATCACCTCTGACCCTCATCTTTTTATTAATATTCTAGATTCTCTTATACGTTGGGGACTCTTCTTTACAAGTCATTCAGAATCTATGTCCTAAGTATTCCTAGTACTAAAAATTCTTTGCTTCACCATAACTTATCCAACACTACAAAAAGCAAACAAAAGCACTGGAAATCATGGGGTATAGAGAACTTTCAGAAATTTCAGAATTAATTTTTCTATGATCAATAAATATCATGTTTTTCCATTTACTCACTTTGAGCTTTGATGTTTTGTAAACATCATGTCTGAAAACCAGAACTGACTAGAAATTACCCTGCATTTTCATTAGGATAGTCTTGTTTCTACAGCGTTTTTTCAGACAGGGGAGAGAGCTTTTGAGGAGAAACAGTGAGAAGTCTGATGGCAGCCAATTCAGAGCTCCATGAAGATGCACCAGCCAGTGCTTATGCCAGGAGGAGATGAAGAGTCTTTGCACTTACTTAACCTGGCAAATGTCAACCATTTTATTCCTGTTGTTACCAGTGCCTGACTGGCTTGCCAATTACTTCCAGTAGTCTGAAGTCTGCTTTACCTGTGATTTGGAAACAGAGAATTATTGTAGTATTTGAGACAAAGAATGACTTCAACCTCTAAAGTTTAACAAGTATTTAGTCTTCTACTTGAAAGATACAAAATAAAATGCAATTTGGGAGCACAATTATGTATATCAAACACCCAATTACATAAATGCTCTCTTAAGTCACAGGACTGAGATTTAATCATGCTTATCTTTAATCTAAAAACTGGAGTTACTAGGACTATAACTATGCACATACTATGAAGTAAAACAAAGTTCATCCACCGTTTCTTTACCAGAAAGCACTGTTCATCAGTTCTCTTTGTTCTGAGCTCTTCATCATTCATCTTGGGACCAAGAGAGAAATTACACTGCATTTTCCTTAATGTATAATAATGTAGGAGACTATTATATTTTTCTATATATTCAGCAGGTATACAAGCCCTCCCAAATGTAACTTCAAAGTTTCTACACACTGGGGGAACTTATTTGTTTTTATGAAAATGGTAAATAAGGGATCAATGCAGGGCTGGGGAGTGGTGCAGTTAGCAAAGTGTCTAATGTACAAGAAGAGAACCTAAATTCATATCTCTGGTATACATGTAAAAAGCCCAGCATGACAGCATGCAACTGTAACTCCAGTACTGAGAAAAATCCTAGAAGATCACTGGGAAGAGCCAGCTTCACTAAACTGATGAGCTTCAGGTTCAATGAGAAATCCTGTCTTTTTTTTTTCTGTCTTAAGATGTATGTATAAACGTAGAGAGCAATGGAAGAAAGAAATTGGATATTGACTTCAGGCCCCTACATGCACACATGTGCTCATACACTCACATGCACATATGCATGTACACATACATACATTCACATGAACACATACATACAACACACACAAATAAAGAGAATCAAAATACCTAAACTTTTGTCTGAACTCTACCAAGTGCCTCGGTGAATTTGTGTAAAGAACTTGAACTCTCTGTAACTACTTATCTGATGTGTCTTGTGAAAGCTCACTATAGTGGACTAAAAGACCCACTAATTCAAATTTGTCTATGGTTTGCTTCCGTTGGGACCACCAAAGACAGAAATGTAGTAATTCTATCAAATTAAACTATTCACTAACTGAACTAGATAGAGGAGTAGAAAAAGGATTTGGGGATTAGCACAGGTCAAAATGAGACTAAACATAGTGGATTTAAATGATAGGAATTAACACAAATAACTGGTTCAGACATAAAGCAAACTTTGTTCATCTACCTACCTTTGCCTATCTGGACTTGATAATAAAGTGCACTTCTTCCTAAGAGAATGAATGATTAGTATGGTCTTTGTAAGAGAACTGTAATTTCTGTGTTCTGCCATGACACTTATTTTAGGTCATACTTACAGACATATTTTCAAACAGCTTTTTTTGTGCATAAGAATAGTATCTCCAAGGTGTTCCAATCACCATTACTTTGGTGATGCCAATTACATCATTTGTATTTGAAAAATAACTAAAAGTGCTTTTCTGGGCATTATCATATTAATTAAAGTGACTAGACTACAGATAAGATTATCTCATCATATATATATTCATTTTAACTTCTTCCTATCTGATTTCCAAGTGATATATGCGATGCCTCCATCAAATCTTTCCTCTCAGAGCTCAGAGAACCATGCAAAAATGGAAGTAGAAAGAAGGTAAGGGCCAGAGGAGATAGAAGACATCAGAATAACAAGGGTTCTAAATCAACTAATCAAAGTTATATGAACTCACAAAGACTGAAGCTGCAAGAAGAGGGCTTACACAGTTCTGCACAGGGTTCTCTGCATATACATTATAACTCTCAGTTTAGTATCTTTATGGAACTCCTAAGTGTGGAAATGAGTGGATCTCTGATTCCTGTGGCTTCTGTTGGAATGTTTTTCCTCCTGTTGGTTGCCTTGTCCAAATTCAATGTAATGGTCCTTGTTTTATTTTATTTTTTTTAAGTTTTATTCAAAAAATAAAATCAGAGAAGAGTTGGAAAAAAGTTAAGAAGTTTGATATTGGCATAAAACAAACATATTCACCAATGAAATAGAACTGAAAACACAGACAGATGTCCATACCCCTATGAACAGCTGGTTTTGAACAAAGAAGCCAAAAAATGCATTGGAGAAAAGCAAGCATTTTTAACAAATGGTGCTAGTCAAACTGGATGTCTGCATATAAATGAATGCAGATAGGTCCATACTTATCATCCTGCACAAATTCAACTCCAAATCAATTGAGGACCTCAACATAATATCTGATACACTGAATATGACAAAAAGAAAGTAGAGGCTATGCATGAAGTCACTGACACATGAAAAGACTCTCTGGACAAGGCATTAAGTTTAACAGTTAAGAAACAGGGATTCATGAAACTACAAAGCTTCTGAATGGCAAAGGACACCATCATTTGAGCAAGAGGCAGCCTACAGAATTTGAAAAATTACTAATTATACATCTGACAGATGGTTAATATCTAGAATATATAAAGAACTAAAAGATTGACCATCAAGAACAAAATAACTTAAAATGGGACATGAATTTAAACCGCCAGTACTCGAAAATGAAATGCAAATGTCTGAGAAACATGCAAACATTTTTTAAACAAAATATCCTTAAGTCATCAAAAAAAAAAATCAAACCAGAACTACTTTGAGATTTCACCTTAAATCAGTCTGAATGGTCCAGATAAAACAAGTGGCAGCAAACGCTGCACTTCTAGTCACAGAGGGGTACAGAACTTCTGCGTTGGCCCCTTCTCACTTACCTCCCCCATTCCCAGGGACTAAGCAGATCCTGATAGAACACCTTGCTTTCCTCCTTCCTATAGACCTCCTCAGCATTCTCCCAGGCCATCCCTATTCCTAAGTGTCAGTTTCTAATACCCAGAAACACATTTTACTGAAGTACCCAGTGGCTGTACCCATGAGGACCCCAGAAGGCTTTCCTACCAGGCAACACACAGAAAAACCACACTCTCCTAAGAACAAGATGGGAAAGCAAAACCAAGAGGAAAAAAAAAAAATACCACACAAAGACAAGACCAAATATAAGCAACTAGAATTGTGTGCTAATTTCAAAAAGAAAAATAAATACAACAAATGACCTTAAACATCTTTCAAAGGTTCACATGTGGAACGTTAGGTCCCTATGGAAGGCAGGTTAGAATCCTTAGGAAATGGGTCCTAGTGGAAAGAGGTTGGGTAACTGGAAGTAGGTCCTCGAAGGGGATATTGAGACCTGGGCCCCTTATATTCTCCCTTTGCTTTCTAGTCACCATAATTCAAGTGATCTCCTGTGCCATGCACCATGTTTTCAGAGTCCCAAAACAGCAAAGCCAGCAGCCACAGACTGAAACCTCTACAACTGTGAACCAAAGTGATATTTTTCCCTTATTAATAGCGTTATAATCTCAGGCATATTTTGTGACCGTGACACAAAAATGAACAGACAAACCTGTCATTTTACAAATACCCAGAAAACATGTACGGAGTAACAAGTGGCTGAATAGATAGAGACTACTAAGATTTAGTTTTTAGATGATAAAAGGTTTTGGGAGGAAAACAGTTTCTTATCCCTGTCTTAAAGAATAAAGGAAAGTGTTCTAAACTTATGCACATGATCTGTCCAGGCCTAGGAAAGCCAGCCTCTTGCACAGAGAGAATTGTTGACTGTGATGACATCTGCACAGCCTCGCTTCAAAGTCACAGAGGGGCTTTGCATTGTTCTCCATTTTTTTGTCCATCTTGTGACCTTGTGTGACCTGTGCAGCACCTAAGCTATGTCCTGAGCTACAGAAGAGAGTGCCTTGCAGTATATTCCCAAGTGCCAAGTGACTGTATGCACCCGGGAGAAGAGCTCTGAACAGAGCTCATGCAGTACAGTGATGCTAATCTGTTCTTGTTCCCCTGAAAGCAAACTGGGATCCTGCAGACCCTTGAACCATCCATTGCACCTTTACAATAATTGAGATAGAATTTTAAAATATTGCCTTGCGTATTTCCATTATGAAATGTGGGGGGTGACTGGTTTGTAGAATTATGAAGCCCAATAGCAATACTATGGTAACAGTGTTTTCAAGAAAGGACGTTTAATATAAATTTTGCTGTTCACGCTCAAAACAAAGAAGCCATGATGAGACACTAATGTAATGCAGATGAAATAAAAGAGCATTTGACTTCCCCTTTCTGTCAACTAATGGCCTTATACACGCGCGCGCGCACACACACACACACGAGTGATAATTCATTTTTTCCTTTTTTATTTTAATTTTATTAATTATACTTTATTCATTTTTATATCCCTCTTATAGCCCCACTTCTTCTCCCCTCCTAATCTCACCCTCCCTCCCCCTTCTCAATGCATGCCTCTCCCCAAGTCCACTGAGACAGGAGGTCTTCCTCTCCTTCCTTCTGATCCTAGTCTATCAGGTCTCATCAGGAGTGGCTACATTGTCTCCCTCTGTGGCCTGGTAAGGCTGTTTCCCCCTCAGGGTGAGGTGATCAAAGAGCAGGCCAATCAGTTCCTGTCAGAGACAGTCCCTGTTCCCCTTACAATGGAACCCACTTGGACACTGAGCATGGGCTACCTCTGTGCAGGGGTTCTAGTTTATCTCTATGAATGGTCCTTGGTTGGAGTATCAGTCTCAAAGGTGGGAACTGGAAAAGATCATCCTGAGTGAGGTATCCCAGAAACAGAAAGACACACAGGGTATATACTCACTCATAAGTGTATATTAGACATATAATATAGGATAAACCTACTAAAATCTGTATACCTAAAGAAACTAATCAAGAAGGAGGACTCTGGCTAAAATGGTCAATCCTCATTCAGAAAGGCACAGAGGATGGACATGAGAAGAAGAAAACAGGGAACAGGACAGGAGCCTGCCACAGAAGGCCTCTGAAAGGCTCTGCCTTGCAGACTATCAAAGCAGATGCCAACCATTGGGCAAAGTGCAGGGAATCTTATGAAAGAAGCAGGGAATAGTAAAACCTAGAGAAGACAGGAGTTCCACAAGGAGAACAACAGAACCAAAAACTCTGGGCACAGGGGTCTTTTTTGAATGATAATTCTATATACTCACTGGTAATGCTGCTGACAGGTGACCGTTAGCTGTTAGTCTGCTGGCAGAATTGCTTGGCTGAAAATGAAGACAGCCATCTTGTTCAAATTCATGCCCTTTCCGATGGGGTGATCAGTCACATCCAGTGACTGATTAGAAGCCCTTTGACTTATGCTAGACAAAGCAGGGTAAAGGACTTCAGAATTCCATTTATACTTTCACTCTATTTCTATCTCAATCAAATTCTGCATCCTTCCCTTCACAATTGGTTCCAAGAACATCTCTAAGTTGGCCTCCTAAATGCTAAGTCCCCACCTCAGAATCTGAGCTAAACCTGCAATAACTCTTGAGATAAATATTTAAATTTGATCAATACAATCTGCTGCATGCATCATCAGTGATAGGAGCCCTGGTCCTCCTCTCCTGCAGTGTCTTCATACATTTGCTTTATAATAGTTTCTAAAGTAACTCTAGGAAAAATATAGATCAAGTCTGTATTCCAGTCTCATATCATCTAAGAAGATAAGTCAAGTACCACCAATCACATTAAAAATGAGACACTGAGGCTCACTACATGAAGGCCTTAACTAGGCTAGGTAAAGTGTGTGTAAGGAGAAAAGTAGTCAGTTGTTCAGATGGTGGGAAACAGACTCCAATTCCGACTTTATGACTTCTCATCTACACTTTAGATTTCCTCAGGAAAACTTTATGTATGTTTAGGGTCCCTCTCCCACGTAAATTTTATTTGATGAGTCACCCGTAGAAAGTTGTTAAGAGTTTAATCTTATGAAGTCTCTTATGAAGGCTGCTAGCATCCTAAAATATCAAGAGAGAACTTGTGTATATGTTCCGTGATCACAGATGGTTTCTTTCTACAGTGCTTGTTTTTTTCTTAATTGGGAAAGTTTGGAGTTGTTTTATTTCGTGGTTAATCTTTACTCATTAAAAGAAAAGAATGAACTGTCTGGCACAGAAGCCTAGCATAAATGTCATCACAGAGACTTCTCCCAAAAACTGAAGGAAGCTGATGCAGCGACCCACAACCAAAAGTTAGACAGACCCTGGAGAATCCTGCAAAAAGGGGGGAAAGGAAGGATAAAAGGAACCAGAGGGGTCGAGGCCACCATAAGAAAACCTACAGCATCAACTAAACTGGGCCCATAAAGGCTCATAAAGACTGAACTGCCAACCAGAGAGCATGCATGGGATTGGCCTATGCCCTCTGCACATACGGAACAGTTATACAGCTGGGTCTTCATGTGAGACTCCTAAAGTGGAAGCAGGGGCTGTCTCTGATAATATAACCTGCCTTTGGATCCCGTTCCCCTAACTGGGCTGCTTTGTCTAGGTTCAATAGGAGAAGATGCACCTAATCTTTCTGCAACTTGATATACCAAGTCTGGGTGATACCTTTGACAGGCCTCCCTCTTCCAAAGAGAATGGAAGGAAGGGTGGATGGGGGAGAGGGGAAGTAAGAGGGAGGGACTGGAAGGACAGGAAGGAGGAAAAACTATGACCAGGATGTAAAGTAAACAAATAATATAAGCAAGTAAAAAAACTGCCTGACACATGTAGAATAAGAATATGAACCAGAAAAAAAATGAAAAATGTTTGTTTTCTTTACTGCATGAGAAGTTAGGCCAAGCTTTAAACGTGTACGCATGCTAACTATCTCTACAAGTAACACCATGCTTAACTATCTTGAAGTACAACTTCTGTCCTTATGTCGTGCTTGCTGCACACAAAGCACACATCACACCATGCACTAACACATACTTATATACCCTCTGACTGCAGCGCTGGTGATCAAGCCCACAGCTAGTACATGCTTAGCAAGTACTTTACTACACAGCAAGATCCTCAGTCCTCTTTTCCCCGTGTAATTTAAAGACAGCATTTATGAAGTTTCCTAGGGTAGTGTTTATTGAACTCACTCTGCAAAAAGACTAAGCTTAGAATCCTCCTTCCTCAGTTTCTGGATAGCTGGGATAACAGAACTGATTTACAAGCCCTGGCTTATTTGCAGTTTTTCGTGGCAGCAACTGTTTAGGCATTTGCTTTGTGAAATTCTTTTAAAGACCCAGTTCTCACTGACATGAAAAATATGTTTGTTTTAGCTGACAACTCCCCACACCAAGCATCTCCACCTGGTTTTGGCTTCCTTCTTCTGGTATTTACATTGAATCCATGTAGCAATCAGGTCAATAAATATACAGCAAAGTGCCTGTTTACACCTTCAAAACATCATTAATGCACTTTAGAGTAAAGATCCATTTTAGACAGGTGCAATCTGCAAGTTCCATGGTTTTCTGCTGCACTCTGGGAAGAAATGAAAATGAATACGTTCATTAATATTAATGCTGGGAAATGCTAGGAACTAGAAAAGATCATCCTGAGTGAGGTATCCCAGAAGCAGAAAGACACACATGGTATATACTCACTTATTAGTGGATATTAGACATATAATATAGGATAAACATACTAAAATCTGTTTACCTAAAGAAGCTAAGCAAGAAGGAGGACCTTGGGTAAGATGCTCAATCCTCATTCAGAAAGGCAAATGGTATGGACATCAGAAGAGGCAGGAAACAGGAAACAGGACAGGAGACTACCACAGAGGGCCTCTGAAAGACTCTACCCAGAAGATGCTGACACTCATAGCCAAACTTAGGGTAGAGTGCAGGGAATCTTATGAAAGAAGGGGGATGTAGAAAGACCTGGAGGGGACAAGAGCTCCAGAAGAAGAGCAACAGAACCAAAATATCAGGACACAGGGGTCTTTTCTGAGACTGATACTCCAAGGACCATGCATGGAGATAACCTAGAACCCCTGTTCAGATGTATCCATGGCAGCTCAGTGTCCAAGTGGGTTCCCTAGTAAGGAGATCAGGGGCTGCCTCTGATATGAACTCAGTGGCTGGCTCTTTGATCACCTTTCACCCCCTGAGGGGGGAGCAGCCTTACCAAGCCACAGAGGAAGACAATGCAGCTAGTCCTAATGAGACCTGACAGACTAGGGTCAGATGGAAGGGGAGGAGGACATCCCCTAACAGTGGACTGGGGGAGGGGTATGGGAGAAGAAGGAGGGAGGTTGGGACTGGAAGAGACTGCAGGAGGGAGCTACAGCTGGGAAACAAAATTAATAAATTGTAATAAACTTAAAAAATAAATTAAAAAACATTTCGAGCACCAACCTCTCCGAGCAATTGAAGCCATTGTGGAATATTGTGAGCTCCATTTAATTGCAAGAAGTACAAGAACTAAACAGAATGGTTCCATGCCCCGCCCCCCAGGCTACAAAAAAAAAGCCAGTTACTGTCATGTGACTAATTTAGGTAAGATGAGTTAAAAATGTCCAGGAAATGTGAAGATGACAGTTGACCTGTAAGAGGAGTCACTTTGGTGTTTATAGAGACTGAAGTGATGTGATCTGACTAGGACAGTCCATGCCTTTCCAAATGATACAGTGCAAAGCCATTGTGAAATTAGCATTTATATTCCAGGGAAAAAAATCTAAATATCTTAAGCCAAAAGACCTTAATTTCTGCATCTCTTATGAGATCAGGTCTCAGTGTACAAAAGACATATCTTAAAAATAAAGTTCCTTCATTATTTTAGTGCCTAAAAGTTTAATTCCAAGAAAAATATCTTACTTTAAATGATGTCACTTGTCTTACACTTGGTCTAAAGCTTTATAAGCTGATGCTGGTAAAATTGATGTTCATAACTGTCAAAGGTGAAGCAACATCTTTTTCATTAAAATTAGCCTTCTTAAAATGGCAGGTTTTGGACATCCATGATAAGCCTGAAAGTTAGATAATTGGCCCTATATAGAGAAGAAAAATTACCTCTTGGATTAAAACATGAACTCCAAAAGCTTAGGCTTTCCTCGATATAAAAGCTTCTTGCTAATCAAAGCATAATTCATGAAACATGCTTGACTTAGGCTATTTTATAAGTGTACAATCAAAGTGCAACACAGATTCATCAAAGCTACAGCACAGACTGATTGAAGCATGCTTTCCATGTGGAGTAAGAAGACCTTCAGCAGGCCATTTATTTCATCATATCTATTACAGATCATTTTATTAGAATATAATCTTGGACTACACGTATATAGAGAAATATAATATATATAGAATATAATCAAAGACTAGTTTCTATTAAAATCGTAGTATTTTAATAGAATGTTCCTACATTGTCCACAAATCTGAGGTCTTTGCAATAGCTAAGGAGATGGTTAATTTCTACCACCTATATTTGCCTACTGGATTCATGCAAAGAAAACAAACACAAATACAATCTGACATTCAAGAACATTATGGTCTATCATACTTTTCTGTATTCATTTCATATCATTCCCCCCCAATGTTTTGTAGTACAACATCTATGCATTATTCAAAAACCTTGAGTTATATTATTCCATTGAGCTTGGCTACTTCCAATGATTCACAAAACGCAATTCACTGTGGCAGGATGGAAAGATTATAAAAACTAGAGAGAGTGTCAGGGTGCCTGCTGCAAGATAATATCTTCTAGAGATGACAGGAACTGGATCCATCAAACCTCAGCAATAGAGTGGCCTAGATGAGACCTGCGTAAGAGAATACCTCTTGACTTGCCAATGTGGATAAGGAAATTTTACAATACCTACCCATAGATAAAAAAAAAAAAACCTACAGGAAATCAGTGGCTGCTGAGAGACAGAGCATCAGTCTTCTTCAGGAATAAGTATCCACATATAGGTTATCTAAACCTAAATGGTCAACCTTAAACACATGTACATACAATGTACTCTGTAGTTGTGTGCCTGTGTGTGTGTAAACATATATATATATGTATATATATATAATAGTAAGAATTAAGGAAGAGGTCAGAATTTGAGAAAGGAGAGCATGAGTGGATATGGAATAGGGAGGGTGGTGGCTAGAAATGATGTACATAAAATAAAAATTAAAATGTAAATTTAAAAACCAATTTAAAAGGCACTTTTCAAGGGCCCAATTAAGGGTCATCTCTAAAATGGCTCTGGTATGGACAGGAATAATGAAATGAATCACTCTATTTTAAACAACACAGTTTATTTGGACTGCTTTTTGTCATATATGGAGCTACACATTCAATCATCTAGGTCAGTCGGTTCTGTGAGTCTGCTGTTATGGACAAGAGTAAACGTAAACTGTAGATGGTTTTCAGAAGATATTTGTTCAATAAAATTTTATGACTACACACTCATAAGAACTGCCTACACTCTATGGTCCATTTCGACACAAATCAAAGTTTAGCTAGTTAGACATTAGGATTACAAATGTTTGAGTGAGCAGATGTGATGCTGAAACATAGAAAACAAGCTACAAAATGTTATATTCAGCAGCTCCTACAGCTGGGAGACCAGGGAGGGAGCAGCAAACCTAGCAACAACTTGACATCTTGACTTCTCCTGAGGAATCGCCACAGAACATTGTTTCCTACAAAGCTTTAAAAGGGCAACAGCAAGGATCTAATCTTCCATGCATTTTAAAGGCAGTATATTGTAGTGAGTAAATTACTGAGCAGAGGCATAGAATTTAGGGAAAATACATGAAATTTTGAATCAGGTGTCTGGTCCTATTCCCAGTGACTTAGGGGAGACTCAATTTTGTACTTTTTATGGAATATTCGTTGACAGGAAATGAGCATCTCACCTCTGTAAGTTAAAGATAATGAGAATGTCTATCTCCCTAGGCCACAAGGACTTTACAGAAGTAAAATGAGACAGTGTAAAAAACAATCTGTTAAAGTCCAGAGGAAGCTGCACAAACCACTCAGATGCTAATCTCAGTCAGATATGGATGGATTATTAAATGCACTGATCATGGTCAAGGACACAGGGTAGACGCGGAAGCCAAACTTGGACAGTGACTGTTTCTCATAAAGAGCTTATAAAGGCAAAGACTGCAATTAGCTCACATGGGTGGAGGGGGAATGGAACAGGGTAGTCAGCCCTGACCTAAGTTATTTTTGCTAAGTAGATAAAGCAATTCTACCTGATCTTTAAATTGGTTGGCCCCAAGTGGAGTTTATAGTTAGGTCCATCTACGCTTATGGTCTAGGAGTAGCAAGGCCACAGAATATGCTGAACATAAATATGTTTTTTTGGTCAACCTGACCTTGCACAGAGAGCTTTTCCATATATCAGCAACAAGCTGAGATGGTATGGCTGGTAGGCCTAAAATTAAATAGCTATAGTTATGCTACCCAAAAGGTACAGGCCTCAACACAATCTTGTGAAATTAATGCAAAAACAGAGAAAGCACAGGATCCATAATAAACTTTTAACATATAATAAGAATGATTATACAATAATACTTTTCATAAAAGTTGTTTCTATTCTTCACTGTTATTATAGCCAAAGGAAATTATGCTTGTTAGCATATTATAGGTATGGTTCTGTAGGGTCATCACTGTCACTATCCTGGCCTTCCTTCTGCTAAGAAAAGTGAAGCTACCCAGGCTCCTGAGTGAAGTGGGCTGTTTGGATGCTTAACCAAGGCAGTGGGGGTTCTGTTCTTAAGAAGCATGAACTGATTGGCCTGCTCTTTGATCACCTTCCCCTGAGGGGGAAGCAGCCTCACCAGGCCACAGAGGAAGAAAATGCAGCCACTCCTGATGAGAACTGATAGACTAGGATCAGAAGGAAGGGGAGGAGGACCTCCCTTATCAGTGGACTGGGGGAGGGGCATGTGTGGAGAAGGGTGAGGGAGGGTGGGATTGGGAGGGGAGGAAAGAGGGAGGGGGGATACAAAGTGAATAAACTGTAATTAATAAAAATAAAAATACAAAAATACAAAAAAAAAAAAAAAAAAAGAAGCACCAGGTTGATCATGAAAAGCCTTTGGAGATTGGGATTAACCTCAAGACCAGTGAATACCAACTCAAACACAAGTGAAGATCCCTAACACTCCTCAATGGATGTAAACCAGGCTTCCATAGAAAAAGTCTCAATTTAACATTAAACTTTACAAATAGCCTAGCCTGGTGGTGCATGCCTTTAATCCTAGCACTCAGATAGGCAGAGGCAGGAGAATCAATGTGAGTTTGAGGCCAGCCTGGTCTACAAAGCAAGTCCAGGACAGCCAAGGCCACACAGAGAAACCCTGTCTCAACAAAAAGAAAGAAAAAGAAAAACCAACAATAAAAAACAAACAAACAACAAACCCTCAAATATCATAAAGTAACACACTGACCTGTTTTCCTAGGCGAATAGTATGTCCATAAGGCAGTTGGGAAAGATAAATAAAACCACCTGGGAAAAAAATTCTCTGTGAACAATAAATTGTGAAAAGATACTTTTCACACCCATCGCCTCATTTAAACTGTTCTTTAACTAAAGCAACTCAAAACGCAAGTAGGGATTTTCAACTTTTCTTCTCTGAAGAAACCACTGATTGAAGGGATCGCCCTCAAAGGCTTATAAGGGGAGGAGCTCATTCGCAGGAGATCCCCAAGAACAATTAAAACTAGAAGTCTTTTGCATCTCATCTCAAAGTTCCCTGGTCTGGATAGGAGTGAGAAGCAGGTAAAGCTACAGACTTTGCTAGATGTTAGCTGTTGCTAGCCAGGGCATCGTGCTTCAGCTGAAGAAGACAGGGCCTAGCACCTCATTAAGAACCAAAACCCATGTCAGAGCTCCAAGGATATCCAAAGAATTAGAAACACGATTTTCTGGGGGAGGGGGAGGGGAAGGAGACAGCACTGGCTGTGAGCTGAACCTGTGACTCTGCATGGCCACAGCATGTGACTGCCCTCTCCTCCCCCAAATGAAGAACAATGAGAGTCACGAAAGCCTAGAGGGCCAAAAAGATGTTTCTTTTCAATGAACCAGAAAGCATGCTTGTGTGTATACAGGCTACCTGTTGGCTGCTTAGAAACAAGCTTTTGCCCAGATTAACAGTTCATAATCATGAAAATGTGACTATCACGAAAAGCTTCAAAAGAGCATGAAGAAATGGCTTTTCTGTGTCCTTACTGGGTTTGTCTTCAGCCTTTCCATACCCCACATTATGCACATTCTTGAGTTGTCATGGCTTTCCTTTAGCTGATGAAGCAGGAATTGGTTGAGTTAGATTCAGTACAATTTTTCAAATGGTTGAAATATCACTCATAAGCCCAGCCTTCCTAATTGCAGGAGATGAAGCTCTGACCAGCCCATGGGGCCCTGAGTTTCTGCAAATGCCAATCTGCTGCTGTCTACAATGTGGTTTTCCACACCCAAGCAATGGTCAGCTAGTTTACAGAGGAGAAGGCCTGGCAGTTAATTACATCAAGAGAAGGTGGGATTCCTAGGCTTCCCTTTGTTAATGCTATTCAAACATCTGCTTCAGGCAGGCTGTGTGCCACAGGACTATATTGTGAATGCTGATAACAGACAACCACCCTAAAGAATTGTCCTGCCACAGAAGAGTATAGTTTCTCTTTAGCTAAGAGGTCAGTGTTCCCTAGGTGAGGGACACCCCTAAGGTCAGTATTTCAAAGGCTCAGCTGCACTAAAGTCACCTGGGAGAACTTCTAGAACCCCCACCCTAGACCCTAAACCACTGTGCACCTAGGCCCAGGGCCCAGAGCCAGTGATTATAATACTCAGGCCAGTTAAGAATGTGCAGTTATAGCTGATGGAAGCTGGTAGCTGGAAGATGTGAGCAGAGAACCTCCCCGTGAAATGTAATTAGCAAAGCAGCTTTGGGCACATTTGTTCTGGTGAGTTGAGGCACTTCTCTAGGCAATGGAAAATTTCCCACCAAGTCACTGCACTTTTGCCTTCTGCCCAATGTTACTTTTCAAACCATCCCATTCCCCATTGTTACTTTCCGTACCTTTTAGTAAATGGGAGAAAAAAATTAAATATCTTATTAGGGAGAATTTCATTATATTTTATCTGATCTTCTTGGCACCTGAGTTTTCCTTCACTGATGTCTATCAGTTGTGTTTATTCTTTGTAAATCTGTTCCCTGGACATCAGTTCTCCTGTTTCTGTTCCTTTACTTGCAAGCACTATGCACATAGTGTCCCTTTGGGTGAAAAGTTGAGAAGAGTAGCTCTTAGTCTCCCCATGACTCCATACCCTGTAGGGTCACCTTAATTCCCTTTGTAGATTCGAATGTGTTAGCATATAGGCAGCCTTGCAGTTGCTTAGCAGCCTCTGACATCATTACCTGCTACTGAGATAAAAGACCAGGGCTCACTTCTCTCTCTCTCTTCTCTCTCTCTTTTCTTCTCTTCTATTCTCTTGCATCCCCTGTCTGTCTGTCTCCCTCCCCACTTTGCTTTCCCCACACTGTTCATCTGTCTCTCTCATGGCTCACCCAAACTATAAATCTCCTCTCCCTTTCTCCTTTGCTTCTCTCACAATAAACTTCCTTGTATGACACCTGTTGAGAGGCATATAATTTATATAGCATAACAAAATGTGTACTGGATTTAAGTCTCTGGTCCTCTGACTCTATTGTCTGAGGTAAGCTTTAGCTTTCTCTGTAGCATACTCGTTATATATAGCATGCTGTATTCCTTTGAACCTGATGTGTTAAATAGCAATAAAGAAGGAAACAGACATGATGTGTTAGATAATAACCCAACCCAAAAGCATGTACAAATTCAATTAGGAATTAAAACACTGATTCTGCTGCCAATTCTAAGTGTGTTCAAGGCCTTGGGTAAGTACATACTCCATGCCAGAAGTCCAGATCTAAGCTCCCTCCCCTGGCATCTTAGTGTCCTTTTGTTAGGAGTTGCTGTATGAAGGTTGATTTCACATTTGCATATGAGACTTATCCAGCTGTAGATCAGAGCCAAGCCTGGGAGTGGAAATAGCAGGGAGGGTTAGACATTAGATTCTAAGGAAACCTGCCTTTCTTTCTTTCTTTCTTTCTTTCTCTCTCTCTCTTTCTTTCAATCTTTTCTTTTCTTTCTTTCCTTCTTTCTTCCTTACTTTCTATGTCACTTGCTTTTTAACAAAGGTTGTTTATTGTTTTAATAAAACTAGACTCACAAATGTTGCCATGGCATGGATTCCTGTCAGCATTTCCATTGTAACCTTTACTTTTAGAGGGAATTAATAGCCATAAAACTTCCTCTGGGTAAAACTCTGGCACCAAAAATAACGTGGCATTGCAAAGGCTCAGCCATGGAGGAATACTTGAGTGTGATTGTGCGTGTGTTTACCTGTGTTTTGAATGGTCATTTGATCACTCTCAGACATAATTAGAAGCTTTTCCTGTCTGAATCTGTGTGGTGGATTTTTAACTCAAAATTTAATCTATATAGCATTATGTATGAATTCTTTTAAAAGACTTTATTAATTCTGTGCAACATAAATGTCACTTTCCTTTTAAACCCTTTCTCTCTGCAGCATATCAATGTGTGTACTAAGGAGATTACTAATTTCCACATTACATTCAGTTCATTATCTTGTTGTTCTGGCCTATAGATGCCCCATTAATCCCAGTATAGACCATTGGATTCAGAAGCCTATCATCAGCCTGCTACATTTTTTCATTATTATTATTATTATTATTATTATTATTATTTTACAAGTTTTTCACTTTCTATCCCAGTTGTAACCCCCTCCTGCACCTCTTCCCAATCCCATCCTCCCTTTCCTCCCCTTTTTCTCTCCCCTAGTCCACTGATAGGAGAGATCCTCCTCCCCTATTGTCTGACCCTAGCCTATCATGTCCCATCAGAACTTCATGAATTCTCTTCCTCTATGGGCTGGCTAGGCCATCCCACCTGGGAGAAATGATCAAGAATCCTGAAACTGAGTTTATATCAGAGATTGTCTCTTCTTCCCTTACTAGGGAACACACATGAGCTGTCTATGGGCTACATACAAGGAGTGACTTGAGTCAACAAAGCAAAGTCCTCAAGGGACTCACTAGATAAACAGGAGGATCGTTGAAAATCATGAAATTCTACTTCTGTCTCTCCCCAACAGCTGTATGTGAAATTTCAAAACACATCTGTAAACTGCAATCATTCTCTAAAGTATCTGTTGAGTCTGTTTGGATCCTACTGGCGCCACCTCCTCAGCATGAAAGGGTATGGGACATTTTCCATCTTGAGATGCCCAAGAGCGATATCTAAATACCCTTCCAGTTCTGGGCAAACTCTAGGATGGGTGCTAACTAGGACCATGTCTTTAAGGAATTCCTAGCAACTGAAGGGAGCACTATGATTTCAAAATTCTAAATCTGGTTCTCAAGGCTGGAGCTATAAATCAATTCACAGAAAAATGTACATGTGCAAGGTCAATCAAACATCCGTGCCTCATCTATGATAACCAAGGATCCAGTCTTAAGCCAGAAGACCAAGCTCCTGTTAACGCATCTCACACTGGGCACCTACAAAGAGCATGTCT
>CM053750.1:35377094-35415341 GCA_028658305.1 Pachyuromys duprasi
GGGAAACAGGGACTGTTTCAGTCATGATCTTGATGGCTGACTCATTGACCCTCCCCCATATAAGCCGGGGAGTGACAGACTGGCTAGATCCCAGGGGAGGACATTGCAGCCAGCCCTGAGGAGACAGGATGAGCTGGGGTTGGATGGAAGGGAAGGAGGTCCTCCCCTGTTGGTGGACTTGGAGGGGGCGGGGAGGAGGGAGATGAGGGAGGGAGTGGGAGGGTAGGAGGGACTGAGGGGGGGGGGTACGCCTGGGATTCAAAGTACCTAACCTGTGATTGAGATAAAAATAAATAAATTTACAAAAAAAAATTGAAAAAAAAGAATTATCGATCTGAAGATCCACAATCTTTTAAAAAAGGAACTGCAGCTCTTCCGAGGACACTTAATGTTGTCATGGCAAAGTCCAGATTGCCCAACAGACTGGAAAACCAATTCTGGCGGTCAGGTTCCAACAGGTCTCCGGTCTTAAGGGAATTGTGTCTATGTTTAAGGTACAGGGGTAGGAGAATACCAAAATGAATTTAGAGTTTTTCCATACCACGAAGCATTTTGTGCCATGGTGGTCTCATATGACAACGCCAGGATGTCTCTCCTGGCTGCCAACAGGAAATTAGCTCACTAATTTCTTTTTTAATTTTTGTATTCAGTTATTTCATGTATATGGATGTTTTGCCTACATGCACATAGTACGTATATGCACCATGTGTATACTTGGTGTACTTGGAGTTCAGCAGGGGGAATCAAAGTTATCAGGGAACAATGTCTTCCATCATCAATCCAGCTTGGAAGACATTTTGTTAGTGATGAATGCCCTTTCCCCACAAAACAATGAAGTGTTCTGTGTGCTAACATCATAGCTTAAAAAAAAAGTAAAACAAAATTCTTCATTTTCATAAGACTTGATAAAAATATGTCTCAAACTGTACAGTTACCAGAAGCAGATGGTTATCAAAAATGCACACTTGGTATCTCCAGCACTTTCAGCTTTCAGTGCCGGATCTGTTCTGGAGTCTCCATTTTCCGCAGGATTATTCGCATTCTAACGGGTTAGGCTTTCCTCTTTTCCACCTTGGGTATTTACAGGGGCTTTTTCCCCTTGGGCTCTCGCTTTGGAGGGTCAGCAGACAACATTGCAGGCTTGCTCTGTGGCTCTTCCTTCGCCTTGGCTTTTTCTCCTTCAGCATCCTCTTCAGCCTTTCTTTTGACAATGGTGGCAATGGGGGACATTGGCGCTAAATGCATGGCTACAGCAGCAAGGGCGAGTTTGGTCCGGCAGGGGAACATTCACGCTGCTTCTTCACACTGCTCTGCTATGTCTCTTTTTTAAACCGACAATCAATCAATCTCTAAAGAAATTAGTGGGGGCCGCAGAATTGGCTCAGTAGTTAAGAATATCGGTTATTTCACAAGGACCCACGTCCCAGAGCCCCTATGGCTGCTTTACAGAGATTTTGTAACTCAAGTTCCAGAAGATCTCTTCTAAACTCCAAGTACACATGTGCTCACATATGTACTACGAATATGTAGGCAAGACATCTTAAGTCAATCTGTTGTGTACTTTCTGCAACATCAGGATGTGAGCTTAGTAGTCAGAGTACTTTTGCAAAGGGCACTCTGATATATTGTAACGCGAATTACATTTGTATTAGTTCTAATTACATTGAATAATAAAATAAAAAAAGACAACCATTCGCCTTCAGGGCATCATGACTTTTGTCAGTCACTGTTTTATTTCACAAGCGCAGATTTTTGAGTATTCAGTCTGATGGTTCATAGTTCCATCGTGAGTTTCCTAAGTATATCGTGGATATCAAACTCAGCATGGAGAACATGGGTACATCTGCTAATTAACAAGCCGACTGTAAGTCTGGTGTTCTTTTGTCTTAGTTTTCAAAGTACTAGAGCACAAAGGAAAAGATTGAGGGGAGGGAGCTGTTTGAGACTTTTGTACACATGTATTTAAGTGTACACATGTATTAAAGTGATTTCTGAGGTTGAATGAGATGGGAGTGTTCTGTTCAAGAGTTCTCACCCTGAATGTCCCACACTGGTTTTCAAAGACACTGCTCTTTGTTACTGTAACTCCAATTTTACACTTATTTTATTAACTGTGTTTCTCTTAGTTTCACTCATAACTCGGCTATAAAAAATAACTGAGACTTAATTTATATTTAATTTAGCAGACCAAAATATGAAGTGATCAAATTCTGCTAATATTTTACGATTCAGATTTTCTTAGTCCTATTCCTTCGATTTGTTTTTCTTAAAGCCCATGGCTTTCCTTCTTCCATTCATAGATTTTTCTCATAGGAATTTTTAAAAAAGAACTGAATACGCTAAGTTAAATGAGTATTTTCATAATGATGTCTTAAATTTCTAGGATAGTGACATTACAAGAGATTATCATCACATGATAATGACCTCACTACTCCAGAAAGAATGGCTCTGCAAATAGGGTTTGAAAGCTACTGGAAGCTAGGTGGGGACATAGGGAGCATTTCAGGCTTTAGTTCTTCTCACAGGCTTTCATAGCTACCCTGAGGCTTCCCCAAAAGTTTTTCAGATTGGGGAAAGTCTTTAGCACAAGGTCTGAAGACTAAATATACACAGAAAGGGTACAGAACTACTGAAGAGGCATTAGCAAAATAAATATTTACTATCTCATGATCATTCACTGCCTGAATCTTAAACTTTTTCTATTCTCAACACTATGATGGTCCCTGAGAGAAGTGGGTCTTATTAAGGTCAGAGCATTCTGTAGTCTCTTTGAGCTACTACATTTGTTAAGAAGAGTGGGCTTTCTCTAAGAGTGTAGTCTCTGGCAAGTCAATCACTCTGCAATGGAAGACTACTGATCCAATAATACTTGGGCAGCTAAAATTGATCTTTGTGGGTTAAAAGAACCCACAATATTGGGTTGCAGTGAAAGGGGGTGGATCTAGCAAGAATTGTGGGAAGAAGGAGTTAATAAATTCAAAGTACAGGCAAAACTTTCAAAGTACTAATAATATGTGTATATAAATACATAAAAATATAAAATTATAAAAACACATAGTGCCCAGGTTTCAAAGTGAGTTACTTTTCCCATTGTCCAAGAAAAACTGAACAAAGCATAGAGTTCTGGCTAGTAGACAGTCATCATAAAACAAATTATCAAACTGGAGAAGTTGTTTCTTGAGGTGAGGCTTTTCTCATTTTCTTTAAAAGACAATGGTGATAAGTAGTTAAAAAATACTTTTCATCAAAACTGAGCAAATCCTCATCCCCTGAGGCCAGGCAAGGCAGCCCTTCTGGGGAAAGTTGATAAGGGGGGCTCCCCTTTTCTTGGGAGTAAAGGGAGAGGGGAAGGAGGAAGGAGGAAATGGGGGGGGAATGTGAGGCGAGGAAGATGGGGGCACCCTTGGGATGCAATGTAAATAAACAAAAATAAAAAATTATAAATAAAAAATTTGAAAAGTACTTTTCATATATTCTGTGAGATATAGGGTTGGTGACGATCCTTTCCAAATCTGCAGGCTGTCGTTTTATTCTGATGACAGTGTCCTTTGATTTACAGAAGCTTTTCAGTTTCATGAGGTCCCATTTGTTGATTGTTGATCTTAGAGCCTGTGCTGGTGGTATTGTGTTCAGGAAGTAGTCTCCTGTGCCAATGAGTTCAAGGCTCTTCCCCACTTTTTCTTCTAAAAGGTTTAGTGTGTCTGGTTTTATGTTGAGGTCTTTGATCCACTTGGATTTTAGTTTTGTGCAGGGTGATAAAAATGGATCTATTTGCATTTTTCTGCATGTAGATATCCAGTTAGACCAGCACCATTTGTTGAAGATTCTATCTTTTTTTCTATTATATGGTTTTGGCTTCTTTGTCAAAAATCAGGTGTCCATAAGTATGTGGGTTTATTTCAGGGTCTTCTATTTGATTCTATTGATCCACCACCTGGTTTCTGTGCCAGTACCATGCAGTTTTTATTACTGTTGCTCTATAGTTCAGCTTGAGATCAGGGATGGAGATACCTCAATAATAAAAAGGTGGGTACACTCTTTTTGGATCACCTACTATTTTTTGCTTATTGTGGGTGTTCTCTGATTCATGATGATCATAATCTGGGACCTGATATATCAGCAGACCAGAAACAGGACAGTCAAAGTGAGACTTGGCCTGCAGCTGGGGAGGCATCCTCACTCATTTGCTTGTGTCTTTACACATAGATATTCAAGTTTCTTTCATTCACAGTTTGTGTCCAGCTGTCTTTTTTCTTAACTTCCTATACAGAACTTTTTCTTTCCATTTCTGGTTACAAATATCCACCACCCACTCCAGCTTCACCTTTGTCTCCACCATTCTAGCCACATTTACCGGAGTTGCTCTACTGTTTTTCTGTCCTTACGCTGTCTTTAGGGATCATTTGCAATTCTTACCTATTTTTCTCCTCTTTGGATTGCTTGCCTATCTTGATTTGCATGATTCTACATTCTTTGGGAGGATATTTCTATTGATTTTCTGTCCCTTCTTTACTAATTTCCAAACGCATGTGGAATAGTCAGACTTACTGCTGTACTTGCCTTTCTTTGAATGTATATGTCTTTACCACACATTAGTGGGATAATTTAAAACTGTAGTTCAAAAGGAATCTACAAATCATGATGTATTATATACTTGAAATTTGCTAAGAGAGTAGCTCTTATGTGTCATCACACATAAGAAAAGTATAGTGACTGAACATGATTGATACACTAATTAGCACAAGTATAGTTGAGGTGATTTGAGATGTCTTACAAAGGCTCTGGCATTTGAATGCTTGGTTCCCACTTTGTGAAACTATTTGGATAGGGTCAGGAAGTTACAGTTTTGCTGGAGAAAGTGTATTACTGGGAGCAGGCCTTGAGAGTTTAAAGATTCTTGCCATTTGAAGGTCCCTCTCTGCTTCCCATTGTGGTTTGAAACATGAGCCCTCAGCTTCTCCTCCAGTCACCACATCTGCCTACTCCCCTGCATCCCCATCATGGTGGTGATGGACTCTTAATCCTTGGGAACTATAAGTTCAAAAAAAACCCTCTTCCCTCTATAAGTTTTCTTGGTCATGGTGTCTTATTATAGCAACAGAAAAGTAACTAATATGATAGTCATCATTTTCAACAAATGTTAGAAATCATACCTCAGCCATACCTCTAAGACAATATGCTGCCCAGAATGGATAAGAGTTAGATGCAGGCTGAGTTGAATGCCAAGCTCCTTCATATTTCCTGCTTCATAATTATGTCTGCCAGATATACCGGGGCAGTAGGCTGAAGATGATGCTCCAACGTCATATAGAGAGAATGGATGACTGACCAGGCACGTCTCTATCATCTCTTAGTTTTGGAAGCTGCTTGCCTGCACTTCTTACTTAACTAATAATTTTATTCCTTCTCAAGTCTCTGATGGGGTTGAAGACTAGATAGGTATAGTTTCACAGTTAGGCTTAAGTTATTTAGGATTTAAGAAAATGTTTTAAGGTCTTGAAAGATGTTTTTTAAGTTGATAAATATATGATTGAGATGATTTAGGTACAAAACTTTAGACTCACCTAGATAGGATGGATAGTATTTTCTTCAAAGTTGCCAAATTCAAGTGAGCTAAACATTTTAAAAATAACTTTTATATATGGCCTTCCTGATTATTTCATAACTGTTTTTTACTGTATATAGTCTATTATAAGTAAAGAAAAAAGATAAAAAGCTGGCAAAACATCTCAATCTCCACATAATCCCTTATTTTACTTATAAGACTGAGAAAGTCTTCCTTTCAATGAGACAAATTTTGGTAATTGCATCTCTTTGTATAGTCTTGGTGGCAGTGTCTACTGAGAATCCTTCCTTCTTAGCACCACACAGTGTTTGCAGTGCAGTTCACTAGAAGAGCCTTATGCAAATGCGTTAGTACTCTTATCTAGCAAATGAAAAGACTAAAGTCCAAATTACTGTATGTTTTTTTTTTTTTGAGGGTTAGACTTTGATTTGAGCATGATTAAAGTTTTTCTATCTGATGAAAGGAACCTTGAAATTGAAATAAAGTTAATTACAGATAAATAAGGAGCATATTTATGTTTCTTACATTTCGGGGATTTATTTCTCTTGATGACACATGGTTATTGTAACCCAGATGTAGTAGCTTTAGCACAGAGAGAGCATGGGAAAATTTAGCACAATGAAATCTTCCCATAAATATCCAGGAATGGCTGAGGTTGGGGATGACAGGTTCCTGAGAACACAGTGTTGTATGTGCTCACAGAGTTCCTCCTTGGAGTTCAGGGGTTAGACAAGTTTAGAATGTTTTATTAGTGAGCCAGAGTAACAGCTTTGGCCAGCTAATGGGATGAGAATTAAACAAAAAAAAATAGATAATGATGATTTTACAATTAAATAACTTCAGAGTTGAATTTTGGTTTATTTATTTGAGTTAAATATCTGTAAAATTTCCAGTTCTACATAACATGAAAAAATCCAGTTACAATTGAAGAACATGAAACAAAACATATGTTGGTTTGCGATTTTGCACTAAATAAGTAAAAGTGCCAAACTGTCTATGTTAAATGAATTGTGTTTCTTCTTTAAAATCTCAAGTAGAAGAGTACCTACATGAGAACACAAATTGGATTAACAGGTGTTTTTGAGAACATCCTTAAAGGATAACTATATATTTTATTACCTTTATGTTCTAAAGACTTGTTTTTTTCACTTACAAGAAAGCAAAATATTTCAATTTCTAGTCAAAGAAAATTAAGCCTATTAATTAGATTCCAGGGTTCCAAGATTTGACGGAGAATGAGAGACTTTGGAAGTTTTCTTTTTGGTGTCATAACAAATTTTCTTTTGTTTTCCTCTGTGTATTTGGAGGGTGTCAAGTTTAATATCTGAGTCAACAGGAAAGCCTCCTGGGGATCTCCACTAAGCTGCAGTGACTCATAAGAACACGCACTACAGGAGCATCCAAAGGTAACCTGCTTCCATTTTCTGCTTCCAGCAGGATGTCATAATCATGTTTCATTGTGCTTGTGATATCTGAAAGAAGAAACACAACACTGTAGAGGACAAGTACTGAGGACTTCAGGAGGTTCTGGGTTGAAACTGGTGTGTTTCTTTTAACACTCTGCTAGGTGGAGATGTACAGGTAACTTTAGGTTAGGTTGTTTTATCTCGGTTTTCACAATTACTACAAGTTGTGGAATTCCAATTTGCAATTAATACATTTAGCCCAAGTAAATTCTTTTCAGAACTTCTTCCTACAATGCTGTAGGCTTTTTCTTTCTTTCTTTCCCTCTTTCTTTCTTTCTTTCTTTCTTTCTTTCTTTCTTTCTTTCTTTCTTTCTTTCTTTCTTTCTTTCTTTCTTTCTTTCACACGGTGTCAGTACTAACTACCCGAGGAACTATAAAATCATTGTTCCTGTTGACTAACTGATAACATTCTTAGTTGTAGAATGCTTTCCCTTATTTTAGGCCTGAGCCACTATGCGTATACTGAGGAGTATGCCACTTAAAAACAGACTAGCCTAGCTTCTTGATTATTCTTGATAAAAGAAAATTACAGGGGAACTGGGACTGTCTCTGACATGAACTCAGTGGCTGGCTCTTTGACACCTCCCCCTAGGAGGTACAGCCTTGTCAGGCCACAGAGGAAGATGATGCAGCTAGCCTTGATGAGACTTGATAATCTAGGGTCAGATAGAAGGGGAGAAGGTCCTCCCCTATCAGGGGACTAGAGAAAGGGCATAGGGGGAGAAGAGGGCGAGTGGGACTGGAAGCAGACAAGGGAGGGGGCTGAAGCTGGGATACAAAGTGAATAAATTGTAATAAATAAATATATAAATAAAAGTAAAAAAAACCAAAATTAACTTTTGCCTTTTGGATGGTTGAAAAATAGTCCAGGTAAAACTCCAATAGCAAAATTTCTGGAAATTGATTATGTGCAAATATTACAACTATAATTTTTAGTTATTTCAAAATATAACTGAAGAAGACTTCACATAAGATACAATTGGGAATCAAAGATGGTCCTACATGACAAAGGTAGTTCCCAACATGGCCCCTCAATGTTTGGTACAGAAAGGGGAACTGTGCAGAGGTGTTGGGGATTTTAACAAAGAGTTGTTTTATAGAAGAAAGATGTTTATCTTTAGGTTCAAGAAAATACTACATTTTGTGTAAATCTATCTAGTCAAATGGCAAACACTCTCTTAACCAGCAGAACGGGAGAAAAAAATCTCTTACGTTTTCTATCCAGCATGGCTTGGTTACTATTGTAAGACTGATCCAAGTGTGGATTAATAGAGATGATTGCAACATTAACATCCTGGAGTCTTTCAAGAGTGTCATTTCTTTTTCCTTTATACTTTAGCATGCAAACAGCACGGAAAGAGCCCTCAGCAGCATTCCCTAGGTTAATGTGATCAGCAGGGAATAATAAAGTAATGGAAAATAATTCTTTTCTTTTTTCATTGTTTTGTTAATTGTGATGCCTTAGGGAGTCCAGTGATCTGAAGTTGGTAATGTAGATGTATTGAACTTTCTACGATAAGTTCTAGACATATTGAACTATCTATCACATGTTCTAGACACAGTTAACTCTCTATGCTAGGTTCTGGAGACCAAGCCAGAGAGAATTAAGATCTAGTTAAACTACATAGAGTCATGAAAGAAATTAGTAAGAACAACCTTTTGTTAGAAACAATTTGTTGTATAACAAAAACTCTCCTGAAAATGCCATCACAGCACGTTTTACAGATCAAAGTCAAATTTAGAATATTTTAAGGTATGGTTTTGGAAAAGCTTTAAAAATCACTTTTATCCAAAAAGTAAGGAAGAAAGTAATTGTTCATTGAGTGCTTATTATGTGCCAGGTTAGTATATTATATATTACATTACTATATACACTAGGTATAATATAACGTATTCATTAAGATATTTTTCAGCCACAAAAGCAGTAGAGTTTTAATACACGCTTTAGTGCATATAAATCTTGAAGGTTTCACCATCCTAAGTGAAAGAAGTCAGGCACAAAAAAACTACAGTATTACATGATTCGATTTACATGAAATGTTCCAGAGCAGATACATCCATAGGGAACATAGACTAGTGATGGAAAGGGGCTGTGCAGGGGTGGGAGGCATGAGATACTGTTAGAGTCTGCATTATTTTAAAAACAGTAGAAATGTTCTGAAATTAGTGGCGATGGTAGCACAACCTTGTGGCATGCTAAAAATTTCTACTGAATCACACACATAAAAGACGCAATAAGGGGTCCGATATGGCTCAGAAGGAGAGTGCATGTCTAGCATGTGTAAGGCCAAGAGTTCAATCCCTATCACTGGAAAAAACAACGGAAGTACTATTGTCTATATTATAAATGCAACCTTTCCACAGGGTCTTATTTTATCTTCTTAAATTAAAGATGAGCTAGAATTATTTCCTAGAGGTGGACTAGGGATAAACAGCTTAAATACAAGATGGAAATGAAATATTGTCATGAGGATAAAAACACCCAGAGTCTTAAAAGCTCTTTAAATATAAAACAACTGTGTGTGTGTCTGTGTGTGTGTGCATCTGTGCGCATGCATGCCATGGGATACATGTGGAGATTGGAGGACACTTGGTGTTGGTTTTCTCTTTCTACCTTTGTGTGGTTCTGGGGATTGAATTGTGCTCATCAATTTTGTGCAGTGAACATCTTCCAGGACCCATCCATCTCATCAGCTCTCTACGCAGCTCTTTCTGACTGTTTCTTCCTAATGTCTTCAATTCAATGAATAATTTTGTTTGACTCATGACATATATTTTTCATTGACAAAGCTATTTAAGGAAACTGGTAATTATTTTAAAAAATGATTAGTTATAAATTCTATTGTTGCCATACTTATATTTTGGAGGAAGGTATTACTTTCCTAAATAAATGGTAGTATTTTTTCTTTTATATCTTTTTAATAACAGAGGAAACATTTTTATCAATGGAATGCACGGATGTTAAGCATACAGTTCAATGAGTGATGATCAATACAACTACTCCTTGAAAAAAAAAAGCAATCTTTCTTTATGCTACAAATTTCCCAATCACTTCTCCTCATAGGCAATTGCTGTCTGACTCCCGCCCCCCCAGATTTATATTTACTGTTACTGAATTTTACATAAACTAGTATATAATGTATCTTTGTAATGTCTGGTTTCTTCTGCTCCACATGGTAATTTAGAGGTTTGTTTGTGTTGTTTGTCAACAGTTCTTTTTATTTTAGCATTTTTTTTTATTATGAATGTGCTACACTCTTATTTTTTGCTTTCTTGTTGAGGGACATCTGGATATTAGATTTAGTAATTTTGAAAATTGCAATTTCTTGTTCTTGTACGAATATTGTTTTTGTAACACATGTTTTCATTTATTGCGGTATTTACAGAAAAATAACAATGATTTTCCAAAACGTTCTATCAGTTCATACTTTTCCTGCGGTGGATGACTGGTCCAGTGGCCCAGTATCCATGGTTATGTCTTGTCTTGTTGACTTTACTTATTTCAGCCAATCTAGTGGATATGAAATGATCTTTATAGCTGATGTTGAAAGACCTTTAAGATACTTCTTTTGAATTTCCAAATTATATGCTTTTTCTTTTTTCTTTGTCTTATTTTTCTTATTAAACTTCAGGTATAGGGTGGAATAGAAAGTGTTAAACATCCAAGCTCGGGGTAAATACGTTCAAAATCTCTTAAGTTTGAGGCTAGCTATGCGTTATAATGATAGAGTGAAATGCCCCCAATTCCTGATTTTATTTTCCTCTGAGAATTTATGAAGAAATCCTCTTTGTGAAGGAGCCACCTTCCTTAGATACAAGTAGCTACCACCCCTTGTCAAAGGCTTCTTACAACATTCTTCCTTCCATCTTTCCTTCCTTCCTCCCTTCCCTTCTCTTTTAAAACTTTATTTGTCTTGATTTTGTTGCTTTTCTTTTTGTGTGTGTGTGTAAGAGAGAAAAACATGAAATTGGGTGGGCAGGGAGGTGGAGAGGATCTGGGAAGAGTTGCTGGAGAATAAAGGATATTATATAAAAAATTGTAAAATGAAGCCCCAGCAGGGTGTGGTGGCACACGCTTCTAATCCCAGCGCTGGGAGAGGCAGAGACAGGTGGATTTCTCTGAGTTCAAGGCCAGCCTGGTCTACAAAGAGAATCCTTCCAGGACAGGCAAGGCCCCTTTCTCAAAAACAAAACAAAACAAACAACAACAACACAAAAACCAAAAACAACCAACCAACCAACCAAAAACCCCTCTTCTTACCTCAACCAGAGCCAGTCACATAAACCACAACTGGACACAATGCAAAGAGCTACAGACAGAGGGAGCCAAGCACAGCTTCTGCAGTTCTGGTTTACAGAACACAGTGACTGAGAGGAGGAACAGATTATAAATGCCAGAATACCAGAAAATCTGTGTGAAATGTGTGCATAAACAAGACAGAACAAGGGCGATAACAATGGGCACATTAACATGGAAGCAGGGAGTTTTTACTGGGTCCCATACCTAAATAAAGATCTACAGGCAACTGGTAACTGTTGGAATGACACTTTGCCTCTTTTTGGGATGAACCTCTTTACTAGCTGTCTCATGCAGACAAGGGGTCAGCTCTGAACACATGTGAATACAAGCAAACAAACCAGACTCAGCAACTGGAGTTAGACTTCCAGGACTCACAAGGTAAAAGGAGAGAGCCAACTCCTACAGGTTATCTTTTGACCTTTACACACATGCTGAGGGTCTCAAGCATGCGCACCTTTGTGTGCACACCCACAGCAACACTCGCAACTCCTCCTCCCCAACACCTGTTCTAATGACTCAGGGTAAAACTTCTAGATCCCAAATTCTTCTCTTCTTCTTCGTCTTCGTCTTCTTCTTCTTTGCCAGTTTGCTTTTTTTATAATTCTTTTTTAAAATACTAGTTACAGTTTATTAACTTTGTATCCCTGCTGTCTCCTGCTCCCTCATTCCCTCCCAATTCCTCCTTCCCTTCCTCCCTCCCTCCTTCCCTTCCTCCCTCATCTTCTCCCTGCCCCTTTCCACTTCTTCCTTCTTGTTCTTGTTCTCCTTGTTCTTGTTCTTCTTCTTGACAGGGTTTCTCTGTATAGCCTTGGATGTCCTGGACTCACTTTGTAGACTAGGCTGGCCTCTCTGCCTCCGGGAGTGCTGGGATTACAGGTGTGGGTTACTGGGCCCAGCGAATCAAGGTTTTTAATAACTTATTAAATATGGCACATGAATCAGATTACGGGAGCAAAAAGAAAACCTAATTGAGCTTTTGTAATATTACTATGATTAAATTTAAAAATTTTTCATTTATTAATCTATATTTATTTTGGTGCTAGGAACTAAACTTGAGGTCTTGTACATGCCAGGCAAGCTATTCTACCACTGAGCTAGCTACAACCCCAACTAGGTTTTTATTTTTAATAATCCTAATTCATTTTACCTTTCCTTTTATTGATTGAATGTATCCTTTGACTATTCTTGTTTACAGTGCATTCTGTTTATTCTGCCTGCTCACCCTCTCCATTTGGGTTTGGAACCATCCTTTGGAACCTTGTGAACAATGACTATCTTTTCCAGAACCTATCAGTTGCCAAAGCTCAGTATATAGGGTTAGGGCACATGAGCCTTCCTCAATATAATATTGCTTATTTACAAGTCCAGTCTAATGCAGGTATAGTACAGCTGCTGTGACGTAATATTTGTAATGGTTGCATCCACCCCTGAAGATAGTATTTCACATCCTTTCTTTCTGATTCTTTCCACTCTGTCTTTCATGATAGTCTCTGAGCCATACAGGGGTGCCGTAAATGTCCTGTTCAGGGCTGAGCACCCAGCCATAACTTATTTTAAGTATCTTGAGCAGCCACAAGTCTCATCTGCATTTACCACCATTAACTGCAAAGAGAAGCTCCTCAAATTAAGAATGAAAGTAGCATTTGCATATGAGTATAAACAGCAGTGTTTTAGATAGCAGTTTGGTGCTATGGCAATTTAGCAAAACAATAATAGTGAGTTCCCCTGAGAGACTATGACCTTCCCAGTCAGTCATGTGGTTTTGACCAAATTTACAGTACCAAGCATGTATTTCTTCTTGTGCATCGGACCTCAAATCCAGTCCAAGGGAAATTGTTTACCTCCCTAATAGACATGTTTTATTATACCAGTGGGGACATTTTTGAGTGGTTTGTTGGCACTGTAGTTTGTAGAGTTCATAGCTGGGTGAGACATCTCCCCCTGCTCCCCCGTAGCCTGCATCACACCTTCTGGCACTACAGGAGCTAGCCAAATGCTGCAAGTGTGCAATTGTCACTTGTCACTCAGCTAGGTGTCAGCCTGCATGTCCTATAGAAGGCCGGAGAGTAAATAATTTGGGCATGGCAGGCCAGGTTGTCTGTGTCATAATGGTGTAACCCTATCTTTATAGCACAAAACAGCCATAGATGTGAATAAACAGAAGAATGTGACTATGTCCCGGTAAAACTGTATTTGTTAAAAACAAAAACAAAAACAAAAACCTTGCCATTAGAGAGGAAAGTTCTAGTTCAGCGCTAGCTTATTTTTTTTCTGTACCTTGCAGCCAAGATGTGACATGCTTTCAGAAACAGATTTTTTTTTTTTCAAGAAAAGCTACTGTGTAGCTATGGTTGTCCTGGAACTCACTCGTAGACCAGGGTGGACTTGAACTCACAGAGAGTTGCTTGTCTCAGACTCCCAGGTGCTAATATTAAAGGTATGCATCACTAGATACTCTAATACTGAAAGTATTCGCTGCTAGCTCTGAAACGCAATGAAGCGCAATGAAAATTGCTTGTATTGTTTTGGGAGGAGGGAACAGGGCCTCTCTGACAAACACTTCGGAAGGAGGCATCCTGCCTCTAGTACTGAGATTTTTTGCTTGACAAAGCATGGCTTCTAGGAGTGGCACTATCCTCCTATGGAGGTTATATGATTAAACATTTTGTGAGGGTTGAACTTGAGAAATTGTTTGACAAAATATTAACAACAGAATGAACCCAAACATTTTCCAAATGTACTTAGCTGTAGAAGTTCACAGCAGTGAAAGAGGAAGTAAGGTGACAGCCAGTGGCTCAGAAATGGAAGTTAGATTTGCAGCTTGGAAATATGCCTAATTTGGGTTTGGTACTCACTGGTTATTTGAGAAAGGGGCCAGGTTAAGAGGAAAGAGCCAATGTGTGAGGATCTAAAGCCAGGCGTAGGCTAATTTTAGGTTATAGACTTTGGACATGAAAAAGATCCACAGGATTATATTAACAGAAGCATTTCTCTATCAATTCATGGAATATTTGACTGAGAGAAGATCAGAAATGAACCTGGCATCAACCAAACGTTTCGCGGTAAGGCACACTGCTATGCGGATGACTGTATCCCCAAGATTGAATTCTACTTGGTCAGCTGAATGTAGCAGGAGATTTGTTTAGGGATCATTAGAAAGAAAGGTGAATGTAAGTTTCTGCTTTGCTATTGCTCTATGTCTTATAGTACCAATTGTGAATAAAGATGAGTTCGTTCTGCTTAAATCATTTCATGCAGTTTTATCTGAGCACCATTATAAGGGATGAAAACATTTGAAATAAAGATAAACGTATACTGGAAATATCCTCATATATTTAGATAGTATATTTGAAATATTCTATTCTCTGTTTTACTTGTCTGTAGGATTAGGGCAAAGGATAGATATTAGAATGTTTATACCATCAAATCCCCAGAAGAATGACATCATAATGCAAGGTTATAGACTGACTAAATATTCACATATGAGTTTTCCATAATATTTATTTGACAAAAAAACCACAACAAATACAAGCTTTGTTTGAATTTTGGGATTTTTTGAGTTTAGGATTTGTTTTGTTTTGCTTTTTTTTTTGAGACAGAGCTTCTCTGTGTGGCATATCTGTCCTAGACTTTATAGACCAGGCTGGCCTCAAACTCACAGTAATTCATCTGCTTTTGCCTCCCTGATTAAAGGCATGTGCCTCCATGCCCATCTTAGTTCACTTTACACCCATCAGAATGGCTAAGATAAAAAACTCAAATGACAACACATTCTGGAGAGGATGTGGTGAAAAGGAAACTCTCCTTCATTGCTGTTGGGAATGTAAACCTGTACAATCACTTTGAAAATCAATCTGGTGCTTTCTCAGAAAATTAGGAATAGTGCTACCTCAAGATCCAACTATACCAATCCTAGGCACATATCCAAAATATGTTCAAGTATACAACAAAGACATTTGCTTAACAATGTTTGTAGCAATTTATTCATAATAGCCAGAATCTGGAAACAACCCAAATGTCCTTCAGTGGAGGAATGGATACAGAAATTGTGGTACATTTATACAATAGAATTCTATGCAGCAATTAAAAACAAGAAAAACATGAAATTTGTAGGCAAATAGTAGGAACTAGAAAAGATCATCCTGAGTGAGGTATCCCAGAAGCAGAAAGACACACATGGTATATACTCACTCATAAGTAGATATTAGACATATAATATAGGGTAATCATACTAAAATCTATACATCTAAAGAAGCTAAGCAAGAAGGAGGACCCTATAAGGTCTCATCAGGACTGGGTTGCATTGTCTTCTTCTGTGGCCTTGCAAGGCTGCACACCCCAGGGTTATGTGATCAGAGAGCCAGCCACTGAGTTCATACCAAAGACTGTCCCTTCTCCCCTTACTAGGGACCCCACTTGGATATTGAGTCTATTTGCTACATCTGAGCCTGGGGTTTGGTTCCTTTCCATGCATTGTCCTTGGTTAGTTATCAGTCTCTGCTGGGGTCAAACAGAAGGGGAGGAGAACCTCTTTCCCTATCAGTGGACTGCGGGAGGGGCATAGGAGGAGAAGAGGGAGGGAGGTTGTGATTGGGAGGAGATGAGGAAGGGGGCCACAGCTGGGATACAAAATGAATAATTTGTAATAAATGATAATAATAAATAAAAATAAAAAACAAAAAATCCCCAAAAAGTTCCAACTATATATGTTTAAGGAGGAGGAGGAGAAGGAGGAGGACCTTGTGTAAGATGTTCAGTCCTCATTCAGAAAGGCAAATGGGAGAGACATCCAAAGAGGGAGAAATCAGGGAACAGGACAGATGCCTACCACAGAGGGCCTCTGAAAGACTCTACTTATTAGGGTATGGAAGCAGATGCTGAGACTCATAGCCAAACTTTGGGCAAAGTACAGGGAATCTTATAAAAGAAGGGAGAGATAGGAAGACTTGGAGGGGACAGGAGCTCCACAAGGAGAGCAACAGAACCAAAAAAATTGGGTACAGGGGTCTTTTCTGAGACTGATACCCCACCTAAGGACCATTCATGGAGATAACCTAGAACCCCTGCACAAATGTAGCCCATTGCAGCTCAGTGTCCAAGTGAGTATCTTAGTAAGGGGAACAGGGGCTGTCTCTGATGTGAATTCAGTGGCTGCTCTCTGATCACTTCTCCATGAGGGGAGAACAGCTTTACCACGCCACAGAGGAAGACAATGCAGCCAGTCCTGATGAGACCTGATAAGCTAGTGTCAGATGGAAAGGGAGGAGGACCTCCCTTATCAGTGGACTGGGGGAGGGTCATAGGAGGGAAAGAGGGAGAGAGACTGGGATTAGGAGGGGATAATGGAGGGGACTACAGCTGAGATACAAAATGAGTAAATTGTAATAAAGTATTTTTAAATTAAAAATACATTGATGTTTTCCCCCCATTTTCTGTTTTTAATTAAAATATATAACTTTCTCTGTTTCCTTCACTCATGCCCTTTTCCTCCACCCCCTTCCCAAGTTCTCCCACTCTCAAATAGACATATTTTATTATTATTGTTATATAAATGGACAAATATGTGAATAAAACGAAAGTCCACTTCTATTGTTTATGTGTATATGACTTCAGGGCTGACCACTTTGAATTAAATAATCAATCAGCAGTCTCATCTCCCGGAGATATTAATTCTCCCTCTTTCAACAGTCACTAGTTGTCTGTAGTTCTTTGTCTAGGGGTGTGAACTGAAAACATTTCTTTCCCCTTCCACATTAGAATGTCTATTCAATACTGTCATTATTCAGGTCTTATTTATTCATCCATTTGTAAAGGAGAAGTCACATAGCAGACTTACTGATATTCTGGCTCTTGAAGTCTTTCTGCTTTCTAATCTGTGATGTTTCATAAACCATAGATGGAGGATCTGTGACAGAGATGTATCCATTGTGGCTGGGCTCACCACAATCCATTGCTTTTTGCATTGTGTACAGTTCTGGTTTTCTGCAATGGTCACCATTTGCTCTAAAGAGAATATTTCTCTCTCTCTCTCTCTCTCTCTCTCTCTCTCTCTCTCTCTCTCTCTCTGTGTGTGTGTGTGTGTGTGTGTGCAGGAGGTTGGTGGAGAGGGCAAGTGAACTTTATTGATAGTATTAAAGAGAGTAGTAACACACCCCTCCTCCTCTTCTGCGGTTATGGGATGGAAATTTTGAAGGGAGATGCTCAGTGATGGGGGTTGAGTTGGGGCAGAGACCTACCAACAGCCAAAGGGCCTCTTTCCCTTCTTCTGGAGTTCTTGTTGTGTGTGTGGTCCAGAACTTCTTACACCATGGAGGTCATGAATGCAGTGAGGTTCCTCATCTTGTTGCTGTAGCCATATTCATTGTCATACCAGGAAATGAGGTTGAGAAAGTTTTTGTGAGCAATGTCTGCCCCACTGTTAAAGTAAAAAGGTGGGTATAATTCCTAAAGTTTTATGAGACAAACTCATCCTCAACATGGTCCAGGGTGTCTTTCAGTGGCAACACTAATGCCTGCTTAACACTTTCTTGATGTCATTGTACTTGGTATCTTTATCTAGGCAGAAAGTCATATCTGAGACAGACGCATTGGGGGTAGGAATATAGAAACAGACACTAGTGGAGTGTACACCATTCTTAGTACCAGTATCACCCCATATGACATTGGTAATTTGTCTTCTGGAAATGACCTTCCTACTGATGACAGTTTCTTGTTCTCAGCCTTGACTGTGCTGTGGAACTTGCCATAGGTAGAGTCATAATGGAACATGTAGACTATATAACTGAGGTTAGTGAAGAGGTAATTGATGTCAGAATATCTACTTTGACAGAGTTTAAGGTAGACCTGGTGATCAAACAGCCAATTCATGCAAATCTGTTCAGTCTGACTTTCACCAACCTGTTATTGACAAGGCTAGCACTGAAAGAGAAGACATGGGCGTCTCAGAAATGAAGAGGATCAGAGAAATGAGAGCAGGTTCTTAATGAGGGGTGGTATCTATATTTACCTGTGAGTACAAGAATAACGTTTAGAATGTAGTTAAGGATTTATGCTGGCTTAAGTTACAGTAGTAGATTCATTTCTAAGATCTATGACCTCACAAGCCTTGGATAGTTGGCTAGCTTTCTAGTACTAGGTATGATTTTTCTTCTGTTCAGTGGACTTTAAGTCAACATTGCCAGCTGTTGGTTACAATCAACAAGTGAGTACCTCTAGTTCACCTTTATGTCTACCTTTCCATGCTTGTTATTGTTCTGGTGCATAGGTTCACACACCTGGGGAGGACTAATAATTGCTTCTTGGTATATTTCATAGTACTTTCTGGTATTAGGGAAGCTAGAATGCAGAAAGAGGCTTTCAAGCTAGATGCAGCTGAAATAATCCAGGTATTGTGTCCTAACTGTGCTGTGTCTTTTAGCAATACAGACTTACTTTCAACATCTGAGAGGCGTCCGAGTATGACAACAGTAACCTATATTGTTTTGGAAGTTATCTTCACTACCTTGTCTGATCACCTAAAAGGAGGTTTAGTATCTGGTAGAGAGATTTTGTTAGTTTATGTTTTTTTTGTCCCATAAGCATTGTCAGCTCAAGTAGCATAGCCCCATTTAAACCGCATATATTTATACAATGCACTTATATGTATAGTATATAACTTTGTGTAAATATAAAATAATATAATTCCTTAAGGTTTTATTAAAAAAAGTGGTGTTATTTGTACCTCCTGCCTTGCTTGTTCTCCTTTGGTGCTGACCTTCCTCACCACTTGCTAGTTGGAGTTTCTTCCCTGTGTGGTTTTTTTTTTTCTTCATTTTATATCACCTGCTATTCTACTTTTCAGCACTTCTGATGGTTCCTTTATATTCCTGATTTCTGGGTTTACTCTATGTTGTAGACTCACATCTCAAGATTTCGAACTAGAAGCCACAGATGAGAGAGAACATGTGGCATTTGTCTTTCTGGGTCTGTGCTACCTCACTCAACATGATCTCTTCTAGGTTTAGCTATTTATCTGCAAATTCATGGGTTCATTTTTTTTTCTTATGGCAGAATACCGTTCCATAATCTATACGTGCCACATTTTTATCATCTATTACTTTTGGGAGGACATTTATGCTGTTTTTTTTTCTTTAGCTATTGTCAATGTGGCAGCAATAACTATTGCTGAGCAGGTGCCAGTGGAGCAGGATGTGAGTCCTTTGGTACATGTCAAGGAGTGTCATAACTGGGTCATATAACCAAGGAGTGGTCTAGCTGGGTCATGAGGTAAGTTTATTTTTTGTTAATTTTTATTTTTGGATTTTCTGTGCTCATTCCCAGACAAGGTCTCTTATTGTAGCCTGGGTTTGCCTAGAACTTATATACCAAGTTTGGCCTCAAATTTTTGGCAACCATCCTTCCTTCAGTCTTTTAACTTGTGAGATCACAAATATAAGCTACCACACACAAGAAAAGATAGCGTTTGTGCAAATAACTTTAATCACTTTTTACGGCACAATGAAAGCTGATCATTAACTCTTTATAAAGCCATCCATGAAAAAAAATGAGTCTAGAATTTGTACTCAAGATCCATTTCTGTACAAGAACCTGGGGATACTAAAAACAAAAGGGCATTTTAAAAGCATCAAAAACAAGCCTCTTCCATGGTGAGATAACCTATTACTTTAAGTGCAACTGAAAACAAAAACACCAGTTACTCATATCAACTGGGAAAAGGGATACTGCAATGTAAGAACGGTTCATACATGAAAAGATATGACCTACAAATTTGTGAAATACAGCATGTAATAACTATAAATAATATGTTTGTTTGACATATAGCTAATGAATTCCGGTGTCTTACTATTTGTTTGTTGAATTCAGGCTCTAAAGGTTTCTGAGTGATACTGAGTCATGTCTTCTACTGTTTATTCTTTGTCCAGCGCAAAGAAGAACCTTTAGATGTTCTTCTACTTGATGCTATGCTCTGTGAACCCTTTCTGCTTTTAAATGTTGACAGCTCAGTGACTACATTGTCAAAGAGCCACCAAAGTGTCCAGGATAAGATTTTGGGGTTACCATGAGTGACTAAAATTCTTCCCAAGACTGGTGTCATTTCTAAAGTACTAAAGGGTAAGAATGGATAGAAATTCAGTTAAAAAGAAATCACGGGGAAATGACTGCAAATTTTGCTTACTATAAATTAAATATATCCTAAATCTTTCTCAAAGAGAAATTACAGAAATTACTCTGTTACATTCTTTAGAACACAAAACTACTTCTACCCTCTGTCATAGCACCTCACTAGTACCACAGTGACAGACATTTGTCCCTCTTATATTGTTGGTCAGTCCTTAGATAGTGCAAATGCAACATATGGTACTGAAGAAGATGAGGAAAGTAGCTAGATGAACACACTGTGTTTTTGTGTGTAACAGACTGTTTTCTGGGATGATACTTCACACTTATCTATTCACCTCAGAGAAGGAGCCCACAAAAGAACAAAGTTATAGATACCACTGAAGTCCAAATCTGTGGACCAATGAGTTTTACTGTGGTCACTTATTGGAATATGGGTGGGAGATAACTTATAAGGGCAGAAATAACTCACAGACAGCTACATCATCAGAGCCTATCCCAACATGGGTAACAGCTCATAAAATCTAAGAACCTGGCATGCTCCACAGCCTTCAGGCAGGTCAACAGGTTGGAGAGTGACCTCTCCCAAGTGACTGTGGCCTAAACCTCTTCCAGGCAGCTTGTCTGGTCTCAGAGCCTGTGCAGATGGCTTGTTTGAGTCTTCTTTGTAGCTTGGATTGTCTGAGAGTGACTCTCAGCTTTAATTTTTACTTGGGAGGGAGGGGCCTAATGAATCTGTCAGTTTCGGGGAGTTCCGGAAGCTATTTTGAGTTGTTTATCTTCCCACTTAAGAGGCTTCCCTACAGAATGGGATATTTCAAAACTGGAGGAAACTGTTACACAACAGTTGTTCTGTGATTGGAGAAGACTAGTTAAGGTACTCTATGAACTAGAAATGGTGAATTTTTTTTAAATATGAGAACCCTTGATTCTGAAAACTCCACACTACATGTTAACACCCCCACTTCATATAGAGATTTCTGCAAATTAGTACATTTTACCTTCCAGAAACAATATTTAAAAATTCAATTTAAAGTTGTTTCCCTTGGTGGCAGTTAGATGGCTCATGGTTATGAGCACTTGTATCAGGTGGCTCACAACCACCTGTAACTTGATTCCCTTCTGGCTTCAGGTGAACAGAACACATACTCACTGACATATCTACAGTATTTGAGATAAACGAAAAATACCACTGACTGATATCTTTGCATATTCTACAGAACAACAGTAAGCTATGGAGTAAACGAACTGAAGATCTGGATTGGGGAAACTGGACCATGTTACTCATCTTCTCAGTGTCTCCTTTTGATAGGGCGGACACTCCAGAGAAACACTAGCGATGCTCAGTGGAAATATTAAACAAGAAAAACAGCCCTCTTGTTTGAAGACAGCTAAAGTACGCAGCATGCATGCTTACCATGGTTCATGTTGACACTGAAGAACAACAGATAGGAAGGCCATGAGCCAATGACAAATAATCATGATACCAAAATAGTAGTCTTGTTTGTACCACACGTTAAAGGGGTAGGAAAGAATTTTAATATGCTTAGGGTACGGGTTTGACCTGACATTCTGATGTGTGATAAAGTTGAAAATATGCAACTTGGGATAAGAAAATGGTCTGTACAGCAAGAGAAGGGAAATTTGTGGCTTTTTTTCCATTTGAAAGTAATTATGGCTCCCTTTAGCCAACTCTAGGAGATTTAATAACTTTTTTGTGTTGGAGAAAGGTGGCCTTTGCCATATACTTACCCCCCGGGTTCTGTGTTCAGACTACAAAAAACACAATTTGGAAGCCCAGTACAATTTGTTCATTGTAAAATACATGCTGTAATTCTTCTTTATGTCTTAGAATTATATTCAAGAGCTGTTTCTTGCATCTGATCTGCCTTTTAGAAAAACCAACTGGCAAGTGTCTAAGAGAATTGAGGGAATAATTTGTGAGTGAGTGATGGGAAATGTTGTCTTTCCACAAGCCATTTCAAAATAATGTGTGGCGAGTCCACAATCCATTCTAATTACCTGTGCAAAGAATCCACTTCTAATCTTTGAGCAATGAATGGCTTTGTAACTGTGTAATTGTACAATTATTACTTAGATATAGAGTGCTTCATGAGGGATACCTATTCAATCACAGAGTCAAGGATCAGAATTTTTTTTTTTCAGCTATACAACTGGATATTTCCAGTTTTCTTTTTAGAGTCTTCCCATATTTTGCTGTACAGAGAAAGAAAAATATTTCAGAATGTTGTCAGATTGTGTAAGCAACTCACCACATTAAACAGTTTGTTGAGGTAGAATACATTTTGATTCTAAGAGATATAATAAATAAGAAGTTATCTTATTCTTGTTTAATATATGGAGTGCTTCCTTTAAAAATGAGGAACATTTTGAGAATTTTATAGATAGTTTTAATTTTCTATTTTCCAAAACAGACTTGGGAAATGTATGACTACTTGGAAATGGGCAGATATGTTTAGAAAATGACCACAATCACCCAGATTCACTGTTTCCAGGAGTTTCAATTGCAGGGTACAACCTAACCCAGTGGCCAGAAGCAACTTTTGTCTGCTGTCAGCCTCTTAGTATTTACTCTTCTAAACATGTAATTATGATCAATACTAGATTATCTGTAAAGTCCTTTATAGTCCTTGGAAATAGTTTAATATTTATGTGAATTGTGATAGTCCTTCCTTGAAATGTTCACAGCAATCTGTGTTTTCAAGAATGACTTTACTTTCCAAGTTTGCTTATTTTGCTTAACACAATTATTTGCATCCCTAAATAAATGGTTATTGTTTCTCTAAAACACAGGTTTGAAGACACTCCAACAATTCTGAGAGGCCTGACTGTTAGCCATTAACTAGTTTATTAACCCATTGCAAGCTGTTTTGTTTTGTTGATTTTTCCTATGATGGTGAATTAAAGGGAACAGCTATACTTTAACAGTTTAATTCACAATTCAGACTTAATATTTACGTATTGAAAGATTTTTCTTATGCTGAGTCAATGAATGTGACCAAATCATTGCCAGTCCTCACTGGTCAGTTTTACTGTGGGTTTTGATTCACACTAAAATGAGGGCAGAGCTTACTAAGGATGCTCTATGGTACCATTACAAGGATACCCTCTTTAAGATGTCCTGGCTTGACCTGGCCATAGTGGAATAGATAGGGTCTGAGTGAGAAAGAACTACTAGGACTTCCATGACCAAGGGAAAGTTTTGTAGGATAAATGGAAAAATTAAGAGACACTTTTGATGAATTGAGAGTTTTTTTTTCCAACTTAGTAGGATATTGGGTCCATTTAAAGGCTCAAAATTCTCAAGTTGTATGAAGCAGCTTATATAGAGGTGTTATACTGGGTTGAAGAATGTTCCTTGAATAACTTAGAACCTGGGAATGACCCCATTTGGAAATGTAGTCCTTGCAAATGAAATCAAGTGAAGGCTGGTCATAATGGCTCTAAACCCAATACAACTCGTATCCACATAAGAAGCAGACACATGCATACAGAAGACAGAGGAAGGAATCTGAGGTACATATCTAAGAGACTGAGGAACCCAGAAGGTGAGCCACCATAGATACTAGGATAGAAGCTTCTAGAAGATTCTTCCCCAGGACCTGCAGACACCTACCAACACATTCACTTGATACTTTTCACTTTAAGAACCATGAAAGTTTTGGTTGTTTAAGTGACTTGTTTATAATAATTCGCTTTGCAGTACTACCAAATTATAAATGTAACAGTGGGTCTAAGATCAAATCTAATACTCATAGGCACTGAGAGAGGAAGACTAAGATCAGAACTTTGTGTTTTATGATAAGACTCAGAGGATGGAAGTCCAAAGGAAGAAAGGAGAGAATAAACCCAAACAAGAAATAATAAAAAGACACTCTACTTTTAAAGAATAATGTAATGGAAACAACAGGGCCGTGGGAAGAATACTTGGAAGGCAGGACTCTGAAGTATAGGTTTCACAAGATTAACAGATAACCCAACCCTCAAAACATGGGGAGGAAACCTGTCCTGTAGGGAGTATGCAAGTGGGAAGTCAGAAGAGGGCCTGTAGAGGAAGAAACGAGGAATGCGGTGGTGTACAGGAGGAGTAATTGGGTTATATTTCTAGAGGTTACAGTTTAATATGTTGGGACTGACTATAGCATGGAGTCAGAAAAGAAAAAGGAAAAGATAGAGGAAAAGGAAGGGAGTGATATATGGTAGATAGAGAGGTGCAAACAGCACAGAAGAAGGAAGAGAACAAGGGTAGCAGGTATAAAGTTTTCCTTCACAGACTTTAGATCTCTTACTCTCTTTTCCTTCATTGAAGTTGGTCTAATTTACCTGTATGGGGAGAGGGTCTATATTCTTAGACTTTCTCTACAGATCATTTCCTGACAACAACTTGGAGGCCAGGCTTTGTTTAGTTATCTGAGGTTCCTGCTGATGCCATTCTACCTGGCATCTAGGCAATGAACCCTAACCCTCTCTGTTTATTTGCCCCTAACTACACTGTGATTTTTTTTGTAAATATACATCTTAGAGAAATTTCTGGGTCAGCACAGGAATGACAATTGGAGAGGTAGTAACATTCTGGGCTCCATGGGGGTTACAGGATGCCTTCCATAGACTATATCACTGTAGATACTGTAGAGCATTAAAATATCACTGCTCTGATGTTGACTCAACTCTCAAATACACTTAAATAACTGATTCTATTATTATTCAGTATAAGTTCATATAAAAATAAATCATAGAAGAGTCTGTATAAAGTTAAGGTTGTCTTTGAATATTGAAAAGTTGGGTCTTTCAAGTGATTGTGAACCTAAAGAAAATAACATTTGGCTATGTTCACAGAAATGGCCACATTTGGCTATGTTCATCTGTTGCCAAAAATATTCTGAAGAAAAGTAAAAAGTCACTCATTCATTTGGAAGTTTTCAAGTCTCCAGATGTTTGGCATCATGTGGACTAAATGTTAGGTGAGTAATTGATTGGACTCTGATTCCATGAGTTTGGCATTGTGGGTGGATTCTGATTATGCTTTCTGATAGGGAAGTGCAATGTGTATTATGTGCTCACTTGGGACACAAAGCTAATAGTGTCAAGTGTTTTTTTTTATGTTTTGACCCCCATGGAAACACTTCAGCTTCACTCATGATTTTGAGTTCTACAAAAATGCAGGTGCAAATATTTTATCGTTTTCGTTTCTCATAAAACACTAAGCGATTTGAATGATAAAAATAACTTTGTTCCAGCAGAAAGTGTTTCATCCCAAGAAATAATATTTTCCTCTCTTTATTCCAGAAAATGAACAATAAAAATACATGAAATCATAATATCACTGAGATGAGAATAAACATTGGGAGATGACTTTTTATTTTGAGGCAGGGCTGAGGATTGAGGCTTAAGGCAGAGAAACTTTTAGTTAGATGGTATCTAAACTGAATACCCTGGCTAACTTTAACACACCATGGTTTAGAAGAGGTAGGGAATGGCCAGGTTATTATATCTTTGTATCGCAAATCCTGTGCTTTTGTTTACCTAAGGTGAATTCATTGTTAGCTGTTTGTCAGGTGGACTGGATTATTTATTTCAACTTGCTGTATATTTTATGTAGGATTTTAATAAAAAGTAGGGGAAGGAATCAATTTAGGAACTAGAGAAATTTACTTACCAGAGAAGGTAGTCACATTAAGAGACTCAGGCAGCCCTGTAAGCATTTTCTCCACCATATCTATTTATATAATTCAAACAGTATTTATAGAGTTGTTTCTATTTGTGAAGTTTTAGTGATTTGGGACACGTAGAATTAAGTAGGGTCAAAGTCATGAATTCTAAGAAAGTATTGGGTGATTAACAAGCAATTTTATAAAAACACATTGTAGGGAAGAAATAGTACCAAATAAGTAGCTATAATTAAATAGTCCATTATCAACACTTTGTGACAATTAGCTTTGAAAGTGTTACTAACATTGTTTAGGTTAGCAGAATTTTTGTTTTGGTTTGGCACTTCTTTTTTTTTTTTGTCTTATTGGTCTTCTGTTTGTTTATTTTGATTTTGATTTTTGTATGTGTGGGTCTTTTTCTTTCTTTCTTTTTTTTTTTTTTTTGAGAGTGAGAGAATATGAAATTGGGTGGGTATGGAGGAAGATGAGGAGGACCCGGGAGGAGTTGGGGAGTGAAAACACTATCAAAATATATTGTATGAAAACACTTAAATAAAAAGATAGAAACATACTCCAAGCAAGTACCATGCATGGAGATAACCTAGAACCCCTGCACAGATATAGCCCATGGCAGTTCAGTATCCAAGAGGGCTCCATAGTAATGGGGATAGGGACTGCCTCTGACAGGAACTGATTGGCCTGCTGTTTGATCACCTCACCCTGAGGGAGGAGCAGCCTTAGTAGGCCACAGAGGAACACAATGAAGCCACTCCTGATGAGATCTGATAGACTAGGATCAGAAGGAAGGAGAGGAAAACCTCCCCTATCAGTGGACTTGGGAAGGGACATGCGTGGAGAAGGGGAAGGGAAGGTGGGAGTGGGAAGGGAGGAGGGGGTTTATGGGGGGATACAAAGTGGATAAAGTATAATTAATAAAAATTATAAGGAAAAAAACAAAAAAACTATAAAAAAGTTAGAAACTAGGACACATTGAAAGAAACTTAACTTTTCCTGCTTTTGTTTGACACAGACACTGGTGAAGAGCAAACAAAAGAAATCAAAGAAAGAGTTGAAGATTACAGGGTCCTTGTCATACTTGAATGGGCTCAAAGCATATCACCATATTAAGGCAATTTGGCGTAATTTAAACAGCATTTAAGTGATGAAGTGTCCGTAGGAGCATAAATGTTGATGAACAGAAATGATGAAGACACTTGAGATGACACAGTTGCAAGTGATCAAATAGTTAAAAAGTCAAGTGCAAAAGAAAATAAATCCGTAAATATTTATGTATCCAGACAAACTGAGACAAGTATACAACACGTGAAAACTCATCATTAGGATGATAATTGTTGCTCCAAAAGGTTTGCAATTGAAAAAAAAATGAACTGTGGCAAGGGAGTCCATAGTATTGCTAAAATAGATGCTCAGTTTCGGGCTGAAATGACCTTCTGCAGTCCAGTAATCAAGGTTCCAAGAGTGCCTAAGTAGATGGCTGCTATATTTTGCAACTGCAGCCACGCACAGAGCAGCGCAGAAAGTTTTAGTGTCTAGTTTGACAAAAATAAACATAAAAATATGTATCTTGGGGGCAAAGATTAAACAAATACAAGAACAGGAGTGTCAAAAATGTAGGTTATCACGATGAGAAAATGCTTACTTGTGATAGTTATCAAACCTTTCTGTATGTTATTCATTTTTATGGATAAAGTCAGCTCTGTAAATGTTGATACATACTGACAAAATGTAAGTTGTTTTTTTTTTTTTAAGGGGGGATAGGGAGAAGGTAAAGAGACCACAGACACTTCTGGTAGAGAGTAGATTCTTGAAATTGAGATAAGGGAGTGGCTCTAGTTACTGGCAATATGTTGAGTTATTCACTGTGTGCATGGCTGAAGCAGGGAGGGCACTAGACAAGAGTGAAGTTAAGCACCTGTATTGGGAAGACCAGCAAATTAACCAGTACTTTTCATGACTGACCCTTGGCCTTTCGAGTTGTTCCTAGATTGTTTTCTCTCCATTCCTATAAAAATAATTCTATATTTTTAATAATGCTGGCCAACTGAATTATGTGAAGCTGGAGAATGATGGAGATCCACTGGCAAACCACAGGACAAATGGCTTATGCTTACAGACTCAAGAGAGAAGGGGATCTCTCTTAGAGGTCTACCTTAGAGTCAGGAATACTTAAGTTTAGAAGGGAGGGGTCTTTGATCTTATCAATCAGTGAATAAGCTAGATGGGATATTTGGCCTTACTTCAGGAATCTATTCCTGTCGTCCTACCTTTCTTTGGGGCATCTACTACTACAACCTTGGCAGATTAGTGTAGGTACTAGCTAGTATACAGGTAAGACATAGCTGATCCCCTCTCCAGGTACAGCTTGTTGATATTTACATCCCTTGACGATTGGTCAGGTAGTCATCTTTGAGTCCTAAGTGGTACCTGCATTAGCTCATCAAGATGATATTATCCATATGAGTCCTAGATTAGAAAAGGGCCTTTGAGTATAAGAATCAAAATGGTTATTAAGGAAGGGACAGCAGGTATGGTCAATTAATTATGACTCTGATGCCTGAGGTCTGATTAAATCCTGCAGCTCTGACCTAACCGGATTGATTGCATACACCGGAAAAGTTGACAGAGAGGCCAAAATAGCTGTTCCAGGGAGGAGGGCAGTATTTTTTAGAGTCAGATTAAGCTGGAATCGGAAGAATAAAGGCGAAGAACCTGGTTTTAGACGGGACAAAGCTTATGCAGTATTTTTGTAACCAGCAGTCTGTTATAAATTTACATAAACCATCAGTTTCCGTGCCTGGGGTTGGCCTCTAGAGACAGAGTTCAAAAAAGGTTATCTGAAGAAAGTCCTATACCTAGTGATATGAGGGAGGGGGCTAGAGCTGGGATACAAAGTACCTAACCTCTGATTAATATAAAAATAAATAAATTAAAAAAAGAAGTGATAGAGGGGAGGGAGTAGTTTCATGTGATTGTTTTTGAATAAGAGTGTGAGGTCCCTCAGGAGATCATAGGAAGGGTTAGAGTCAGGGGACATGTGACTCCATGAGTTGCTCCTTTAGGAAAGTATCAAGAAGTGAACTGAATCTGGTTTAACTGTGGGTATGTGCTAGCCTTTGTAGCCATGAGCTGACTTTATGAACTTCAAGCACCTGGTACAATGGCACCAGTATGTTAGATAAGGAGGGAAAACTTGGGTAGACTTCTGTTTAGCTATGAAAGGTACAGAGATATATTCCAGGTCCTCTGGTCCTTTGATAATGCCAGCTACTTACACCAGGGGAAACTGGGCTAGGGTGGAGCCCAACAGCAATCATGATGGGTAACCCTTACTGTCAACTTGATGGGATACTGAATTATCACAGAAGTCAAATTCTGGGCATGTATGTGGGGTATTTTCTAACTAGGTTAATTGACAGAGAAGAAGCACTCTGAATGTGACTGGTGCCATTCCCTGGGCTGGAGTCCTGTATTAAATAAACAGGAGGAAGCTGAGAAGCAGTGTTCATGTCTGCTTCCCGACTATAGAAGTAATGTGACAAATTACCTGCACCTCTTGCTGCCATGCTGTCTGCACCTTCGTAGAGTGTACACTTGAACTGTGAGCCCAAACAAAGCCGTCAAGTCTTGTTGCAGCAATGAGGAGATAACTGATAAACCTGGGCTCTTTTCATATTTGGCTTAGCATTCAATGAGCAATCCTAGCAAAAGCTGCAGGGCTTAGTGATGCCCAGGCTTGGAACTCACACAATGACACTTTGGCTACTTTGTTGAGCTCAGTAATTTGCTAGTGCATTCAAAATTCACATTACCAGCCTAGATAAAAACAAACAAACATACAAACAAACAAACAAACGAACAAAGACCAGGTTCCCTCTTGATGGATGGAACTTCAAACTGTGGCCCCTTCTGCAGTTAGACTCATTAACTGTGCCATTACTCTGGAGAATGGATTGCGGAGTAATGATATGGTTTCCTGGAAGACTAGTTAGAAGTTTGGAAAACTGATTCTGCACGCCCAAGACAAACTAGAAGCAGCATGGGCTGGGAAATACTGCAGCCCACTTGAATGTGAAAGTGAGAAAACATGAAGGAGGGAAGATGTGCTCTGTGGCTTTGTACTTGAGGACCTGTGAGCAGTGGTGCCGTCATAGGCCATGGAAAGGAGTGTGTCGCTTTACTGAATCTCCTGTTTTCCCGCTCTTCTTCTATCCTCATGGAACTTATGTTTAAAACTGTATCTATGGCAGTAGAGGATATGGAGCCTGAAGTGGTCACCTCTTGTAGCCAGGCAGGACTTCCAATGGAGGGGTTAAGACATCATCCCATCTACAAAATCTTTGCTCCAAAATGCGTCCTGTTTTCAAGATATTCAGAGACAAAGATGGAACAAAGATTGAGGGAAGGGCCACCAAAGACGGTCCCTACTTGAGACCCATCCCCTGGGAGCGAACAAACCCTGACACTATTTTTTTTTAATTTTTAAATTTTAGTTACAGTTTATTAACTTTGTATCCCAGCTGTATCCAGCTCCCTCATTCCCTCCCAATCCCACCCCCCTCTCCCTTCCTCATCTCCTCCCTGCCCCTTTCCAAATCCATGGATAGGGGGGATAGGGGAAGACTTCCTCCTCTTTCATCTGACCCTGGTTTGTCAGGTATCTTGAGGACTGGCTGCAAAGTTCTCCTCTGTGACCTAGCAGGGCTGCTCCTCCCTTGGGGAAGAGGGAGGTCAAAAAGCCTGCCATTGAGTTCATGTCAGAAATAATCCCTGTTCCCCGTACTTGGGAAACCCACTTGGATACTGAGCTACCATGGGTTACATCTGAGCAGTGGTTCTAGACCATACATGGTCTTTGGTTGGAGAAACAGTCTTATAAAAGACCCCTGAGCCTAGATATATTTGGTCCTTGTGGAGCTTCTGTCCTCTCCAGGTCATACGAACTCCCCCTTCTTTCATATGATTCCCTGCACTCTGCCAAAGGGTTGGTTATGAGTCTTAGTGTCTGCTCTGATACACTGCTAGGTAGAGTCTTTCAGAGGTCCTCTGTGGTAAGTTCCTTTCCTGTTGTTTTCCCCTACATCCAATGTTCATCTCATTTGTCTTTCTAAGTGAGGATTGATCATCTTACCCCAGGTCCTCTTTCTTGTTTATCTTCTTTAGGTGTATAGATTTCAGTATATTTATCATATCTTATAGCTCTATATAAGTGATTATATATCATGTGTGTCTTTCTCCTTTTGGGATAACTCACTCAGAATGATCTTTTCTTGATCCCACCATTTGCCTGCAAATTTCATGACTTCCTCATTTTTAATTGCTGAATAGTATTCCATTGTGTAGAAATACCACAATTTCTGTATCCATTCCTCCGTTTATGGACATCTGGGTTGTTTCCAGGTTCTGGCTATTATGAATAAAGCTGCTACAAACATGGTTGATCAAATGTCCTTGTTGTGTACTTGGGCATCTTTTGGATATATGCCTACGAATGGTATAGCTGGATCTTGAGGAAACGCTATTCCTAATTGTCCGAGAAAGTGCCAGATTGATTTCTAGAGTGGTTGTACAAGTTTACATTCCCACCAGCAATGGAGGAGGGTTTCCCTTTCTCTACAACCTCTCCAGCATGTGTTGTCACTAGAGTTTTTGATTTTAGCCATTCTGATGGGTGTAAGGTGAAATCTCAGGGTCATTTTGATTTGCATCTCTCTGGTGGCTAAGGACATTGAACATCTCTTTAAGTGTTTCTCTGCCATTCTATATCCCTCTACAGAGAGTTCTCTTTTTAGCTCCATACCCCATTTTTAAATTGGATTACTTGATTTATTGCTTTTTAACTTCTTTAGTTCTTTATATATTCTGGATATCAGCCTTCTGTCAGATATAGGGTTGGTGAAGATCCTTTCCCAGTCTGTAGCCTGTTGTTTTGTTCTGACGACAGTGTCTTTTGCTTTACAGAAGCTTTTTCATGAGGTCCCATTTATTGATTGCAACTCTTAGGGCCTGTGCTGTTGGTGTTCTGTTCAGGAAGTTGTCTCCTGTGCCAATGAGTTCTAGGCTCTTCCCCACTTTTTCTTCTAACCGATTTAGAGTATCTGGTTTTATCATGAGGTCTTTGATCCACTTGGACTTTAGTTTTGTGCAGGGTGATAAATATGGGTCTATTTTCACTTTCCTGCATGTACACATCAAGTTGGACCAGCACCATTTGTTGAAGATGTTCTCTTTTTTCCATTGAATGGTTTTGGCTTCTTTGTCAAAAATCAAGTATTCCTAGGTCCTAGGTCATTTCTGGGTCTTCTATTCGGTTCCATTGATCCTCCTTTCTGTTTCTATGCCAATACCATGCAGTTTTTATTACTGTTGCTCTGTAGTATGCCTTGAGGTCAGGGATGGAGATACCTGTTGTTGTACAGGATTGTTTTGGAAATTCTGGGGTTTTTTTGTTTCTCCATATGAATCTGGGAATCTTTCTTTCAATGTCTGTAAAGAATTGTGTTGGTATTTTGATAGGTATTGCATTGAATGTGTAGATTGCTTTTGGCAGGGTGGCCATTTTCACTATGTTAATCCTACCAATCCATGAGCATGGGAGATCTTTCCATCTTCTGTTATCTTCTTCAATTTCTTTTTGAAGTTTTTTTTTTTTCAAACAGGTCTTTCACTTGCTTGGTTAGAGTTATACCAACGTACTTTATGTTATCAGTGGCTAATGTGAAGGATGTTGTTTCCCTAGTTTCTTTCTCATCCCTTTTGTCTTTGGTATACAGAAGGGCTTCTGATTTTTTAGAGCTGATTTTTATCTAGTCACTTTGATGAAGGTGTTTATCAGCTGAAGGAGTTCTGTGGTTGAATTTTTGGAGTCGTTCATGTATACTATCATATCATCTGCAAATAGTGAAACTTTGACCTCTTCCTTTCTGATTTGTATCCCCTTGATCTCCTTTAGTTGTCTTATTGCTTTAGCTTGGACTTTGAGTAATATGTTGAAGAGATATGGAGATAATTGGCAGCCTTGCCTTGTCCCTGATTTCAGTGGGATTGATTTAAGTTTCTCTCCATTGAGTTTGATGTTGGCTATAGGCTTGCTGTATATTGTCTTTATTATGTTTAGGTATGTGCCTTGTATCCCTGATCTCTCCAAGACTTTAAACATGAATGGGTGTTGGATTTTGCCGAATGCTTTTTTGGCATCTAAGGAGATGATCATGTGGTTTTTCTCCATCAGTTTGTTTATATGGTGGATTACATTGATGGATTCTGTATGTTTAACCACCCTTGCATACCTGGGATGAAGCCTACTTGGTCATGGTAGATATCTTTGATGTGTTCTTGGATTCCAACCCTGACACTGTTAATGTTCCTCTGCTATGCTTATAGACAGAAGCCCAAAGTAACTCCTCTGAGAGGCTTCGCCCAGCAGTTGATGGAGTCAGATGCAGAGACCCACAGCCAAGCAGACAGAGCTCCTGGGATAGTCCTAGGGAGGAGCTGGAGGAATGTTGAGGGAGGTAGAGGGGTCGAGTATTCCACAAGAAGACCTACAGATTCAACTAATACGGACATATGATGGCTCACAAAGACTAAACCATCAACCAAAGAGCATGCATGGACTTTTCCTAGGCCCCCGCACATATGTAGGAGATGTGCAGCTTGATCTTCATGTGGATCCCTCATCAATTGGAGCGGGGGCCCTCTCTGGCTCTGTTCTTCTCTCTACATCATGCTTCCTTAACTGGGCTACCTTTTCTGGTCTCAGTGAGAGAGGGTGTGTCCAGCTTTTCATCTACTTAATGTGCAGGTGGGTTGTTACCCATGGGGGACTTCCCTCTTCTCTGAGGAGAGGAAGAGAGGAGAATAGGGCGAGGGGAGGAAAAGGGGAAATTGGGAGAAGAGGAGAGAAGGCTTCATTCAGGATGTAAAACAAATAAATTTATTTTTAACACTGTATCTATGGATTGGCAAAGCTTTAAATTACATCTTGGCTCAATATCTAGTGGTAAACCATAAATGGAAAGTGTGGAAAAAAACCAACAATCTTTGGCAACTATCTTGTCTCTTTTGATCTCTCCCTCTTTTCCTGGTGCCTGTGTCATTCTTCATATTGAAATAGATTTCAGTCTCGCATAACATGCCTTTGTGCTATATATATTTCAGCCTCTGAGGTAGTGGAATGCATCCTGGATCCAGTTCAAACTAGCAGTGGATATTTGTTCAGCCTTTATAACACCATTTGTTTGGCACCATTCTCAGTGATTTATGCAAGTTAACCCTTGCCAGAAGCCAGTTCAGGTGTTAATGTTATTTTTTTTTCACATGCAGTGAAGAAACAGAATCATGCTAGTTATCAGTCTAGAGAGCACTGGAATTAGCATGCCTGAGGTAGAGCCTTAGCTATGCCACTGGTCATCTAGCTTCTGCCTTTTCCTGGAATGCCCAGTGCCTTAGAACATCAATGAAAGTAAAATAAAAGCAGGAGTTACAGTCTAGGGGTAGGGATAAGCCATGAGCTCTACTCACCATTGAGGGTGGCATTTGAATATCTGTCATGCTAACACTAGAAATTTTAATTTTTAATCTACCAATGATACATCATATCTGGTATTCTCATATTAAGATCTGCTCTTTGGGTATTTCATTCTTATGCTGGAAGCAGAAGCCTGGTTATAGGTAATTTTCCTCTTTGAACTAGAAGTAACATTTGATTATTCACCTGCATGACTGTAACAACTTTAATACCTTCCCATGTCTCTGTGTCTCATGCTCTTCCTGGCTGTTCTCTGAAAAATCAGTTTTGGCAGCAACCTTCCCCTTCTAATAAGTTGTTCATTCTGTAGTTTTATTTGGGTTTGGTCAGATTCAGGCCATAGTTCAGATTTGCTCATTACTCTAGAGGCTAAATTTAAGAATTGGCTCTTCAGTTCACTATTAAGTAAAATAAGCTTTTCTTCTTTTGAATACATTTCCTATCAATAACACAAAACACCAGTGAATAATAAGAGAAGGGAAAATCTGGAAAACTACAGGGAAACTAATCTTTTGTTTGTTATGTTTGGTGATGGAAACTGATTACATAACTTACTATCATTAGTTTTGGAGTAGAAAGGAAAAAAAAAACTAACTACACAATGATTATTTGGACTTGGCAGTTGGTGTTTACTTGAGGGGACAAGAAAAGGAATTTGATGGCATAGAGTTTTATTCCCATAGTAAATAGAAGTGGGTTCAGAGTCAAAGAGCAAGATGGAATGAAGGTGGATGGGGTTTTCATTTGTCTTTCTGATTGCTCTGTAAATAAAGCTGAGGCCCACTGGAAGTGATTCTGTTTTCAGTACTAGCTTTCAAATATGAAAAGAAGCCACATTTGTAATTTAATGACATTCTAAGCAGTAGCATTGTAGCATTCATCTTATGGCAATCAAGATTCCTCAGGCAAATATAAAAGATCCCACAGAATGAGAGATGGTTCCTCAGTCTTTGGCTGCCATGAATATATTAGTAAATGATCTGTAGTAATTGACCCAACAAGGCTTCTGGAGAGACTCCCTTTAATTCTTTTCGTGTTCCTGAGAAGATTCCAGGTTTGTGATTTATGTATGTATGTATGTATGTATGTATGTATGTATGTATGATCTATCTATCTATCTATCTATCTATCTATCTATCTATCTATCTATCTCTATTATCTATCTGTCTATCATCTATCTATCATCATCATCTATCTCTATCAATCAATCATCTATCCTGTGTGTGTATATGTGTGTGTGTGTCTGTGCTTATGCCAAAGTATGCATATGGAGATCAGAATACACTTTTCAGGTGTTGGTTCTGAAACCAATCATATGGCTCTGGGGGAATCCAACTAAAATTTCAGGCTCAAAATCTGATCCATCTAAGCATACTAAAGTCTATACTCCTAAAGAAGCTAAACAACAAGGAAAACCCTAGGGGAGATGCTTAATCTTCATTCAGAAGCACAAATGCGATAGACATTGGAAGCAGGAGAAGACAGGGAACAGGACAGGAGCCTACCACAGACAGCCTCTGAAAGACTCTACTGATTGAAGTATTAAAGCAGAGGCTGAGACTCATAAACAAACTTTGGGCAGAGTGCAGGGAATCTTATGAAAGAAGGGGGAGACAGAAAGACCTGGAGGGGACAGGAGCTCCAAAAGGTGACCAACAGAGTCATTAAAACTGAGCCCTGAGGTCCCTGAAGAGACTGATACCCCAACCAAGGACAATGCATAAAGAGGACCTAAAACCCTGCTCAGATGTAGCTCATAGACTCAATCTCCAATTTGGGTCCCTACTTAGAGGTGCAGGGATTTTCTCTGGCATGAACTCAGTGACAGGTTCTCTGATCACCACCCCCTGGGTAGGGGGTTTGCAGCCTTGTCAGGCCACAGAGGAAGACAATGTAGCCAGTCCTGATGAGACCTAATAGGCTGGGGTCAAATGGAAGGGGAGGAGGACAGTGGACTAAGGGAGGGTCGTAGAAGGAGAAGAGGGAGGGAGGATGGTATTGGGAGGAGAGAAGGGAGGGATGCAAATTGAATAAATTGTAAGAAATGATAAAAATTAAAAAAGAAAAAAGGCAGAGAATTGTATAAAACACACACACAGACACACACGCATGCACACCTATCATTGAGAAGTTACCATTTACATGGTTACACATAGATTTAAAACACTCTCTATACTGGTGCAGTAGCGCCTCAAGTGTTATGGGAGTAACATTCCACTCTTTGATTGGATTTCAACTCTACTGCATGAGATGGAACTCATACTTGATATTAATAAAATGGCCAGGAATCTGAGACTAGATAAGTCATGGGCCTAAGGGGAAAAATTCTCTTATTATGCTAAATGAACAAAGCAGTAAAATGACTCCTTATGACATATTGCTATACATACAGACTAGTGTCTCACTCAACCCACATTAAAGAAACTTCTTTCAATAAATGGGTGTTAATACAGAGACCCACAACTAGAAAATGTTCAGAGAGCAGGAGACTTTGGAGCACTTTGTGCTAAATGGGATATCTTCATCAAAGCCCTCCACTCAAGGCTTGGGAATATATGAGAAAGAAGAAGAGAAAGATGATAAGATTGTAAGAGGCAGAAGTAATGAAAGACTACAAGGAAACAATGCCTTTCAGACATAATAGGATCGATACACATGAAGTCACCAAGACTATGGCAACACACATAAGACCCACACAGATTCAGGACAGAGAGGATTCCAGTACTAAAAGGGAAAGATGAACACAGGGACCTAACTCTAATCAAGAAACTATTGTCAATTGAGACCTACTAGTAAATGGAAAATTGTTTTTCTCTAATGGAGTGTCTGTAGATATATCAACCATATTCTAGGGTAGGCCCCATGCACAGGAGTAGTTGGCCAACACAAAAGACTCCTAAGTTTTATGGGGTTTTTTTGGTAGTTTTTGTTTGATTTCCTTTTTCTTTTTGAGTGTTTTTCAGAGGGTCTAGAAAAGTTCTTTTGATTCCTTTCTTTTCTTGATCCCTTATAAAAATCTAAACAAACAAACTAAGCAAAATCAGAATGTCTTGTCGTTCCCATTGCCATTGGCTACACATACAGTAAGTGTTCATTAAACAGTGGACAGGAATAAAAAAAACATTGGATATGTGTGATCGTAGAAGATACAAAAGGAGAAGCTTGCCATGGTGATGTCAGATCAAATCCCAAAAGTTTTGCTATGAATTGCCCCCATCTGTGGTTAGGTAGTATACATGGGTTAGAATAGAGCAATATCTGCCCAGCTAGAGTGCTCTAAAGCTTATGAAAAAATGTAATAGGTCTCTGTGTGATTATCTAGGACTAGAACTAGTATAGGAAAAAATATTATTATTTTTTTCATACCAGGGCATCAGTGAGGAACACTTTTTGGGTTTGTCTATGAGGATATTATCAGAGAAGATCAACTGAAATGCAGCAGGAGCTCTGAATGTGAGTGAGCCACCAACTGAGCCGGTATCCTGGGCTGAAGAAAATGAGATGAAGAAATCCAACTGTGCAGGGATTCATTTCTTTTCTGTATGTCCTCAACTGTAGAGATGTGAACATGCAGCAATACG
>CM053750.1:35415841-35428322 GCA_028658305.1 Pachyuromys duprasi
TTCAGAGAGTTTCATTCTGGAATCCTCACAATAGTATGTATTTTGAAAGTATTCCCAAATATTTCTTATTCTTAACATCCTGGAGATGGTTTGAACTCATTAATATTTATGTGCTAATGTCGAGCCACAAATTGGAGTGTTTTCTCCCATTGGTCTCATAACCCACTGGCAACTTTCAATAGCCAGAAATATTTATTTCAATCTACTTTTAAAGATTACAATAAACTTTTTATGTGATAGCCTAACAAATTGAAGAAAATGTGCAGAGAATTCAAAGTATTGATTTATGATATTTGAGAGATGCAAAATAGAACTATTTCTGAGTGTCTGGTTTTAAAACTCAGCATGGAAACAACCAGGTTCAATAGTTATACATGACTGACGATTCTCATTCTTAAGATTTGAAAGCCAATGAATTTGCTGACTTTATAGGTACTTAGAATATCACATGGCTTTGTCATTACAACCGTACAACCCACTCTAGTTGTATGACTTGAAATTCAAGAAGTTAAAATCATTAAAGGTGTCCAGAGACCCCAAGTTCTTTCTGTTCCCAGCACCCAGATCAGGCAAGTCTCACCTGTAACTCCAGCTCCAAGGAATCTTATACCCTCATCTGGCCTCTGTGGGCATACATACACACAGAAATAAAGATAAAATAAATGTTCTAGGACTGTTTATCATTGAGAAAATCATCTCCTTTCTGATTGGACCCTCCCTTTGAATTGGATGGAGTAACAAGTAAATCTAGTCACAGACTCTTTAGTAATCAAATCCAACTTTGTCATCACTGCATGGTGACTCTAAATTGCCACTCAATACACACATGTGCATTTTCCAATGGGATGTATTTCTAGGTCTCGTTGGAAGCAGCCTGATTAGCTCCTGAGTGCTGGTCTATTACTCCAGAATTCATAAGACCTGGTGCTCAACTTCCTGTCCAGTCTAAAAGGTTCAGCCCTACAGACTATTTTCTTGCTACTTCTTTCTCAGTGTCTTGAGCCCTATATGATATTGCAATTCTTTAAAACAAATGTCTAAGAAGCCACTTTGAATAAGTAGTTTTTCCATTGCCTTATTTATAGATTACTTTCATATTGGTAGAATGAGAACAGTACTATGCTGTCTAAGAGTACAGGTATGTGTTTGTTTTCTTTTCTAATTAAAAAATTAAAAGGCAGAAAAGTGTTACTAGGAATTTTGGGCATTCCAAGCAGAGCCTGCATATGATACCAACCTATTAAAGTTTAAGATGGAAAATGACAAAGCTGGCAAGTTGTAAGGCTAGCAGCTGCCTAGAAGGGAAAGGGAGAATGAAGAAGAGGAGGAACAAAACCATGCAGCTTGTGAGGCAACATGAAGGTCAGCCACTGGTGGCAGAGACTTTAGAAAAAGAGTAAGGAAACCCCAAAGCTAGAAACTATAAGGGCATGCTTAGGCTATGGCCAGGCTCTGAAAGAAAAAGACAGAAAAGAAGAAAAAAAAAGTTATGCCTTCCTGACTCAGGCCTCAAAAAGATAGGTAGACTCAGCCAATGGTGGCCCATGGGTACTGCACTAAGGGCCTGGATTTTGAAAAGTACATTATCTTAAGGTGAATCTGTCTCCAAAACATGGGAGGTTCCCAATCTGTTGCACTTGGCTAACCCTTAAAGAATCAGACAAGGGCCTGTGTAGTCACAATTCTGGAATGCTGGTTTCTTTTCAAAACACAAACATACACAGAAACACTGTGAGAATATTTTTTGTTTTAATCCCAGGGATGGGGTTATGGAGCTGCTTTGGACTGTCCATAGCAGCTGATTATGATTTGCCTCATGCTCTAGCAGAGGAGTATTTTTTGCCAGCAGCAGATAGTTTCTTCAATTGTGATGTTTGGAATTCTGGAAACTTTTCAGAGGGTATATAAATGCTAGGGCCCCGATAAGTGGGGTTAGTGATTTGGGGTCATGTAGAGAAGTTAGTTGAGGTTTGTTAGTAGTTGTGTTCAAAGGAAGAAAGAAAGAAAGAAAGAAAGAAAGAAAGAAAGAAAGAAAGAAAGAAAGAAAGAAAGAAAGAAAGATTGATTAGATTCAGGGGTCTGTGTCTCTTCCTGTCTGTCTCTGCCTCTGTCTCTGTATCTGTCTCTCTCTCCTTTAGCCTTTCTTTCTCTATCTATTGATAGGAGGTGAAACTGAGGGGAATTAAGGGTGAGAAAAAGAAGAACTCACAAAGTAGCAAAAGTCTGGCTAAAGGCATGTCTCCACCTACAGGTAGAGTCTGTTCTTTACAGTGTTATGCAAGAAATTAACCATTGTTTAATACATCGAAAGCACAGTTTCAGGAGAGCTTGCCAAGTGGTTGAGCTGATAAATAAGAAGTAGATAAAAAATGAAGTGAAAATTCAGACCCATTATAAAAGGATAAAAACTTACAAGATGTACCTTCATTTACAGTTCTACTGAAAGAAATTGCTTTGGTGTGAAGTCATTTTAAGCTTCTGTATGAAGTCATTTGCTGATCCTTCTATCACCTGAAGACCTACCAATAAAAGGAGAGTGATATATCTGTACTCACAAGAGTAATTTGTAAAACTATGCTTGCCATGGAAAACTGAGCCTGAAGGAAGGAGTGTATAATATCTGGTTTCACCAGTGAACATTTGACTCAACAGTTTGAGGCATCATACCCATGTATGCTAAAGATAAATAAAATGAAAACTTATGCCACATATTTCACTATGTCTGGAACCATTCCAAGTCCTATGTTTTTGTTGATCATATGCTATAATAATGAATCCTCGTACAGAATTTTCTGTGCACTAGATATTATAATTTACTGGCATTTGATTTAATGGTTATCATAGGATTTCTATTGCTATGAAGAGACACCATGACCAAAAGCATTTCTTTAAAAGGAAAGCATTTAATTCAGGCTAGCTTGCAGGTTCAGAGGTGTAGTCTGTTATCACCCTTCAGGGAAGCACGGTGCCATGCAGGCAGACATGGTGCTGAAAAGGAGAATCCTACTCCCGGAATAGCAGGAAGTAGAATGAGGGAGTGAGCCACTGGCCTTGCCTGAACATTCGCAACCTCAAAGTCTATCCGCAATGACATGCTTTCTCCAACAAGGCCACATGTCCTCATCCTTTTAAATAATGCCACTTTCTATTCAGACCACCAAGCAGTTGATGTTAATTGTAAATATATATTGCCTGAAAGGAGTTTAGAAATCTCCTCAAATGAGCATTTATACAAACAGAAGCAGGAAAAAAAAATGTCGGGACTTTAATGGCCTGACACTGTAGTCTTCTCTGGGGAATAATAAAAACAAACACAAGCCTTTATTATTGAGTCAGTAAGTATTTAAATAAGCAAGGCAAACTCAACATAAGATTGCCATCACTTCACACACCAGCTACAAACATTCCTAGAGTGAGCATTATTTTATCTCAAATGAATAAAAATAGAGGAATGTTGACAACCTCCCTCAAGTTTAATACTGTGCTAGAATGATTCACTGGAAACTATTATACACACTGTCGCATTGAATTTAGACAAAGGCACAGACTGAAAAAGAAAAAATGAATAGGGAGAATCCAAGAGGTTAAAAGGAGTTATCTGGTCATCTTCTCATGAAATAATTTTCTCAGTATCAAAAAGTGGCATTTCCCATGGAATACTGTTAATTTGGGACACTTACCAACCAAGTGCTTTTGTGTTAAAGCTTGTTTACCAATATATGGGCTTTAGGTAAGTGATAAATCATGAGGGCTCTGATCTAGTCAATGATTAATCTGCTGGTGAATTTATAATTTTATGGCATTATTGAGAGCAGGTAGAGAGTGGTCGGTGAGCAGCCTGGTTAGAGAAGGTAGATCCGGATGACTTTGGAAGAATGTGTTTGTCCCTATCCCCTATCCGACTCACTCTGCATCCTGGGAGTTGCTTTCCTCACAGCTTCCTTCTGCCATGACATTCTCCATCACCAATGCCAGAAACAAAGCCAACCATCCTTGGAGTGGATACTCTCATTAAGATTTTTACGTGAGGTATTTATCACAACAACAAAGTCCAACATACTGGTCTTTACCATAACTGCTGCAATGTTTGTACTAATACCCTGAATCTCCAGTTCCTCCAGAGTTCAAAATTATGTAGCATGACCCAAAGGCAATTATTCTCCAAGAAAGTGGAATGGCCATGGAGTCGAAACAGCAACAAATGCTGAGCTCCTCTTTAGTCAGTTTTGCTTTTCAAGATTTAAAGGCCACAAGTGTTCCACCAGCATCACAATACTTCTTTAAAATATTCTTGCTCTTAGGTGTTTTCAGGGATAGAGAAGCTTTTTATTTTAATGTGAAGAGTTTTTTAAATTTATTTTAATTAGAACTAAAAATGATAATTAATAACTAATATTCTTTCCTTTTATTAAAAAGTTGTTTTCACATATTATGTCCTGATTACGCTCCCCCTTCATCTACTCCTGCCGGTTCCTCCCTTCTTATCTAGGTCCACCCCCCTCCTCTCTCTCAATAGAAAGCAAACAGGCTTCTAAGGGATAATAGTAAAATATAATATAAGCTTAAAACAAAAACTTTCACCTCAGAGTAAGACAAACCAGTGATAAAAGAGCCCAAGAAAATGCACAAGAAAAACCTGTAGACACAGAGACACGCACGGGAATCTCATAAAAATAATAAACTGAGCCAGGGGTGGTTGTGCACACCTGTAATGCCAGCACTACAGGAGGCAAAGGCAAGCTAATTGCTGTGAGTTCAAGGCCAGCCTGGTCTACAAAGTGAGTCCAGGACAGCCAAGGCTACACAGAGAAACCTGTCTCAAAAAAAAAAAAAAAAACTAAACTGGAAACCATAAACATATACAAATGACCTATCAATAAATCATAGTAAATAAAAAGATAAAAAAAATAAGTCCTGACATGACATAAAAAAAGGAAGGAACCTCTGAACATGCTGTTAAGTTTATTTTCTGTTGGCCATTTAGTGGTGGCCATGTGGTCTACTACCCTAAGAGTAGTTTTTTTCCTCAGTGAGACTCCCTTAGGGAAAATTAAATTTTCATTTGCAAGTGTTTATTAACTGGGGACAGCTTCTGGGTTAGGAATGGAGGCATGTGTCCAGTCCTCATTTCGGCTCTAGGCTCCAACCTGGTACATGCTGCCTCAGTCTCTGTGAGTTCATATCTGTGTTGACGCTGTTAATTTTAGAGGGCCTTGTTTCCTTTTGGTCTTCCATCCCCTTCGGCTCTAACACTTTTCTACCTTCTCTTACACAGGGTTACCTAACATCTGATGGGAGTAACTTGACGGAGACATCCTGGTTTGGGCTGAGTGTTCCAAGGTCTCTCATTCTCTGCATAATATCTAGCTCTGGATCTCTTTATTTGTTCCCATCTGCTGCAGGAGGAAGCTTGTAAGGGTATTACAGAAGGTCATTAGAAGTTGTTTTATTGCTTTTTCTTTTTATTCATTAAAACAGTAATATTTGGTTTTTCCCTAGGTCCCTGGGCTAGCTAGGCTCAGGTCACCCAAGCAGTGTCAGACATGGATTCCAAATCCTAGAGTGGGTCTTAAGTCAAATCACATATTGGTTGGCTACCTCCAAAAGCTTTGACAAGACATAAATTTTAAATTAACTCATAATAAAGCAGTTGTTACTTAGCTTTTGGCACTGTGACCAAAATACCTGACAGTAACAACTCAAGGGAAACTGATAGTTTCATAGGTCATGTCCATGGCCACTTGACTCCACACTTACATGCCACTTAGCACACAGCATCATGGTGACAATAGTCCGTGGCAGAGGAATACTATCTCCTGGGAGACAGGAAGCACAAAGAGAGACAGGACAGACAAGGCAAGACATCCTTCAGGATCAGCTCCTGTCCCACATCCTTCTTCTCCTAGTCCTTGCTTCCTAACCATTGCAAAATATTCCAGAGCTAGGTACAGCTAGGTACCAAGGATTTATCACAAGCCTGGGGCTAACGGGTATTTCGTATTGAAACCACCACAAGGTGTATACAGAGAAAAGTGACTTTCTGTCCATTCATGTTTTATCAAATTAATGAGAATTGAAAAGTAGAGCAAGGGATTCTGGGAGAAACAGATTAGATATTTATGCTACTTCTTAGCAATGCATTTGCTTATTTGATTTTTTTTTCTCAACAGCCTATGGCTCAAAAAACTTCAGGTAAAAACATCCAATCATTGATAAATGGAAATAGGAGAATAGAGAATCAAAGGATGGTCTTACTTAGAATAGACTGGATTGAGTGGAATATTTCAATAAGCGGATATTAGCTGAGGAAAAGTGAAATCTCCTGAGCCCTTGGGGTGTGCCATGGAGCCACGTATCATAAGCTTTGGTAGGGTCCACTACTTAGCAGTTGTATAATAAAGAATCATAAAGCTTTCAGCTTGAAAACCAACAATTTTATTGTGTCACAATTCTCTGTCGTCGGTGACTTGAGCTAGGCTCGGTTTAGCTAAGGGTTTCCTAAGAGAGTCATACAGCTGCTTTGATTTGTGTCTCAACTAGGGCTGGCTGGTTTCAACTAGCCCATGGATTAGTGCGTACGGAAAAGAGAGAAGAGAGAAGAAAATAAGAAAAAAATCAACTGCTGTAAAATACAATACATGCCAAAAAGAGAAATCGTGCTTTTTTTTTTTTCGATGTGGATAATAAAAAGGGGGTTGGAGCAAAAGCCTGGCTGGAGAGGGAGTGAAAAGACATCTTCCTTTCAATATGGTGAGATAAAGGAGCCAACCAAACAAAGACCTTGGGGGATGGTGTTTTGGTAAAATGCTGCAAAGATTCCAATACAGATTTGCATGTGTTCAAATTAATAATTAGGGTTTTTAAATTGAGATAAATAATTAAAATGCCAATTATGTTTGGTTCAGTGTATAGTGCCATTGTGTCTGGGCTTAACCCAGATCCCTGACCATAGTCTCCATTTTCAAAGTGTCCGCTCTTTCGCTCAGACTAAGAGGTGCTGAGGTGCCGGAAGTTCACAAGTCAAAAATCAAGGTTTAGTAATAGTGGTTTCAAAACAGTGTATTGATTATAAAAACAACTCTCTGTAGTCTAACTTCACAAGTGATGAGTTACACAAAAGGATCATGTATAATGACAATAGAGTCACCCTGTCTGATCTGGAAAAAACAAACAGCTTTCACCAGCCAAACAATTGCCAAACAGTCCTTCAGTTATCACAGCTCACAGCCAGGCTGACTGACCAAGACGAAACCAAGCACCATGCTGTAATGTCCCTGTAGTGAGCTAGGAGACATCATTTCCTACTCACTGGATTATCATCCAGCTGGAGGCCGGGGTTGAGCAGGGCAGCTGGCTCTCCGTAAAGTCAAATCTGTCCAATGTGGTCACCATCACTTTCACTTACTCCCAGTTGGGGTTCTTCAGGTCACGGGATTTTCCCTCTTTTAAACATGAGAAAATATGACTTTTCTGATATTTGTGACAACAGAGACAAGTATTCGTTCTTTGTCCCGCATGCTTGTGTGAGCGCCAGTAACTAAGTTCTCTGGTTGCTTCTTTTGATTTTCCAGCCAATTTACTTAATATCCGTAGGGAAGTAGGCTCTACTTCTTATGGTAGGCTCCATAAGAGAAAGACAAATGAGCCTGAAGAAAAAAAAAAAAAAACGTTTTGTTATAAGTGCTGCTGTGTAACTTAAGCTATAAGTTGTTTTCAAATATGTTTAGCCACTCAGGGGAATAAAAGTGTGTTCGGCTGGCATATTCACTGCTGCCTTTGCTCCACATAAACAGAAGTAGAAGTCAGCAACTCAGCCACGATATTTACGCCACTATCTGCAGTTTGAGTTACTTGTCATCAATACAATCCAGAAACATTAAATGAAAAATTCTAAAAAAAATAATAATAATGCATGTGTTTTTAAGGGTGTGCTGTTCTAAGCAGCGTGATGAAATCTGGTACCATCTTGTTCCACCTGGGACACAAATCATCTCTATATCCAGCGTATCCAGGTTATACATGCCACCTGCCTGTAACCTACTTGAGGGCCTTTTGATTTTAGTTCACCTGTTCTGGTTTCACTGTACATGTGTATACATGACTCATTTGGCATCAGCCTAAACTTACTGCACTATGACTATATCACTTTCATTATCTGGCTTTTGTTATAATCTAGAGCTCCACATAAAAAGCTATTTTAAGAGAGGGGGTACACATTTACATGTTTTATTATAACATTTTATAACTTCCATTTTAATAGTTACTGTTGTTAAACTCTTATTGTGCCTAATTGATTAATGAAGCTTTTGTGTAAACACGTTTCTTAAAAAGGAAACTGTAACTTCTGAGTTGACACTATCTACAGGTTTAGTAGGCAACTGAGCATCTTAGAGTATGACCACAGGACAAAGAAGGAGTTTCTAATTATCTTATAAGGAAATGTTTTTCTCTCTTACTTAGTACCTATAAAATCTTTGATTCTCCTTGATTGAGATGTTTGTACTTCCAAATCTAAGAACTTGTATCTTCAGGCATTATTGGGAATTCCAAAACAGTCTACTGTTCATGCTGCCTATTCTCAATGTCTCTCTGCACTTTATGGAACTCTTTCACTTACATGTGTTGAACTTCTTTGTTTCATCTTCCATAACAATATTTCAGACCTCTTGGTAGTTTTGTGCTATGTTACATTTGCGAAATTCATTGAATGTATTTTCTATGTATTTCCATTATCATTCTCTCATTCCTTTTGCCTATCACTTCCTTTCTATAGAGATCATTTTTATTATATTTTATTTACATTAAATTTTCATATGTGTATACTGCATTTATATCACTTCCCACCCCAACTTGCTTCTTTTTTTCAGTTTTCTTATTTTTTAAAATTTATTCATCTTATATACAATACATGCCAACCTAGGTTTACCCTCTCTCCACTCCTCCCAGCTTCCCACCCACCATCCCTCTCCCCCCCAGATCCACTTCTGCCTTGTTTCCCTTCAGAAAAGAACAGGCCTCCCAGGGATATCAACCAAACACAGCAGAAGAAGTTACAATAAGATTAGGAACAACCCCTTATATCAGAGTTGGATGAGGCAACAGAGTGGGAAGAAAAGGGTCCCAAGAACAGGCAGAAGAGTTAGAGACTCCCCCACTCCCAATGTTAGGAGTCTCACAAGAACGCCAAGCTACAAAACCAAAACATATATGCAGAGAAACTAACACAGACCCATGTAGTCTCCATGATTATCCTTTCCATCTCTCTTAGCCTGTGAAGGGCCTACTTAGTTGATTCTGTTGGCCATGTTTTTCTGGTGTTCTTGAACACGCTGGCTCTAACAATCCTTCCTCCCCTCTTCTGTGGGGTATCCAAGGCCCCCTCGCTCATCTCCTCCCAATCCCACCCACCCTCCCTCTTCTCCTCCCTTGCCCCTCCCCAAGTCCGCTGATAGAGGAGGTCCTCCTCCCCTTCCATCTGGCACTAGCCTATCAGGTCTCATCAGGACTGGCTACATTGTCTTCCTCTGTGGCCTGGTACAGCTGTTCACCCCTCAGGGGAAGGTGATCAAAAAGCAGGCCAATCAGTTCATGTCAGAGATAGCCCCTGTTTCCCTTATTAGGGAACCCACTTGGACAATGAGTTGCCATGGGCTACCTCTGTACAGGGGTTCTAGGCTATATCCATGCATGGTCCTTGGTTGGAATATCAGTCTCAGAAAAGACCCCTGTGCCCAGATTTTTTGGTTCTGTTGGTCTTTTTGTGGAGCTCCTGTCCTTTCCAGGTCTTTTTTATCTCCCTCTTCTTTCATACGATAACCTGCACTCTGCCCAAAGTTTGGCTATGAGTCTTGGCATCTGTCTCCATACTCTCCTGGGTAGAGTCTTGCAGAGGTCCTCTGTGGTAGGCGCCTGTCCTGTTCCCTGTTTTCTCCCTCTTCCAATGTCTATCCATCCCATTTGCATTTCTGAATGAGTATTGGTCTGGTTTTGAGAAAAGAGGAAATGATGAAAGTTTTTTCTAGTTTCCTGAGCTAGTTTACCATCATTAAAGAAGAATAAGGAGAAGCAAAAAGAGGAGAAGGAGTACTGCTCTTGTGAAGGGACTACCAGAGAAGACCAGGTTTAAGCCAATAGAAAGTCATTATTAGCCAGACTTTGGTAGCTACACTAAGTGTTTAAAACCCTAATGTGCTCTTCAGTCTTTCTCAGGATGAACAATTTTTAAACATTTTTATTTTACTTTATATTAATCACAGGTTATATATTTTGTATCCCAGCTGTAGCCCCCTCCTGCATTCCCTCTCTTTCCCTCCCATCCCTCCCTCATCTCCTCCCTGCCCCCTTTTAAGTCCACTGATAAGGGAGGACCTCCTCCCCTTCCATCTAACTCTAGTTTATCAAGTCTCTTCAGGAATGGCAGCAATGTCCTCTTCTGTAGCCTAGCAAGGCTACTCTTCCCTCAGGAAGGGGGGGGGGGCGGCCGTCAAAGAGCCAGCCATTGAGTTTATGTCAGAAATGTCCCTGTTCCCCTTACTAGAGTACCCACTTGGATATTGAGCTACCATTTGCTACATTTAAGCAGGGGTTCTAGGTTATATCCATACATGGTCCTTCGTTGGAGAAACAGTCTCATAAAAGACCCCTGTGCCCTATATTTGGTCCTTGCAGAGCTCCTGTCCTCTCCAGGTCATACTAACACCCCCTTCTTTCATATTATTCCCTGCACTCAGCCAAAGGGTTGGTTATGTGTCTTAATATTTGCTTTGATACCCTGCTAGGTAAAGTCTTTCTGAGGCCTCTGTGGTAGGCTCTTGTCCTGTTGCTTGTTTTCTCCTACATCCAATGTCCATCCCATTTGTCTTTCTAAGTGAGGATTGATCATCTTATACCAGGTCCTCTTTCTTGTTTATCTTCTTTAGGTGTATAGATTTCAGTATGTTTATCCTATCTTATAGGTCTATATAAATGAGTATATGCCATGTGTGTCTTTCTGCTTTTGGGATACCTCACTCAGGATGATCATTTCCAGGTCCCACCATTTGCCTGCAAATTTCATGATTTCCTCATTTTTAATTGCTGAGTAGTATTCATTGTGTAAAAGTACCACAGTTTCTGTATCCATTCCTCAACTGAGGGACATCTGGGTTGTTTCCAGGTTCTGGTTGTTACAAATAAAGCTGCTACAAACATAGTTGAGCAAATGTCCTTGTTGTGTACTTGAGCATCGATTAGCTATATGCCTAGGAGTGGTATAGCTGGGTCTTGAGGAATCACTATTCCTAATTGTCTAAGAAAACCCCAAATTGATTTACAGAGTGGTTATACAAGTTTACATTCCCACCAGCAATGGAGGAGGGTTCCTCTTTCTCCACATCCTCTCTAGCATGTGTTGTCACTTGAGTTTTTGATCTTAGCCATCCTGACAGGTGTAAGGTGAAATCTCAGGGTTGTTTTGATTTGCATCTCCCTAATGGCTAAGGATGTTGAACATTTCTTTAAGTGTTTTTCTGCCATTCTACAGTCCTCTTCAGAGAGTTCTCTGTTTAGCTCCATACCCCATTTTTTTAATTGAATTACTTCATTTGTTCCTTTTAACTTCTTGAGTTCTTCATATATACTGGATATTAGCCTTCTATCAGATATAGGGTTGGTGAAGATCCTTTCCCAACCTGTAGGCTATTGTTTTGTTTTGATGACAGTGTCTTTTGCTTTACAGAAGCTTTTCCGTTTCATGAGGTCCCACTTATTGATTGTTGTTCTTAGAGCCTGTGCTATTGGTGTTCTATTCAGGAAGTAATCTCCTGTGCCAATGAGTTCTAGGCTCTTCCCCAATTTTTCTTCTAACCGATTTAATATGTCTTTTGTTATGTTGAGGTCTTTGATCCACTTGGACTTTAGGTTTGTGCAGGGTGATAAATACGGATCTATTTTCATTTTTTTGCATATAGACATCCAGTTGGTCCAGCACCATTTGTTGAAGATGCTGTCTTTTTTCCATTGAATGGATTTGACTTCTTTATCAAAAATCAAATATTCATAGGTCTGTAGGTCATTTCTGGGTCCTCTATTCGGTTCCATTGATTCACTATTCTGTTTCTATGCCAATACCATATAGTTTTTATAACTATTGCTCTGTAGTACAGCTTGAGATCAGGGATGGAGATACCTCCAGATGATCTGTTGTACAGGATGGTTTTGGAAATTCTGGGTTTTTTTGTTTCTCCATATGAAGTTGAGAATTTTTCTTTCCAGAAAAATTCTGGAATTTTTAAAGAATTGGGTTGGTATTTTGATGGGAATTGCATTGAATCTGTAGATTGCTTTTGACACAATAGCCATTTTCACTATGTTAATCCTACCAATCCATGAGCACAGGAGGTCTTTCCATCTTCTGATATCTTCTTCAATTTGTTTTTTCAGAGACTTGAAGTTTTTCTCAAACAGATCTTTCACTTGCTTGGCTAGAGTTATACCAAGGTAC
>CM053750.1:35434217-35466355 GCA_028658305.1 Pachyuromys duprasi
ACATTCCCACCAGCAATGGAGGAGGGTTCCTCTTTCTCCACATCCTCTCCAGCATGCGTTGTCACTAGAGTTTTTGATCTTAGCCATCCTGACAGATATAAGGTGAAATCTCAGGGATGTTTTGATTTGCATCTCCCTGATGGCTAAGGATGTTGAGCATTTCTTTATGTGTTTTTCTGCCATTCTACAGTCCTCTATAGAGAGTTCTCTGTTTAGCTCCATACCCCATTTTTTAATTGAATTACTTCATTTGTTGCTTTTTAACTTCTTGAGTTCTTCATATATACTGGATATTAGCCTTCTGTCAGATATAGGGTTGGTGAAGATCCTTTCCCAGTCTGTAGGCTGTCGTTTGGTTTTGATGACAGTGTCTTTTGCTTTACAGAAGCTTTTCAGTTTCATGAGGTTCCATTTATTGATTGTTGATCTTAGAGCCTGTGCTGTTGGTGTTCTATTCAGGAAGTAACCTCCTGTACCAATGAGTTCTATGGGGGAAGACCCATTTTCAATTGAGATTTTTTTTTGAGGTTGAAAGGGACCTCTTTAATCTGGATCACACCCTCTGGTAGCAAAGCAAAAAAAACAAAAAACAAAAAACAAAACCAATCTCTCCTCTCTTTCTCTCTCTTCTCTCTTCTCTCTTCTCTCTCTCTCTCTCTCTCTCTCTCTCTTTCTCTCTCTTTCTGCCTTCTTGCTCACTCTGGCTGGCAAGTCTATTCCTTCCCTGACCGTAGTGCCTACTGCTTCAGGATTCCAGTGTATACTGAAGACCAGCTGAGACATCTGGCCTCGTGGACTGAACAACTACTGGATTCTTGAACTTTCCATTGGTAGACAGACAATGTTGGACTAGCTAGATTACAACATGTAAGCCACTCTAATAAATCTATATATAGCTAGGTAGATAGATAGATAGATAGATGATAGATGATAGGTGGATATTGATAAATAGATTCATTCATTTTTTTCTGTTCCTCTTGGGAGCCCTGACTAATACTACATCTGAAGCATGTTCTACAGACACAGTGCAACCTGTAAACCTGAACATTCCCCAAATAATAATGGCCATGTCCATATACTTTTACTGAAATTTCTAGTGAAAACCAATCGATGTGCTTAATTAGCAAAAGCTTAAATGGAAGCATGTAAAATATGTTTGATGAACTTGTTTAGAAGAGAAGATCAGTTATTTTGATTCATTTGCAACTCTACCTTTCTCCAGTGTGGAATGAGTAGACTAAGAAAGGCATACAACAACAACAGGCTAAACTACATTTTCCATGGAGATACTGACTATAGCCATTGCTATGTGCTTATGTGCCCTACAGAAACAAGTCTGTTTAAATTGCATTTTTGTTCTCAAGCTTTTTTCTAATTTCAGTTTTGAAATAATTTATTCCAAGAATTATTACATTTCTTGTTAAGATCGCAAAACAGGGTATATTAGGATATTTTGATGATTAGGATATTTTGAAAACTGAAGAGTGCGTTGATCCCTTAAGCCTTCATTTGATCACCGATCTCTTCTACAAGGTATCACACAGGTTCATTATACTAATGATATTGTGCTGATTGGAATAATTTAGCAGGAGGTAGCAACAACTCTGGACTTGTTGGTAAAGTGTATGTACATGAGAAGATGGGAAATAAATCTAGCCAAAATGTATGAGCCTTCTGCCTCCATGAAAACTTTAGGAGTCCAGTGACATGGAGTGTGCAGATATATCCCTTCTAAAGTGACAGATAAGTTATTGTACCTGGCCCCTGTGACCACTAAGAAAGGAGCCTAACATTTAGTGTCCTTATTTGGATTTTGGAGGCAATACATCCTTCACTTTCATCTCTAGCTCAATCACACTAGATCATTTTTGACCCTGCTTCAGCTGTGATAGAGACACTCAGATCAGCAGGCCTCTATTTCCTGGAAAAGTTAACTTAGGGAAAAGACCCTTCCTCAGAAGTCTGAAGGAAAAGCAGGGTTTCTTTCACCTGCCTGTTGCCTGCCCTTAGACCTTACAGGTAAGTAAGTACCTGTTGCTAATATCCTTTGTGACATCGGAAATTAGCTTCTTTGAATTCCCAATGTAGACTGAAAATAAGTGGCTTTGTAAGAATGTTCCTGGCCTTCAGCGGTGCTAAGGTATCCAACGTTGTTCAGCAGCTACTGGTTCTTAGATTTCCGGTATAGACAGCCATTATTTTTAACTATCTAGCCTAAATCAGGTAAGCCAATACAAGAATTCCCTTTGTAACATATATTCATTTTATTAGGTCTTTTCCTGTAAAACACCATGACAGATAAATGAACAATCAGGTAAAGTGTTTGCACTGTTTTTTTAAGCAGGAAGTATTACACCATCCCATATACCAAGTGACATGGACAGCTTCTACTTTGGAGTAGGGACTGGGAACAGAACATCTTGGCTTCTGTGCCAGCTGCTCTACCACTTGGGCCACATGCTCAGTAAATTTTAATGGCACTTCAGGTGTCAATGGCAAATATAGACAGTTTTGAGCCTTTGGCCAGTCCCCATAGGTAGATTACAGAAGAGGCCTTTAGGATTTTGGAGCAAGACCCTGCCATTACTTTTAGACAATAACTCTTGGGTCTTAGTGAAAACTGGATGCTTGACAATAGACCATAAAGTTGCCACTGAGCAAATCTACACAAAAATTGCTGGGTGTTATTTGACCCAACAAACAATAAACTTGGATTACACTGCAGCAATCCATCATCAAAGGAAAGCAGTACATATGTAATTGGACCCAAGCTGGTCCAGAAGAATCAAGTGAGTTACATGAAGAAGTCACCAATATATGCCACTAAATAGCCAGTATTCCCTTGGGATTGCTATGTTCTGCTACTCCAGGAAGAATGATAATGGTCTGAACAATGAAGATATATCCCTCTTAAATAACCAAGACCTGCTGAGGTACAACAATTGAGATAATATCAGAGTGAAATGCTACAAATCTGTATTATCATTTTTAAGTTATGAGATATTGAAAGACTATTTGCAGATGATATGATAGTACACATGAGTGACCCCCAAAATTCTACCAGGGAACTCTAACAGCTGATAAACACCTTCAGCAAAGTAGCTGGATACAAAATTAACTCAAAAAAACCAGTAGCCCTCCTGTATACAAAAGACAAATGGACTGAGAAAAAAATTAGGGAAACAACACCTTCACAATAACACAAAGGATATAAAGTACCTTGGTGTAACTCTGACCAAGAAAGTCAAAGACTTGTATGAAAAAAAACTTCAAGTCTCTGAAGAACAAAGTAGAAGATATCAGAAGATGGAAAGATCTCCCATGCTCATGGCTTGGCAGGATTAACATAGTAAATGGCCATCTTAACCAAAAGCAATTTACAGATTCAGTACAATTCCCATCAAATCTTCACCAACCCTATATCTGACAGAGGACTAATATACAGAATATATAAAGAACCCAAAAAGTTAAACAGCAACAAATCAAGTAATCCAATTAAAAACTGGGGTACACAGCTAAACAGAGAATTCTCAATAGAGGAATATAGAATGGCAGAGAAACACTTAAAGAAATGCTCAAAGTCCTTAGTCATCAGGGAGATGCAAATCAAAACAACCCTGAGATTTCACCTTACACCCATCAGAATGCCTAAGATCAAAAACTCAATTGACAATACATGCTGGAGAGGATGTGGAGAAAGAGGAACCCTCCTCCATTGCTGGTGGGAATGTAAACTTGTGCAACCACTTTGGAAATCAATCTGGTGTGTTCTCAGACAATTAGGAATAATTCTTCCTCAAGATCCAGATATACCACTCCTAGGCATATATCCAAAATATGCTCAAGTACACAATAAGGACATTTGTTCAACCATGTTTGTAGCAGCTTTATTCATAATAGCCAGAATCTGGAGACAACCCAGATGTCCCTCAGTTGAGGAATGGATACAGATACTGTGGTACATCTACACAATGGAATACTACTCAGCAATTAAAAACAAAGAAATCATAAAATTTGCAGGCAAATGGTGGATCTAGAAAAGATCGTCCTGAGTGAGGTATCCTAGAAGTAGAAAGACACACATGGTATATATTCACTTATAAGTGGACACTAGACATATAATATAGGATAATCACACAAAAATCTGTACACCTAAAGAAACTAAGCAAGAAGGAGGACCCTGGGTAAGATGCTCAATCCTCTTTCAGAAAGACAAATGGGATAGACATTGGAAGAGGGTGAAAACACGGAACAAGACAGGAGCCTACCATAGAGTGCCTCTGAAAGACTCTACCCAGCAGGGTATCAAAACAGGTGCTGAGACTCAAAGCCAAACTTTGGGCAGAGTGCAGAGAATCTTATGAAAGAAAGAAGGAGGAGATAGTAAGACACAGAGAGGACAGGACCTCCACAAGGAGAACAACAGTACCAAAATATCTGAGCACAGGGGTCTTTTCTGAGACTGATACTCCAACCAAGGGCTATTCATGGATATTACTCAGAGGTAGCCCATGGCAGCTCAGTATCTAAATGAGTTCCCTAATAATGGGAACAGGGACTGTCTCTGACATGAACTCAATGGCTGGCTCTTTGACCGCCTCCCCCTGAGGGGGGAGCAGCCTTGCCAATCCACAGAGGATGACAATGAAGCCAGTCCTGATGAGATCTGATAAGCTAGGGTCAGATGGAAGGGGAGGAGGACCTCCCCTATCAGTGGACTGTGGAAAAAGGACGGGAGGAGAAGAGGGACGGTGGGTGGGACTGGGAGGGGGCCAGAGAGGGGGCTACAGCTAGGATACAAAATGAATAAATTGTAATAAATAAATAAATAATTTTTAAACTTACAAATAATAAAAAGAAAACTAAGCCTTCCTCAAAAAAAAAAAATTGTTACCCATTCTGGAAGAAGAATGTTTTCATTTGTACTCAGGGTAGATATATCATGTTAAGCACATTGATGACCTTATTTTTTGCTTTAATTTTGAAATAAATCAGGACATAAGGAAATGTGATTTGTGGTCAAGATGACAAGGGATGGATCTGTGATGATTGACCTTGCTTGTCAATTTGATTGGACTTAGAAGCTACTATAAGGCATGTCTCTGGGTAAGTTTGTGTGGGCATATTCAGAAAGAGTCTGTTCAAGAGTGAGTCGGACCTTCTGGCAAGTTAAAAACCAGGGCTCCTTCCTTGTCTGCCTTCAAATTTCTTCAATTTCTAATGCAGAAGTATCCAAGGTTTTTTTAAAAAGTGCCCTAATAGCTCCTTCAAGTTGTGTAAATCTATGTCTGTTTGAAATTAATAATGTTGAGCTAAATATTACCCACATCTTTTGCTTTTACCAAATATAATTCAATTCAAAGACAATGGTCAGTGCATTAACCCTTCCTGGTGCACCTAAATCTCCTTTCATTGTTCCGTCATTCGCCTGTGATTGAACATAGATCCACATCTACAGACCATGATTCCTTTGTACACTCTTTTGTGTACTTTCAAGAAGTAAAGTCAGAATGTCAGGGGCTTGCCAGTGTGTTGGTGGGCATGTGTGTTTGAAAGTGAAAACTGTGAAGGTCAGATAACAACATCAGGAGCCATGCACCTCGTTTTTTTGAAACAGGGTCTCTCATATGGCCTATATCTCACTGATTCAGCTTCTGGCTGCCCAGGAGCCCTGGGACCCACCTGTCTCTGCTTCCTTCTTGCAGGAATTATGAGTGGGCACCAGCATACCAGGATGTTTTACTGTGGATTGTGGACACAAACTCAGGTCCTTGTGTATGCAAGGCAAGCACTTTACCAACTGAGCCTGTGGGTAGAGCCTTGTACATAAAATGTCCATAATTCTCCTGACTGTAAAACATTTGAGACTTCAAGGTGCAAATTAATGTGGCTTTACAGTGGCACACAGACATGATATTTTATTGGCAACAGACCATCTTTCTCCATGATTGCTCAGTAGTTTTTAATGAAGTTATATTGAATTTTTGTAGTGAAACTTAAGACCAAACGAAGCCTTCTTGATGTGGGGCTTATTTCTAGAGCCTTGAGGTTTCTCTATAAAATCCAAATCCATGTGTGGTTCATAGAAAATGTTGGTATGATTCAATCAGCTTTGGAAAACCGAGATAGAATTTCAAGCAATTAGGAACAAGAGAATAAACGTGCTTTGTTTACTTTAGACCAAACTCTGTGGGTTTTGAATTTAGAACTGAACAATTGGGGTTTAAGTTCCATTCACAGGAAAAACATGACTTCCTGATGGAAAGAAAAAAAACTTGAAGAAAACAATTTTACTTTGGAAAAATACAAAAATGGTTCATACGTGGGCCCTGGAACCCAAGTCCACTGGCCAAGAAGTCGTCTGAGAGGAATTTGAAGAACCTGAGTAACACGGTGTGTTACAGCCTGTGACTGCTCCTTACTGAAGAGGATTGCCAAAATAGAGAGAGGTGTGCAGTCTTCAGGGGGAGGAAGATGCTAACTTCAGTCATATGTTGTTGGGATGAATCCAAAATCAATTTTTAAAACAAACATAAAAAGTTACAAAATTCCTTACAAAAGCAAGGAATTAGTGCACTATCTAAATTCATCTGAGCACTTTCCAAGTAAGTAAGGAGTTCCTATGAGGCAGGTAACAGAATCACTGTTCACTTCAGAAGCTGGGAATCTGCAATGTCGTGTTAAGGGTTGAACCTGAGAATGCCACTCAGTCTATTTCTTTTTTTTCACTAAACAGCTACAACTACAACAGGTGGGCTGACTCACATGGCTGAAGAGCACGCTGATGGTAATATTTTTGAGCTTACATTTTTTTTGTTTCTGGCATTTCATAAATTTTGATTAGACTATTTCATGGCAGAAGTAAATCTGTAAGAAGTACAAGTTTATTTAAAAAAAAAACACTTGTTAACTAACAAATTAAAAGGGAAAAAATTCCACTGATACAGAGTATGGAAAAGAGGGGTGGTTCATCCTTCCAAATAGAAGGATGTAGTTAAAGGATATAGCTAAAGAGGTGGTTACGCTTCAGACCATGGGAAGATGAAGAAGAAGACTTGGAAATGAGATTCTCATCATGGCTCATGTATAGACTTGGATATCCTCCCCTTCTTAGGAAAACATTTTTACACTAAGGATAGAAATATGTGCAAAACTTCAAAAACAGATTACTAAATCTAAGACATTTAAAATCAGTTCTGCTCCTTAAAATACAGCCAGATGCCTCTCTCACAAGAGACAGAGTTAAAAAAAAAATAATAAGGCATTTCTAAAGATGAGTTTTGGACTAAACAGGTCTGCAGTTCCACGGGATGCATTTGGAACGAACCCAACTCCATTCTCCAGCCAGTGCATCTGGTTTTCAAATAAAACTGGACTGAGTTAAAGGTTGCGGTGAAAGCCATAAGTACCCTGAAAACAGGTGAAATTTAGTGAAGCCAGCTAATTTTAGTTGATCTTTAAGATCCCACCACAACCCTGTTTGGAGGGGCAACCAAGGCACTGAAAAGTTGTTCTTCATTTGGATTTTCTTAAGTACATTTCTGTGCAAACACCCAGGTGGGGAAATGTCATGTTTCCTGCAACTTTGGTTAACTTGAATGTCACCTTCAGAAAAGACCCAGACTTGACCCGCATCTATAAAAAGTATTGGAAAATGTTTACAAACCTTTTCAAGCTGATTGATTTGTAAGTAAATTGAGGAAGAAGTTTGTTTTGCTTCGTATTTTTGTTTAAAATGTCACTCTGAGTCCATGAATTCTCTGTTGTAATTCAATAAACTCACAGCACCTGAAAAGAAGATTCAAAATAGAAAGTAACTGAAATAAACGGTAAACAGAATTGTTCAAAACTTCTCCTCTTGAATAAGTGAAACTCACAAAAAGAAAACAAGATTCCAAAGAGAAATGTTGAGATGTTCTCTAGATTATAGAGGAAAATTGAAGCTCCAGCTGTCTGCAGCTTAACTGGATTTAAAGTCCCCTAGGAGATAGACCTTTGAGTGTGTCTAGAGAGGTTTAGCTGAGGATGGAAGGCCCACCTTATTGTGGATAGCACTGCCCCATAAGCTAGCCATGCTAACTGAATAAAAGGGAGAAGACGAGTAGTAGTCTGTCAACAGTATAAGACCTGGAGAGGACAGGAGCTCCACAAGGACCAAACATCTGGGCACAGGGGTCTTTTCTGAGACTGATTCTCCAACCAAGGACCATGCATGGAGATAACCCAGAACCCCTGCACAGATGTAGCCCATGGCAGCTCAGTATCCAAGTGGGTTCCCTAGTAAGGAGAACAGGGACTATCCCTGACATGAACTCAGTGTCTGGCTCATTGACCAACCCCGCCCCCCCCCGACGGGGGGAGCAGCCTTGCCAGGCCTCAGTGGAGGACAATGCAGCCAGTCCTGATGAGACCTGATAGGCTAGGGTCAGATGGAAAGGGAGGAGGACCTCTCCTATCAGTGGACTTGGAGAGGGGCATGGGAGGAGATGAGGGAGGGAGGGTAGGATTGGGACGGACTGAGGGAAGGGGTTACAGCTGGGATACAAAGCAAATAAAATGTAATTAATGTAAAAAATAAAAATTTAATTTAAAAAAAGAGCTGTCAACAGGACATGAGTCCCAGTCACATGCTCCTCATGCTACAAACATCTTGGGCCTCTCTGCCATAACAGATGCACATTTTTAAAAATTGTTTTATCTGATTATTTTAAGTTTAGGATGAAAAGAATGTGTGTTGAGAATTGTGTATTTTTATACCATATATTTTTATTAATTACACTTTATTCACTTTGTATCGCCCCTGTAGCTCCTTCCCTCCTCCCTTCCCAGTCCTACCCTCCCTCTTCTTCACCCATGCCCCTCCCCCAGTCCACTGATAGGAGAGGTCTTCCTCCCCTTCCTTCTGATCCTAGTCTATCAGTTCTCATCAGGAGTGGCTGCATTGTCTTCCTCTGTGGCCTGGTAAGGCTGCTCCCCCCTCAGGGGGAGGTGATCAAAGAGCAGGCCAATCAGTTCATGTCAGAGACTGTTCCTGTTCCCATTACTAGGGAACCCACTAGGACAGTGAACCGCCATGGGCTACATCTGTGCAGGGGTTCCAGGTTATCTCCATGAATGGTCCTTGGTTGGAGTATATGTCTCAGAAAAGACCCCTGTGCTCAGATTTTTTGCATCTGTTGCTCTCCTTGTGGAGCTCCTGTCCTTTCCAAGTCTTAATATTTCCCACTTCTTTCGTAAGCTTCCCTGCGTTCTGCCCAAAGTTTGACTATAAGTCTCAGCATCTGCTTTGATACCCTGAAGGGCAGAGTCTTTCAGATGTACATTTTTTAAATGTTCATTTGATTTTCCATTTTGTAGATGGAGACATGTGAAAACCAGGGACCAATCTCACATCATAAAGCAGGTACCTTTGTCCACTGAGCCACCTCCCTTGGCCAGACTGAACCTGTAAACCATGAATCAAAATCACAAGCTCTTCTGAATGGCACTAGAACCATTCCAAATCCATAACCCAAGTAGCAGTGCTATAACATGCTTAAAATTGTAGCTCCTCTGTTAACACCTGTTTTCATCTTTAGCATAATAGAAACCATTTTTGTCTTCAAGTCTCTATTTTGATCATAAGGTGAAATTAAGTTCAGGTTCTCAAGCAAGCTCTACCTGCCTGGAAACTTGAACAACCTTTTACTTACAATTTAATATTTGTTGAATGTTCTGCATGAATTAATGATATATATTTTACTTAAACAAAACCACAATACCCTATGTTCCTTTCTCTCAGAACGATAGGGAACTGAAAAGTCCCCAAAGCCTATATCCTAGGCAATCATCTTAAAATGCTTCGTCTAGCTACCCAGAGACAATGTACTTGGAACCAAATCCATTTTTCTTGTGTTTAGCTAGTCAAAATGATGAAATACAGCCCTTCCCTCACTTCTTGCACCTGGTTGTTACCTGGTTGCGTTTTTCTCTAACAAAAACCTGCCTTAGAAACAGCATCACAGTCTGTTTCCAGAATGCAGAATGCAGTCTGTTGTGGTCAGTGTGCAGCTATTCCTGAACCCTAACAGCAGGAGTACGAGATTCCCCACACTGTTAGCCTTGAGCCCATTCTAGAATCTACACATGATTCTTTTCAGTCCCTCCAGGTAACTTAATCTCAGAATTTGTTCACTCTAAAGACGAAGTGGAAGATCATACTTTCCCACTATAATAGCTGTTACCAGTTTCTCCTTGTGTGCTCTGGCTTTTTGCATTTTCTTTGTACGGGTTTATAAAGGATTCCCTGACAGGCTGCCGATACAATGCTTGTCCAAAAACCATGATATGTATTAGCTGCTGCACTGTGGGTTAAGCTCCTATTTCTGTTTGTGCTATTTATTATATATAGCTTTCCTCCATCAGTTAAATGCTACCACCTGGCCTAGTCAAGTTCAGACCCTTTAGGAACTTATAGTAACTTGAGAATACCAGTCAGTACTAGTTTGATCACTATCTTCCATGGTTGGGCCTGGCCTAACGGTGTAAACACCACTCAACTTGTCAGTTCCTCCCTTACAGATATAGCTTTGAACCCAAGAAAGCAATCAGTGTGCCTTTCCTGTACAGAGGGGCTTTGCTGAAAGTGCTGGAAAGTTTATAGGTTGATTTGGCAAAAGCTAAAGTCACCTGAGCAGGAATCTTAATTAATAAAATGCCTCCAAAAGATCAGGCTGTAGGTATGCCTGAAGAGCATTAATTAATGATTGATGGGGGAGGGCTCAGCCCACTTGGGGTGATGTCATCCTTGGGCTGGTGGTTTTAGGTTAAAAACGAAAGGCTGATGGGAAACAAGGCAGTAAGCAGCACCCTCCATGGTTCCTGCATCAGCTCCTGCCTCCAGGTTCCAGCCCTACTTGAGTTCCTGTCCTGACCTCCTTTGATGATAGTGATGTGGAAGTGTAAGCTGAGTAAGCCCTTTCCTCCCAAGTTGTTGCTTTGGTCATGGTGTTTCATCACAGCTACCGTAACCCTAACTAGGACTCTGGAGTGTATTAAAAAAAAATTCTCTCTCATATGATAGGACTGGCCTGAGCCAGCAATGCCATTTAGGGAGAGCCCTTAGCTCCAACCAAAAGCTGCATGTGCCTAGCCTCGATTCATTCATTTTTTTTGTTATTCTTTAGTGCACTGAGGAACTCCAAACTGCACCTGTAGGAATGCCCTGGAGCCGCATGGTCAGACCAGTCCCAGGGAAAGGCCAGGCCTACCGACTAGCACAACTTTTCATCATTTAGCTAAAATGGTGTTGACACACTTATCAGGGTTAAATGTTACTCATCAAACACAGGACAGGATCAGAGTTCTGAGACACTAATGGTTACCGTTGGATTTGAGTTCTATGTGGTAGCTCATTGCCCCTCACCTAATGTATTTAAATTTAGCAACATTAATACACATATACATAGGGTTTTTTTGCTGAAGTATATTCGCCCATTGTATAAATAGAACAATTTGTTCATCTAAGATATGTATATGAATAGTTTCTAATTATCAGCTATTGTTAACATGTATGCATCATTTCCATGGAATAAATAAGAGTAAAGCTCTTAGGTCACAAAGCATTTATTTTATCCCTCTAAGGATCTGCCAGACTTTCCGAAGATTGATGGAAATTTTACCTTCCCCCCAATATTTTATAAGTTTCAGTTGCTTAATATGCATTCCAATAATCATAATTACCAGTGTTTAACTTTAGCTCTTTTGTATAATATGGATGTTGGTTTGGAATATAATAATACTATGTTGGTATAATTTTGATACACAAGTTTTCCAACTGAATCCAATTATCTCACTTATTTGAAGAATATTGAGGCCAAGCATCTTTCCATGTTTGGTGAGCATTCATAGATTCTCTTTTGCAAAGTACCTAAGTTTTTAATCCAATTTTATTGTTGCTATGTACATTATGACTACAAATTAGACACGTGTTAATGAGTAGTCTCCCATCCTGTGGTAGGCACTTATTACTAGCTTTAAATTTCTGTCAGTCCCAAAATACAAAAAATGTTCATGAAAGATATTTAGGCTCTGATTTCTTCTCTTAGTCATCTTTCTTAGGTTTTGACAGCAGGATCACATTGAGCTTAGAAAATAATTTTGGAGGCATTCCATTTTGTTTTCCGAAAAGTGTGTGTAGAGCTTTTATTACTTATTTCATATATGGAAAAATGATCAATGACTACATCTGGGCCCTGTGTGCTCTTTAAAGAAAATAAAATTACTACAAATTAAATTTCTTAATAGATGCAACTGGAAATTGTTAAATAAGTCACACGTGCAAAACCTAAAATTTAAAATTTGGGGTGTGTGGCTTTTATACATGTGACTGTGGGCCACGGAACTAGAAAATGGATCCTGAGATGGAAGAGATCATAAGGTATATGGGAAACAGAAAGTGTAGTGAGGGCCAGGAGAGAGTTCAGTCAGTAAAATGGCTGCCTGGCAAGCATGACAGCCTGAATTCAATCCCTGTGGAGGTTTTAGGGAGATGTTCCATATTCTCAGGTATCTAAGTACCAGTATCTAAGGCATTTAAGTCCAGTTGGTGACACTATTTGGGTAGGTTTAGAAGGAAGCATTGCTGGAGGGAGTATGTCAACAAGGACAGACTTTGAAGCCATTTTTGCAATGCAGGTGTGTGCTATGCATACACAAGTGTGAGATCTTATAAGCACTATACTCCACTAGAAAGGAGGACACAGCAAACTTTCCTTTAATTATTCCCTCCCTGCCAAACAGCACAGCAAGAGACATATGTTCTTTTAAAGGTAAAACATAAAGTGTCTCAACACAATGAAACACTGGTTTTAACCATCTTAATAAAAGTATTTGTCTTATGAACAAAATCAACAAATGCAAAATGCCTGCAAATTCCATATGCTTATCAACACAGTGAGTGTTTAATTTTATTGGCTATCAAATTCTTAAATTCAAAATACAATTTAATCTCACATAAAACCTATACAAATGCACACTCAAAGTACACTTAGCCACACACACACACCCCAGCATGATTTGATTGGAAATTGAAGTATACATGTGGCTTTTCCCTCAGTATGGAAACCATACAGTTTATATTTCACTTACAGTTTCCCATCTGCACCCATAGTCCTGGCTTCTTGCACTGGGACAGTGTAACAATACTATAATGCTGTACTTGAAGAGCCAGTGATTCAGTCATGAGTAAGGATTTCTGGCCAGGCACTTGTGGGTGAGATAATCCTTCTACTTTCATAGGAGTAGATTACCGCCCATCATGTGTGTATTTTGTCTCCAGACCCACATGGCTTTGCTGACTCTTACCATGGAGTCTGGTCGACCTTCTCTTCCAGTCTTCACTCCTCCACCCTCAGAATCCACGTTTCAGCTCATGTCAATGACAAAGCTTTCCTGGGTGCGCTTACCCCAGAGAGTTCTTTTCTGTTGTGCTTCATTTTCATAATGTAGCAATGAAGACAAACTACTGTCCTTGCACTCTATTTGGCCTACTCAATCGCTTTCGAATCTAATGCTTGGAAGCATTTAAGAAGCAAGATATTCTGATGTCAGTGTAGATAATAAAACAAATGAGCCAAGAGTGGATATAAACAATGTGCAACTTAAGTCTAAACACTATTTCTGTTGCATTAATTTTCCTTTTGTGTTCTTACAGTGAAGCCTTTCCCTTCTCTGAGATGAGCTGCACATTCACTTGGCTTTCCATGGGTATTGACTTTTGCTTTGTGAACTCATGAAAGATGAGGGCAAAAAGAGTTCTGCTTAATTTGCTTGGGTCAGGGTAACATTAAAATAGTGCTCAGTTTCTAGTTGCTACTTAGAACAATAGCTAGGCTTACTACAGCTGGAAAGGAAGGCAGTGGTTTGTATGTTCACAATCCATACCCAATTAAAGGAAGAGACATAGCTGTGTCAAAAGCATAAATTATCCTGAGAGCAATACACGAAGCCTACTAAACTAACATCCATGTGTTCATCATGGAAGACATCTCTATGCCCTACATTAATAACTAACATCAATGTTACTCTTTAAGCCTCCACTCAGTTTAACCATAAACTGCGTATTGACTCAGTGACTGACAAGAAGAGTTGACATCACTGTGTCTTCAAAACTGCAATGCTTCTTTTCTTCTAATAACCTCTAAGAGTTTTTGTTTTCTTTCTTTTTCAATGCTGGGATTGAACCCAAGCCTTCTGCATGGTGACAAGTTCTCCATCACTGAGTGACATCCCCAGTCCAGATTCTTTCATTTGTAAGTGAAAATATGTAATTTTAAGAGATTTTTTTTAAATTAGCTCTTGGTGGCCCAAAAACAAAAACAAAACAAAACAAAAAACATTTATTTTCAAATTATTTTTATTGATCTTACAGACAGAATAATATTTTGATTTTCCCATGACAGTCAACAACACCATCTACAACTTTGATATCAACAGCAATAATTACTGAAACTTAAGCAAGCAGTTCACAAGTTTTGAGAATCAAAAGGCATATAATGGCAATAACAATAAAATAGTATACATGTGTATTAAGAAAGAAATAGACAACATAGCTTTTTAGTGCCTTGTGCATTTTCTAACTGTGACATTTATACCATTTTTTTTACTGACAAGCACATTGGCTAGTTACCCATGATCCTGAAAGAGAAGATGAATTAAAGTGCCCCTTTGGCTAACAGTGGCTGTGCACCTCCTTAGTTTGACATCATACAGCGCTGTCATCACTCACAAAGCATAAGAAATCAATACTACATTTGCCTCAAGCCTTTTCACAGATGAATAATCTTGATGAAGATGCCCTCACTTCAGAAACTAAGGTCATTAATGTTTATCTTCACTTAAAACCTTTCAGACATGCTGAGCCTAATGGAACACAATCTTAGACTACTGGGTGAGCAGCGACACCTAGTGGTCATGGTGTTATCACTAAACAAATATCTTTAAAGCAATGTCAAGAATACCTATAAAACATTGAAAAGGCTAGAATTCTTTGCCTTTAACACTGACACATATCTACCTCCAAATACACTGCATAATAAAATTATAATATTCCAGCGATTTCATGATTCAATCATAACATATACTGAAAGAAAAGTCAGTCTTTAACAATCCTTTTACAGGTAAATACCCTTTGTAGATTTTTTACAAAATTCCCACTGTTACTTCTATGTGCCTCATTTTTTATTTATAGCAGAGCACTGTAAGAAATTCTGAATTAATAGTCAATTTTGTGGTTCTTTTATAAACACGATGACAGTAATGTCCTAGCAAGAAGCAGATTCATTCTGTATGACACACTGATGAGCAAATTAAAATGGTATAAAAGCTGCAAACATATTCACTATCATTGATCTGATAATTAATCTTATTAAATCAACAAGTATGGCTCATAATTAAGGTCAAATGAGGTGTTTACACTGGAGTATTATTTGTTTGGTTTGTTTTTTATGAACAGAGCACATTCAGTTCATATGGGTTTTCTAGTACAGCTAGCTTATGAAATGGAATTATAGAATCAAAATGGAATTACAGAATTGCTTTTACCATCAGAAAGTCATTGTTTTATAGCCATGACATTTTCCTATTAACAAAAAGTCAGGACATTCTTTGGCCATGTGCATACCTGAGTCCATCCAAGCAGGCTTCCATTACTCACTGGAATCTGAGTTCACTGCTCTGGACAAGTCTCCCATCAGACTCCTGAAGCTGCTTCTATGGCCTGGACAGCCAGATCCAGGCACACTGCCTTCTCATTTCAATAGAAGGTTTTTCCTGAGCACAAATCATGCATTATAGCTCAACAGCTGTTCTTAGGTCATACTAAAACTGTCTCTTCCATTTGGACTGAGATACCCCCCCCAAATACTTGAACATACATGGATGAGTATGGGTGGGCATTGCTAGCTATAGATTTTCTCTCTCCCAAATTAACTGCCAATAGCTAATGCTAACCTTTCTCCTTTGTCTTCAATTTAAGGCTCTGTTGATAATCATCAAATGCAAAGCCTGGCCAACAGTTTGTGCATATACCAGTCTCCTCAAATAATCGTGAGCAGTTTTGACTCTCATATTATCCACTACCAACCAGAAGCCAAAATATTTATCTGAGACATTCATATACATCTTAATTCCACGCATAAAGAGAGCTGTGGAGGACAAGGCTTCCAGGACTGAACACAGTGGTCCACAGGACAGTATCTCACAAGGTCATTGGAGCCATGAGGACAACTTTACCTTTAGACATTCATATAAGTGCTAGACATATAGTTTAACAGGCACCCCACGGTCAAGGGCATAATTACTTAATCTTATTAAATCAATAAGTTTGTGGCTCATAATTAAGGTGTTTTGTATGCCGTGTATGGGAGTCTCCCCAGTATACTGTTCCCAATAACTCCCCACCCTCTCCTTCTAAGACTTCTCAGTGAAGGAGTGGGCATGACCACACAGTTCTATGTGAAGTTTACCAAGGAGAGGGGCAGCCATGAGCAGCAATGCAGGCCACTGGAAGTTGCAGGCTACTGCTCTATTCTAGATGTACTTCATTCTCTCATTTTACTCCTGAAGCTGTCAGTGGAGGATGAAGCCATACTATGCCCTGTTGGTGTCTGAACCCTGTCTAGTATGACAAAGATGACTTCTGAGTCCCAAAGGAGGCTCCTGTAACTGCTCAACACTCTGAGTACCTTCATTCTTAGGTGAAGTGCTATGAACAGTCATAGGCTATTGTTGTCTGCTCATAATTACCTCACAAAACCTGAGAACACCAAAGGCCTCTTCCCCACCTGTCAGCGGTTGCATATCCTGACCTTTCACTTCCTTGCTTTAAGGATAGATTAGAAGTCACATTGGCTACAAAAAAAAAAAAATCATTAGCTTCTTTCCCCGTATGAACGCCCCCCAAAATATTGTAAAGTATGCTTTCTATTAGTTGCCCAGGATTAGTCTTCATTGGGTCTGGAAAAGAGGGTGAGGGTCTGATGGAATGGTTGGATGAGTTGCTACCACAGAACCCAACAAAACTAGAAATAATTTGGTCTGGGTCTGAGTGCTAATAACATGCTGCCAAGTCTCCTTCTGAAAAGCATAAATGCAAAATATCCCATTCCTACAAGCAAACCAACCACAAGAGTGCTGCCAAGAACTTTGGGGGCCCTTTTCTTGGCCACCCGGAATGCTGTTGGCAGCACTGCAGAGATTAATATATTGTTGACATGTCCCAAAACCTTGTTAAATGTTTTTCTCTTCAAGACACGCTCATAATAGGTTTCCAAGTTTGGTCTCTTGCCATTTCCCCAGTTTCTCCTCGCAAACCCCAGGAACTTCAGTCGATGCAATGTGACGGCCAGAGAGACATCTGCCAGGGTAAAGGATTCTCCACAGAGCCACGGCTGGTGGCCCTCCTCTAAGCAGAGCGAGGGAATAAGAATTAGGGACAGGCATTAGACAGAGAGACTAGAGCTCCCATTTGCAGTCTTAGCCTAAAGGGAAAGACAACCACATGTTATCCTGACCAGCACGGTCATGCAGATTTACCCAAACTAACAGAGACTTGCTTGACATCTGTCAGCCACTGAAGTCCCTCAGTAAACTTAGAACTACTTGAGCTCAAGGGCTTTCTATCATTTTTTAAAGGGCTCAGAAGTCAAGCGGCTACAAGCCAGAGGAATTGATAGATTGATACTTCCTTCTGGTTTAGGAGAGCCACCAGTGTGCTTTAGGAAGATTCATAAAATTATGATTAAAACTTCACTCAGAGGCCACTACACCTTCCATATCATTAACTGCATCCACAAAATAAAAAATAGTTAAGAAAAAAAAATACTACATTTTTACTGGGCATCTACAAACTTTGTTATTATTCTTCAACAATACACTATAAAATCTATTTGCATGCCCTTCCCATTATACAATGCATTAAAAGCAATCAAGAATGACTTCAAGCATGCAGGCAGGCATGTAAATACCAAATCATTTTACATAAAGGACCTGACCATTCATGGAGTGTGGTATCCGCCTGAAACCAACCAACTCTCATGGAGATAGAAGGATTGTTACATTTCCATAAAGTGGAAGGGAGTTACTATTTCCTTTTGTTTGATTGTTTTTTAAGGGCTTACTCTCTATCTCTAGAAGGCCTTGAACTGCTGGCAATGCCTCTGCTTCAGTTGAAAGCCATCAAACCCAGCTGTGTCCCTGTTGTGAAAGACGTTTCAGGTAACGATCTGCAGTTGAGATGTACCAATGGCCCCATGTATAAAAGGGAACTGGCTGATGGCTGAAGCTCACAGATGCAATGTATAGAGTTCAGCAGCCCACTGTACTCTTCTGCTGACACCCACTTCACACATTAGAGTCAAGCTATCTTCCTCTTTTTTTTTTTTTTTTTTTTTTTGAGAAAAACCAAAGAGGGCGTTCAAACAGTCATTCAGGTTATCAAGCAAACTACCGTAATTACTGATTTGTGGAGCTGGTTAAGGGGCATCTGCCTATCATCATTGGAAATGTGGAGAAAGCCTTTTCTAAGTTACATTTCTCGTTGATACAAACTGATTACAATTAGACATCAAAGTTTTTCTTGGTGACACAGCATATTTAAAACTGCCTGTGAATAGGAGCAACCACAGAAACAGATCACAAAACATGTGTAGTGAGGCCTAAGAATGTTCCTACAAGTGCCCCTAGTGTTTCAGTAAAAACAAAAGCCAATGAAAAAATCTACCTGGAGTTTCTTCATTTCTTCTTTGTAACTCAGTCTCCACCTGATCCAAGACTTTCTCCAACTCATCAAGAATTTTCTTCAAGTATTTGACATTGTCATGATCGAGCAGCTTTGACTAATTAACAACCCAAAAAAGAAGCTATTTATGCCTAATGACAACAACAAAACTATATGACACAAAGTAGATTTTATAACATGCACATACACACTTTCAGAATTAAAGCCTGCTCATTTTAGACAGGTCTTTATGAGGAAATATAAAATAACTTTGTAAAGCTAGAGCAAAATAAGGAACTACTCCAGCAGTGAGACCATCTCAGGAGAAGACCCAGTACTTCCTGGCCACTCCTGGGAGGCCAGTTAACCAGTAAGGACAAACAGCATGAGAAACTCTAAGCTTCTCCTCTAGCACTCAAGGATAGAACCTGAGAAGCCTTAGGTAACTAATGAGAGGCAAGAAAAAAGCAGAGGTGTTGGAGGGACATAGCTCAGTCAGTAAAATACTGTCTTGAATGCATGATGACCAGAGTTCAAGTACAAGAATCTCAGTTTTTAAAAACTAGGAATGGTGGAACACATTCTAACCCCAGAGACAGATCCCTGGACCTCAGCTCACCTAGCCAAATCAGTGAGTCCCAAGTCAGTAAGAGATCCTGTCTCAAAACTAAGGGAGAGAGTCCTGAGGAACAGCCACTGTTGCCTTCTTGCCTCTACATGCAGAAACTCACATACCTGCACATGCACATACCAAAAGGGGAAAGAACAAATGTAAGAGAAGACTGAATGTGACTGTGGAAGTTAAGGAGAGTGACTAGGGAGGCATGTAATCTGAGCACATTTTGCTAAGAGAGGATAAAGGAAGGTATGAAGCTGAGGGAGAAATGGGAATGCCACTGGCTACCTGCACGATACCAGAAGAAGCTTCCATGTGTTATCTGGGCATGGGCAAAGAACCAACAGAAGGGGAAAGGCTGACTGTCGCCGATGTTCTTTATGATGGGCAGAGCCATTTAGTGGCTGACCATGTGCTATGAGGGACTCCTATATTATATTAACCAAAACTTACATCTATCACCTTCCATGCTCAATAGCTTCTTATCTGATCATTATACTGGTTCTAACTATTAAACACAATAAAGAAAATTCTTTTTTTTTCTTGCTTGGAAGTTTGTTTTTCTTTGGGAATATTCAAGAAAGTATCTCACTTTGTAACCAAGGCTGGTCTGGAAGTCAGTGATCCTCTGGCTCATGTGCTGCTACAATGGCCTCAGAAGTCTTTCTCAAAGTAGATCACAGGCCACGGGAATCACATGCACCAATGACCCACAATAGTACAAAGATGATCTAGAAACGGCATTCTTCTTTTCCAGAAAAAATACAGTGGTGTGAAGTATAGTGAGACTGTTCACTTACCTTAAGTCGCTTCTGTTTGGCAATGTATGCCTCTTGTAAGTCAGGGTTTTCTTCAGCAAGTTTCTTCAGTTCAGATTCGGTGTTACCAATCTGGCCTGATAATGAAAACATTTTGAAGCAGAAAAACATTCCCCCCTCGCGTCACAAACACGAGGAAAAGTAGAGACACAGCCTCATGATAGGATGAGCCCTGGGACTGGTGGTCTACTGCTATTTGAACATACTTTGTCTACCTCAGTTTCCCCACTTAAAATGTACCTAGAAAATACCTAGCTACAGTCTAAACACTTCCTAAGGAGCTGCTGTGGGCAGCCACAGCAAGGCTTGGCACCACCGTGCTCTGTAACACTGGCCTGCCTGACAATTCCATGGTTCTTCTACTCTCTCCGATAAAAGGAAGGGAAAACCTTGTTTTAAAATAATGTTAGCAATAGGTGATAAAGTTGTCAAGAGTTCGTGTTTCAACTGACGTTATAAGTACTTAGGAAGAGAAGGAAGTAGAATACAAAGAAAGAGTTCTAGGGAGAGGGGAGATGGAGAAAGGGACGGAAGAAAACAAATGAAAGGAGAGATGGTACGAAGGAAAAAGGAAAGGTATAAAAAAAGGAACAAAAAATTAATAGAACAACAAGATGAGACCTCATGGTAAAAAATTGGTGTGGGTTTAGAAGAGTGGGGACTGAGCACCACCAAACACCCCCCGCGCGGCCTCCTCTGTCCTTCCTGGTCCTGGCCAACTACACTGCAGAGCACTTGCCTCTGTTCCGCATCTTGCACTCTGACCTGGCATATCCTGGTGACTGGAAGTTGGGAAGCTATGTGCCACAACTCAATCTCAAAAGATTTCCAGTCACTGAACATAGAGGTGATGGCTGGACATCCTCTAAGGCAGCTTCCTCCCATTGAGAAACAACAATCAAGGAACAGAAATATGGACCCAGATGCCCAAACACCCAAGAAGGTGTCAGCTCTTCAGATTCCCAGTCCATTTTTTTAAGAACATGTTATGTTCTTCACTTTTCTATCAGTAACTTTCTAAGTTTTATCCAAGTTTGGTCTCAAAACCAAAAGCTAACAAATTAGACTTAATTGATAATACATATCTAGCTAAATTGCTGAGGGACAGATTAATCTGACAGGTTATTGAATTAATGCACTCCCATGCACATCCATGAAGCAAACGCAACAATCCTTTTTCCCAGTCTTCTCTCAGTGAGCAGAGGATATATCAAGTCTAAAAATGATAAGAACCTCCAGGCAGAATCAGCCCCTGGACTTTAAATTTTTTACATACTGCGAATCCTTGTGGTCGCATAAGCTGGGATCATGGAATCCACAGTGAGCTCAGGATGCAAAATGCAGCCATGTGTGTAAGCATCCATTGGCAAGGAGTCAAGAAGCTCTCGGTAATGCTGAACCCGCGGGTAATACATGCTTCCTTTATCAGGCATTAGCCTGGGTGTTCTTTCTAAAATACACATGGAAAAATAAAAATATAAACATTGGAGGAAAGCAACAAATAAGACATTACATTCAAAAGCAAAAGCCCTAATGCTTCATTGTACAGCTCATTTTAACCCTCAGAAAATGAGGTTTCTCCAGCCCAGACATTCAACATTTGAAACAGGCTTATTATGTACCAGATCAGATTCCAAACTGTGACCTGCTAGTAATCTCTCATTTCTCCATGTAAATTCCTGCTTAACACTCATGGCCAACCCTCAGGTCCATCACTTCCTTGTGAAGCATCGTTCACCTCCTATACCCGACTGGCTCAGTTTTACCTTCGCCTGCATGCTGTAAATCACTAAGTGTACTCTGGCATAGTCCCTGCTGCTTTGTACATAGTTGAATCTTTTTACTTCATGAAGGTCTTGGGACAGGCAACTCCTGTATAGGTTGTACAGTAAAGTATAAGTGAATTAGTATTTATTACTGGAAGGCAATCAAGGACCATTCCTTTCTATATGTCAACCAAGAGTGACCTGACTGAATCTAAGTGACTAGGAAATATCAATCTATATGAAGAAAGGCAGGATTTTTTGCTCAAAAACCCATTTCATTTTCACTAGATTTCTATCAGTTTAACCCTGGCAACTGCAGGTTGCTGGTGAAAAAAATCCAGATTGTAAACCCCATTGGATCTGGGAACACATATCATTCTCTGTCAGACCTTTCAAGCCAAATAAATATTTCACATGTAGTCAGCATGTGATAAGTTATAGAGAGTACATCCTCAAGTTTCCAATTACTCTATAATACTTGCATTAGGGAAGTTCTGTGGTACCCAATACAGACACTACAGTATGGATACTAGCAAGCTAGCCCAAGATCCCACCACTACTACAGGTTGAACAAAAACAAATGTGACCTGACCACTAATGCAATGCTCTACTTATTACACAATCACATACTTTAAGAACTTATATTTCAAACAGTATCTAAAGAGGAAAAAAAAGTGAACAATGAGACCAAAGGTCAGGGCTATGATCCCTTCAGAATCATTTCCCAATCTGCCTTTTAAACTGTTCTAGAAAATGCCAACCATCTCCACTAGTGCAAGAAAGATCCTCCATATTCTTTATTTAATCATTTCTTGACTTGTGTTCTTTATTTAAGTCACAATGCCCTGAGCAAACCAGTTATTCATAAATATTGGTAATTCATAGCTGGTTCCCAGTAGCAGAGCATTTTAAGCAGACTCTCCTAATGCCAGACCATGATGAACAAGCTTTTCAAGCCAGAGGGCGATTCCTGACTCTCTACGAAGGACAGCATGGATAGTTTCTCAAACCAGTAGGCAAATGTCTGATCCCCAGCTAGACAGTACAATGCTAAAGGCCACCTTGAATAACAACAGCATGGGAACCACATTCCCCACCACAGACTCAAACAAGCAGAACACTCCATTACAGACTCCAAGTGAACACAAGCAGGGAAGCAGCCTGTACCACACCCACTCTCAACACTACCCACCTTAATTAGCTCTTTACAGACTTTTCAGGTTCTCAGCAATACTGCCATTTCCCCAGCCAATCCATTTCCAGAAGTACAATAAACCAGAAGCTATGAACTTTCTAAGTTTCACCCTTGCATGTGCCACTGGCCTTTCTAAACACAATAATGTCCTTAGATGCATAAAATATAAGACATAGGACTACAGAGCTTATTAAAATATATTAAAGAAGTAATACTAATTTATTAAATACTAACATATACAATTCTTAAACATTACTAATATCCGGCAGAAGATCTGTTAACTTCCTGATTCAAAAATATCAAAACATCTCTAATAATTTAAGAATCTGGGGACATATCTGTGATTTCTATTGGTAGCGAAGCCACTGCATTCCTGACTTCCGTGGTTTGCCTACATTGGTAATAAAAAATAAAGACAGGGTCCCTTTAGAAACAAACAACGCTAAAGACAGTTTTATACCCACCTAAGAGCTCACCTCTCCCTGGACTTGTACATCTACAGACACGGTTCTCAATGTGTGAACTGAGGAGCCACAGGCTTCCCAAATTCCACATGTCTTACAGCAACACCATGACACTAATGGCTTTTCAGTCTTGTTACAACAGAGCTTTCCAGAGGCCACGGAAAATGCACTGGCTCCATGACAGTGACAGCTAGTGGGATGTGTGACTACCTAGACACTGGAGTGTTCTGAGACTTTATAACTTTTTCTGGTTCATTTCTAAATAGTAAATATTGACCCACATAAACCAAAGCTCGCAAGTGTCCTCAATAATTTTTAAGACAAAGGGATCCAAAAACCTTAAGAAGCACTGCCTTGGCAGTCCAGGAACCTCAGGTTAATAACCATAAACAGCACATTTTTGAACACTTCCCAAATGACAAGTTTATGGCTCCTGGGTTGGGCTGCTTTCTGGTGCCAGGCGTTGGAGCTTTCTCCAAAAGAACATACCACTTCCTTCCCAGAAAAGTGAATGAGAGGAAGAATAGCAACATTTAATTGCTTTCTGGGTATGATCCACCTGGCTAAGCCCGACTTCTTCAAAGGCAGACAGACACTTAAAGCCATGAACATAATCTTCTATTCAGTGCTGCACTGGTAGCCTCTATCTGCTGAAGCACTTTGTCAGGCACAATACAAGATGCCCACGTCACCCATGACCTCTTCCCCACTCCCTTTCCCCATATACTGCACGGGTGCCCTGTCCAGTGCCACATAAGCCACCTCCTTTCACACCAAAGGACAACATCATTCACTCCCTCTGGAAAGGTTTTCAAAAGATAATCACGACCAGCAAGGGGCTCATGCCTGCAATTCCAGCACTTAGAAGTTGTGAGTTCTAAGCCAATGTGGGCTACATAGTGAGTACTCAAAACAAAAGGGCAATTGGCAGTTTTTCTTCAATTATACACATCCTCCCTCCAATCTCATCTTACTTTACTTTCTAATTCTTCCATAGAGTATCCTTGTAAGGATATTAAAACCTTTTCTTGGTATTCTACCTCAGTCAGGAATGTGGATAATATAAAGCACATGGGATCAGGAAAGGAAGTCAGGGAGTTTTTTAAAGCAGGTGATAAAAGAGATAAAAGCATTTGAAAGTAAAGTTGCAATAATGCAAGCCAGGTTTAGTGGCTTTAATGAGTAATAAATGGAAGCTAGGGGGGTGGCTCAATCATAATGTCTGCTAGTCATTTACAACACACTGGATTAAATCCAACGTACCTAAACACTCATCCATGTAAAATAAAAAAATAAGTAAATCTATTAAATGTTTTAAATAAAATAAAATGATGACTGCAAAATTGCTATTCTTTAATGCTATGCTTAAATTTCAGTGTACAGTGACAAAATTCTGTCTAAAGATGAGTATCTCCTAATTGTATTTCTGTATTATTTCCATTATACCAAAATATTTTATTTCCAACACATATTCTATTTTTTCACACTATTTTAAATGATAGATATAAGACATAGGACATATTTTCAGAGAACTATTACATATCAAATTATAAAAACACTATATAACATCCAGGACTCTAGGTTGTGACTGAGCTATTTGGCAATAATAAATATCATATGTTCTAGTAATTTCTACTTATTTCATGCCTTGTGTTTTTTTAACATAGTAGGCAAATTTTATTAAAATATTTAGGCTGTTATAAGAAACAGTTGGATTTAAATATCAGCAGTAGTGTGTTTATTTACCATGTCCTATCTCCCGCTCCTGTGTTTGCTCAGTGTCGTATCTCACCTCGTTTAATTAATGCGTTCCTTTTAATATAATTTTCTTCATTATATGCCAGATTGAAAGAGCATCATGGACACAGAAACATTCTATAAAACTAAATAGTAACAACATATGTACATGCTAAGGACAGGTTACGTATTCTTTTGAAACTGATAGAGAGAAAATATCTTTGAAGGCCAACAAGTTTCTAATGATTTGAGGTCTTTGAAATATCACTCCATATCCCAGGAGCTTAACCTACTGAATGCCTGCTAAATAGCCTGAGAGAATGGATACAAAGAACACATTCCTCTGGATAAGCAACTGTAACTGTGAACTTCTAAGTTCCTCCTTAATCAAAGCCCTGGGGAACATCACTCATGTCTCCATGAGTCTGCTTTCAAAAGTAAGAACAATGACAATAATCAAATCTAGCTATTACCCAAATTAGATAACAACTATTTTAGGTGAAGACTTTAAAAGAACATCCCGGTTCAAATTTCTTCTATACAGCTGACAATTATTAAAAAGATAGCCCAAAAACACGGGACGCAAATATGAGTATGAATATGTAAAACAATTAAGTGAAACACCATTTTTAGCATAAGCCTCAGTGATCAACTAACAAAGTTTAGCAACTAACAGCAGAGACAGCAGTTCACAACATTCTGGTTTTTGGTTAAATGACTATGCCTAGAGGGTGCTTCCTATAACCTTACAACCATGGGTAATGATGCACCTCATGAAACCATATTTAGTATCATCCTACCATTCCTCTGAAATCCACTTTAAGAGACAAAATGGCAAATATTATAACCAGTTTAGAATGCAGAGCACCACAGTTTGTCCAGTCTACAAAGAACCAATACTTTTAAAACCACTTAAGGCCACACTACCCTAGCAAGTTACTAACAATTAGGTTGCTTACTCATTCTAATTGCAACTAATTTTTAAAACCAAAATTCACATGCTAAATTAGCCTTGTTAAACTTTATCTTAGTTTTCTGGGTTTTTTTTTTGTATTCCACAAGAAACATTTCATAAGAGTTATCATTTTAATTATCCCAGCTTTTACATTGTTCATAAATATGGAACCATTTCTTTAATGTCTTTATTTTGTGTATTAAACTCAAGTCAGGAGACCAAAGCCTGACAAAACACCACTGGGGGCAGCACAGCTTAGTGACAGAGCCCAGGCCTAGCATGTATGGACCGGTGGGTTGATTTCCACAACTTCAATTCATCAACCTACCAATCAATAAAACACTAGAAAGCCCCCCAGCCAGAATGACAGGTATTTCAATAATTCATTCATTTTATCCATTCAATATTATTTGTTATCTTTAATGAAGTACTCCTGGCAGGAAGCATAGAGGCACAGCTTTTAATAAGACAGTCTCTGACCTCACAGCTCTTACAGTGACTTATAAAAGTAATTCAAGTATTCAAAAGTAAAATAAGAGTTTATAGCTGGAGGGTGAACACGGTGTATGAAATCTGTTTGTCAATATATTCTTCAGTGTGGTAATTCAGTGCAGCCGTGGTAATTAATTCATCATGCTCTACTCATATTTGTATCTTTATTCCATAAGAATATTATATAATCTAAAATGCACTACTTGGATCAAGATATATTATATTTTGCAGCATGGCTTACACATACTAGACACATTTTACAGGGTATTTATAATATTCCCCAACAACATAAAACTTAAGTTAGTTCCTTCTACTGACAGACATAAAAATTGAATATGTAAAGCTCTCTTTAAGCTTTGCCAACATTATCAGTTTCAGAGATAAACAGGTCCAACCAGCTCTTATTTCACTCCTTCCTCTTTCCCAGGAAAGTAGTTCTCCAATTGGAGGATAAAAAGGGGAGAAAAAAAAAGCTGGCAAACGACTCTAGAACTTTGCCAGACAGGGGAATTTGCAGGGCTGCTTTGAGCATAACACAGTAATTTATAGCATTAGTGTAAAGTTTTAATGCACATATAAACAATTTGAGGTTCTTGTTAAAACAAGGTTCTAAGTCCCCAGCTTTGCTACGAGGTCTAAAACTGTATTGTAAGTAATATCCTAGCTAATTTCAGTGCTGATGATGATGGACCACATTTGGACAAGGGTTGGTAGTTCACCTGTCCTGTTCTTTGGCTACGGATGACATGGATTGATATATTGTTTGGCTCTTTTCTTGTTCCCCTGAGTCCTTAATGGTAAATGCTAACTGTCTGGATTATACTTGTGGTAATGCTTATGTCTGTTGTTTGTTTAAGTCTCAATATCCTGAGGAAAATTATATTGTGACATGCAAACTGGTCTGGTTGTCATCATATCTGCTGAGAACTATAGGTGTCTTGATCTTTTTTAGTCTTCTCCAACTGGATAACTACTTTCCTGGGAAAGAACATGAAGTAATTTAGTTGGATTTGTTTTATCTTACAATGACAAAATTGCATCATCTGGTTCGATGGTTACAAAAGATATTCAACGGGTTAACAGCAGCAGCAGGCCAGAGACCAACCTGAGCTATTGAATTCTACTTCAAAAATAAATAAACCAAGAAGCCTGTTTCCTATTTGACTATGATTTTTATATAACTTAGCAACACTCAGACTATATTTTAACTTTGCTATTATATAATAAAGCCAAATGCGAAGAAAAATTTTTAAAAACTATAATTAATATTTACTATAAAGCAAAATATTTACTATAATATTTACTATAAAGTTTCAGATGAGGTAAGGAAGAGAATAGGCAAATGTGAAGAAAGAACTGGAATATTGATATAAGTTGTATTAGTTCAAGCAAGGTTACCAGAGGTCTAAGTATTAGTTTTGTGTATTGTATATATATATTATATAACACATACAGTGCATGATATGTATTGTATATAATGGATGTAAATAATACATCTTTTTAAAGTTTTAGTCATTTAAAATAGAATTCTTACACAATTATTTTTGCTTTATTCCTATTATTCTAATCAGTTTTCCCAAGAAATACAAATTATGAATGGTCTTATCCATTTCCAAAAAGCTCAAGACTGAGAAAATGCACCTTAAATCAATTTGTCTCCATTTTCAGCACAGTCCCCGACATATAAACATGTAAGGATAGCCAGCAATGGTAAAAAGTAAGTAGTTCTCTACACTGGTTTAGGCCAAGGCCACCTTTAATTAAAACTTCCAAGAGAGTTCTGGGCCATTAACACTTAAATTAAGAATGATGGCACTTCTCCACTCAAATAAAAAGACTGAGTTTCTAATCTATTTCCCCTATTAGATCTAATATCTATTTTCCTTCTAGATACCATAGACATTTTTTGGCACATTAGTTTCCTTCCATGGCTCAAATAATTTGGGTTTGTATGATGACCTTAACGGTCCAGTTAACACCAGCACAGCAGGAAGTAAGCAGCTGGATCACCTAGAGAGCACTGTCTGGCAGAGAAATAAAGTGAAAGTGTGAAACCTTGATTTCTGTTCTCCTGTTCTGCTAATGGCCAGCAGTGTCCACTGTGTCAACCTGGCATGTCACTAAGCTACAGCTGACCTGAGAGGCTGTCAATACAAACAAGCAAGACAATTTGTACATGGCAAAGAAGATGGGAAATGATATAGGTCAAAGGCTTTGAAGACCAAAGACCCTGACATAAAATGGTTACATTAACCCTAGACTAACCCTCTATTTCTCTTTCCTCACATACAAAATGGAGTGACTAGTCTCCACACTTCTTTCAGATCCCACACCTGTTCCTGATGAGCTCTCTTGACAACTGATTAAAATCAAAATATAAAATGTCTGACACATAAGCAGTCATAAAGAATCATTAATTTAAAACATGATACATATCTAAACCCTAAAAAGAATGAAAATTCAAACTATGCAGAAGTAACTCAAGCAAAGAACCCAAAGTAGTTAGTAACAATCTATTCTCCCTTTTCTAACACTTCTCCCTCTTTTTCTCTTTTTTAAATTAAAATTAATTTTCACAATACATACTAATCAACATCATGAATCTTTAAGTCTAATAAACCACCACCACAACAACCACCCACTTGCAGTTTGCTGCAAGCGAATTTGCAAGTTTTGAGATTAATATGTACACTTCACTTGCAATTCCTTCAAACTTGTGCATTGGCTTATTTTAATTTTTTGTGCTTATGGAAATGGAAAAGATTTTTAAAGCACTAAACCATTATAACAAAATAGGAAGGGAGAAAGAGGGTAGAAGGGAGGGGGGAGGGGTGTCTTATGTTGATAATAAAGCCAAAAAAAAAATCACAAATAGCCTTCACATTACCGTCCAAGAAAGTCTGCTCAAGATAATCAATGATCTGGGTGGCCTCACAAATTATGTTTTCCCCGTGGATAAGGACAGGCACTTCTCCAGTTGAGTTCAAACGCATAAACCAAGGCTCATTGTGCTCACTCAGGGGCAGACTTACGTCATGTTCCTCGCACTTCAATGCCTTTTCAGCAATTACCAAGCGCACCTGGAAGAGTTCACAGGGGTTACTACTGTTTTCAATTGAAAGCCACCCTTGGGTACAGCTACACAGCCGTGGTTGGCTTCCTGAGCTAGCAGCACTTCAAACGTTCACTTAATGAAGTCTGTTCCTAGAAGGAGTAAATGAGAAGAAGCATTCTGGCAGCTTACTGCTGTAAATTATAGAGGGAATGAGGTGAGGAATGAAAATTACCCTGTCTTCCTTACAATCACTCTCTTGCCATCACCACTACGGCCATTGTGCCCTAAACCAAACTATGTGTTCTCCCCAGACGAAACCCCTGGAGGCACAACATTGGAGGGATGATGCAGCATTTAAAGCAGTGGTTCTCAACCTGGGGGTCGAACGACCCTTTCACAGGGGGTCTCCTGTGGGTCAGGTACTTGTTGCAATTCATAACAGCAGCAAAATTACAGTTATGAATTAGCGATGAAAACAATTTTATGGTTGGGAGTCGCCCCAACATGCGCCAAGTAAATGTATTATAAGGCTGCAGCACTGTGAAGACTGAGAACCACTGGTTTGAGAGAATGCACCCCTCTTGAAGATGACCCAAGCTAGATTCCCAACACCCACGGGTGGCTCACAAGGATTGATAACTCCTGTAACTGCAGCTCTAGGTGAGCCCATAAAAGGGCCACCTTAAGTGCAAATACATGTTTGTACCTTTGTCAAAGAATGCAAACGTGGGAAAATAAAGGCAGTTCCATTCCCTTGTATGTGTGTGGGGGGGGGGGTCCTTTACATGATTGTAAACACCCTACCCCACCTCCTCAGGTGCTAGAAATTAGCAGCCTCGGACTTCAGGGGCTTGCTAGGCAAGGACTCTCTCTCTCTGAACTAAACACCTAACTTCGTTATTTCTTTATTTTTTAAGGAAGAGCCTGTTATGGAAACCCAAAACTCTAATATTGGGAGGCAGGGAGTTGAGTAGGGTAAGAAAAATAGATTAAGAGGTTCCTGCCTCGTTCTCCAGGGCAAAACTTCTAGGCCAAACGCAGACGGCGAAGCGTCTTAGTGGCGCTTCCTGAGTGACAGTGCCTACACCAGCGCCTTTCCTAGTCATCCCGCTCCTGCTGGTCTGCATTTAGTGCACCCCAGCTCTGAATGCTCCCCAGGTCCAGCCGCCGCCGGCCCCGCGCCACGCCGGGGGAGCTGTCCCGGTGCTGAACCCGAGCGTGGCCCTTGGCTCCTGGCGGTTACCTTTTGAGAGCTGAAGGAGTGCGTCCAGTGGTACAGAATGAGCTTGACCTCCCCATCCGGGCGGCCTTCCGCCCTCAGGGGCGCCCCTGCCCGAGCCTCGTCCTGCGTCTGCGCCATTTCGGGGTGCAGGGGCTCGGGCAGCTTCGTCCGTGGGCCTGCTTGCCCGGGAGGCTCACTTCAGCGCCCTTTGGTTTCCCAAGGCCCCCTGTTGCAGGAAGAAAATGCAGCGCGAACGAACTGGCTTCTGGGAAACGTAGTTCCTCCCCCAAGAAAGCTGTGCTGCCTGGTCTGCTTCAATGGTCACCTGCAAAATGTAATGGGGTGACTTTTAGGTAAAGAAAATTTCTAAAATATGACTGTGTGGCTTTGGGAGCAAAGAAAAATTATGACAGCAAATTACTTGTGGGCTTTGGACTTTGCTTGGGCATGAAAGCACCACTTTCGCAAGACATTCAGTTCTTTCACTTTGGTGGAAAAGTTCTGGTGGGCAAAGCAATTAAATATCAATGGATTTTCATTAGAAGATATTACTACGGGGCACTAAATATGTATCTCATGAATAAATCAACAACGACAATGTGAAAGTGCTTATTGGTTGAGGACGTACATTCACAGCAGAAATACCTTGGATTGTGTCCTGCTTTTCTATTTTTATAAGGTTTATGTGAGAATTGGGATGATAAATAAGATAGTACAACCAATGGCAATAACTCGCACAAGGCCAGTTGCCTTAAAAATAGTCTCTTTATGCAAACTTGTACAACCACTCTGGAAATCAATTTGGCGCTTTCTTAGACAATTAGGAATAGTGATTCCTCAAGACCCAGCTATACCACTCTTGGGCATATATCCAAAAGATGCTCAAGTACACAACAAGGACATTTGCTCAACCATGTTCGTGGCTGCTTTATTTGTAATAGCCAGAACCTGGAAACAACCCAGATGTCCCTCAGTTGAGGAATGGATACAGAAATTGTGGTACTTTTACACAATGGAATACTATTCAGCAATTAAAAAGGAGGAAATCATGAAATTCGCAG
>CM053750.1:35472630-35566853 GCA_028658305.1 Pachyuromys duprasi
AAGGAAGGAAGGAAGGAAGGAAGGAAGGAAGGAAGGAAGGAAGGAAGGAAGGAAGGAAGGAAGGAAGGAAGGAAAGAGAAAAGAAATAAATTACTGAAATAATGAAAGAAAGAAGAGAAGAGAAGAGAAAATAAATTCCCTGACTCCATAGTCAGGTCTAGAAATTTCACTCTCACCAGTAACAGGTCCAGCCAGTGTTACCAGCCACAATTTCCAATCTCATATACAAATACTACTATGTATATTATAATTTGCCTTGTATCACTAATTATCTGACTTCAATTTTCTTGTTTAACACTTTTGCACTCATAGAAAAAGCTGAAAGGGGAGAGAATATGCTCCTAAAAGTAAAAGGATGCCTATTATAAAGTTCGTACCATTGCTCAAACTGGTTTTCTCCAAAACCTTGACCAAGTGCCTTTACACACAGTATTCACTAAATAACCCTAATACTCTCCCACATCTAGTTGAGGAGTTATTGCTGAGGTAAGTAAGTGGTAGAGCTGGAATGGAAATACCAGGCTTGCAGCTCCAAATTCCTTATACATTTTGCAGAGCCCACAGCTTTATTGACACTACCACTCACCTTGGCTATGTAGAGACAACTTCAGAGTCCTGTCCGTATTTATATGTTGGTACTAGCAGCCTGACTTCTCTTTATTTGTCTTCACAATGATGTTTGACCATGTTGACTGGATACTGTCAATACTGAATGAGTGCACCTGCCTACTATATATTTCACTGTGAATTCTCCACACCACGTCCACGTTAGTCAGCAAATGGAAGACAAGACATTAGACTCTAGAGTCATAACTTACTTCAAATTCTGATGCCACCACTCAGCTCCATGATCATGAAGTGGAGATACACATCAAGCCAAGTAACTAATAACACCTTTATTATGATATTTATAGAATTGTTTTTTAAGCAAAGCATTTAGTGCACAAAGATATAACAAGTAATAATGACAAGATGATAAGAAGAAACATTTCTACTCTGTGTAAATATATATATATTTTTAGTAACAGGAACCATCATGCACTTTTGCTAGATTTGGGAACTTTGTATTTACAAATGCTAAGATGGGCATGGGGGCACACCCTTGTAACCCCAGTACTCATGAAGCAGAGACAGAAGAATTGTTACAATTTCAAGGTCAAATACAGAAGACCCTGTCTCAAAGAAGAAGAAAAAAAAAACATTCTTTTCAAAAAATTTCAGCCATTTCTACTTTGCAAAAACTTATTGGAAATAATAATCACTATGAAGTAGTAAAGTTACTAACAAAAATAAATAACAAATGATAAAAAAAAATCCCTACATGCTATTCATAGCTCCCCATGAGTTCCTTTCTTCACTTCATGCTTCATTTAGTAGATTATTATGGAAACACTGCTGGTGGGCATCAGAAGATTAGTGACATCAGGAACATGGAGAAAGGGGCCCCTTTTCGAATGTGGTCTATTGTTGTCATAAAACTAGTAAGATCATCCATCCACCTTCCCTTTGTTGTTGTACTGATAGTAAGAGATCTATTCATATGTGATTGCAACTGTGAAAGTCTCTGGGATATGTCAGATACAATCTTGGGACAAGTGTATTCCATAGAGGCTATTTAATGCCTACGTTTTAAATTGTAGCTTTTTAATTAGTTGTTTCCTAAAGCGCTTTCCTACTAATTTTAAATGCAACTGTGCATATCCTAACTATCCTGTCTCAGAACTACACACCACCAAGAAAGTGTCTGCCTTACTGTTTCCCAGTATTTCGAGAGTCATCCCAAGCACTTTATCATTTTCTTTTTTATACTTAAAGGACTCTTTCCAGAGATTTGAGATCAATTGGTTTATGTGTCTGTGATTCAAATTAGAGTATTCAACAATACGCCAGAATTTATTTTGCAAACATTTTTGGTGTGTGTTCTTCTCATTGCCAAATAGAAGGTAGAGAGCTTAATTTGTGTCTTCACTGTGTCTAGGCACATGAGAAAAGTGCACAAAAATTCAAAGACATAGCTTTATTGAAAGTATTAATGTTTCAAGCATTGCTTGATTTTACTTTGTGAATATAAAAATAGGACAAGACATGATTGTGGGCAGAACAGATTCTGGGCATCAAATGATCATCTCCGTTCCTTTGGCATGAACTTTAACACACTGATATGATTTTTTTTCTTAGCCACCTAATGTCACCAGAGATGTTAAAAAACAAAACAAAACAAAACAAAGCAAAACACAGGAGCTGGTGCTATAAAAACCTGCTCCACTTACCTTCTGGGTCTCAGTAAGCTCCTACAGAGCTAAGTTAACCATAACAGCAGAATACAGTAATGAGGTCTGTAATGACTCTATAGTCAAAGCACTTTGTCCTTAATTGTTTTAAATATAATGGTTTTGAAATACATACAACATTGTGATCTATAAAGAAGAGATGGACACAAATGCTCAGCACATACTGGAGACACATGACAGCCCAGGCTTGAGCCTTTGCAAACTACGTGAGGAAAACAGGTGACATGTGGTCAAGATGAGCCTGCTTCCAGCGCTTCCCTGTGGGGAGAGGTTGGAGAGATCAATGAACCACAAAGATCACACCACAAAGACACTGAGAAGGAGCTTGCCATGTTTAGCAGAGATGTTTAGCAGACAAAAAAAAAAAAAAGGGAAGAGGTCAGATTCAAGTAATGGTTCTGGGGTTTTAGAAGCACACGGTGAGAATTAGCTGCCCAGCTTATCCCTAAAACTGCAGCCAAAGTAAGACCCTATTGTGTGCAGGTTATGAAAATTTGAGAGCCTGGTCTTGACAATTCCAAGCGGCAGAAGGTGAAGGTGGTAAAAATCAAACCACGTATGTCCATGCCGCACAAGAAAGCGAAACAGCTATAAAGACACATGAAGGTGAAGCAAGTAAGTTCCCAGAAATAGCTGGTGCCAGCTGGCTTAGTCTAGAAACTGAAAGATAAGGGGCTTTCAAAAGGAGAAAGACATCTTCCTCCTGGACCTTCCAGGGCAAACGTGCTGATTCTGTTCAATCAAATGGCTGAAATCAGATGGGCTTTCTTTAAATAACAGATGACCAACAAGAACTCTCTTTTCCACCTTCCTCATTACCTTTGTGCTTTGATGGCTGAGGCAGCTGTGGATATAACACAAAGTTCTCAGACCAATGTGTAGAGAAGTTCTGGACTCAGCTCTCAAGAGCCCTGAGCCAGTTCCAAAAAGTCAATTCAGAGTGTCCCCCTGGAGTCAGAAGGGTGCTGAAATCTCCAGCTCTGTGGTGGGCTCTGAGCTCCGAGCCTTCCTTCCTTCTGTGCTGAGTCACAGCTCGGAAAATAGGCGCCCAAGGAGGCATCAACTTTTGTGCACGATTCCGACAAACCCATCGCAGCCAAGCAGGCCGGCTGGGTGCGTCAATGCGATCCGGGCCTGCCTTTCCAGCCTCCGCAGCAGAACTGCATGACCATATTTATTGCTGTTGCTATTCTAAGGGGCTGGCTGATGCTCCTCTCCCCTTGCAGCTGAGCAGTGCCCGTTCATCTTTCAGCACTCCCTCCAAGGCTACAGGGATAAGCCCAGAGATACAAATAGAGGCCATCAAGAGGAAAGTTAAAATGAGAAGTTCCTAAGCATTTCCAAACGGATGTGTATTGTGTCACCAGCCACCCTGCTTTAAAATAGTACACCCCACTATTCTCCTAAACAAGATTTTTTTAAAGGAATGGAAACACAGCTAAAGGGGGGGGGAGGACGATTGGTCATCACAGCTTATCAATTAAGCAAATGTTGACTTTCGCACTGTTCGGTGCTGGCAATGTTCACAAGTTGCCTGAAGGCGTCAGGATTTTCCATTCACCTACGTGCAGCCTCAGTCTCTCCAGTTCTCCGATGACAGTTCTACAAGGAGAAAGGGAGTAGCCAACAAGCCAGGCACTCAGAGTCAAGGTACAGGGTACAGGTGACAGCGCCTGGGAAGTAACTCTATACAGGTTTTTCCAAGTGAAGAACGTGGACACGTAACTAACCAGTTACAGCGTGCACTGGGTACTATACCAGGGGCGAGTGAGTCTGATTCAAACACTAACCCCTCCTCACCACCAACAGGGAAAAGCTCTCATGACTCTTAACACACCAAGCTTGGTGTCACCTGGTAGACCATCCCAGCAGAGTTAAACTGCTCCTACACCCTTCTTCTGCTTTTCCACAAATCTCACTTTACCTGTACACAGAGCAGTGGGTTGCTGAATCAAGGAGCGCAGGCTCTGAGTTTGAATCCCTGCTGGGCCACGGCCCAGATACAGAGTCATACGGAGCCTTCGGGTCTCTACAAAGTTGAAGTGATAACAGTAACCTCCTTGTAAGTTCCCTGGGAGAACTACATGAGGAAAAATGTGTAAAAAAAAAAAACACAATTGAAAAATTAAAGGCAGAAAATGAATATTTGTTTGCACTTTACAGCATGGAAGCCTCTCACTAGCAAGTGTCCTTTGGATTAGATCACTCACAATTCATCTTTATCTATCTGTCAATTCAGAAAGGGTGACAATATAAGGTTGGTACTGTAGCTCAGTGGGAGTGCATTTGTCTAACATGTATAAGATCCTGGGTTAAATACACACACACACAGAATACATACACTGGTATTCCAGATTTGGTATTTCTGGCTGCCAGAGTATTATTCAAAGAGTAGTATTGGTAACACATTGACTAATTCTCACCTGCAAAGCTCATAAAGCATAGAATTCTTTAAACAGAAGCACTTGGCTACAGGGCCTGCTCGTACAGTATGTAAGAAATATACTATGTAAATAGAGAGGTATATAAGCTTGTTGGCCATGATTTTATTAGTGTTCCATCCTCTTTTCAAACACATATTTCTGTTTTATCTCATCTCATATATGTAGAAATTTAACTACTTTGTGTCTAGAACCAAAATATCAACTCCAAAGGTCCATTTAGGCTGAGATGAGAAAGCTCAGTGTTGTCCAGGTAACTCAACTACCTCCACTATAATACAAATCACTGTTAGCTGGTAACTATTGAGTCACCTCTAAACCTCCAAGTTAGGAAGGAAGGAAAGACTGGATATGATTTTCTGTTGGTATGGCACTCTCCTGTTCTCAGGGGAGGGGCACCAGCTTTGGAAATAACGTTCTGGTCCTCAGTGGCCTCTCTTGCAGTGTCTTACTTAGCTGGATCTGTGGGACCTGACCTCTGGCCTTGCTGTTGAAATATTTCTATCTTGGGTCACCCACAGTCACTTTCCAACACAGTAAGCATGGTCAGCATGTGGCTGTCCAATCGGCCTCAACAAAGCTGACTTAATCTTGGCTCTGTGCCTCTGAAATGTAGTGATATCTTCCATCTGCCTTCCCTCACACACGACCACCACAGGCTACCCATGTGTCATTCTTATCCATGTTAGGTCAGGAAACTTTATCACCAGGCTTCTTCATACTTCGACACTAGAACTCAGGGACCCTAATTGTCCCCTAGTGCAGAATGCAATTTGCTGGCAAGCTTATTGGCAAATGTTCTGCTGTGTTGAGCAGACACAGAAGATAAACCTGCCCTGAAGGCCAAAAGCTGATTTTACAGGAAATTCTGGAACTGCAAAAACTCAGTGCACAATGGAGAAGACGGTATAGGTAGACCGTGAAGGTCCGCTATGTGGGGACCGCAGAGTCTGTGTCCTCTTTGCCCTGGGCAGGTGCTGCTTATTTTATGAGGTTGATTTCATATGTCCAGGAGGAAAATGACTAAGACACTTCAGCCCTCAAGCCCTTTAGGTGTAAATCTGGACATTTCTATCTATACCCAACCTGTCCCAAACTTCTCCAAACTGTACTGATGGTACATCCTATGGCTTCTGTCATGCCTCACACTGAGCACCTGCATTCCAATTTTTCAGTTGCCTCTAAAGACCCATATTTTTTGTTTGACAAAACCTACATCTTATGAATATTAGCCTTCATCTCTTGGGTATCACTTCTTTCAAGGGTAAAAAGAAAAATCTGTTTTCAAATGTACTCATTTTTATGGTCTTCTCCCTCTGAAACAATGACTACCATTGATGGACTGGAAGAGTTCTGCTAATTTGGAACACCAAAAGTTGGCTTTCGTTGACGTTTCAAATGTATCAACCTGATCAGCATAGAGTCTACAAGTGTAGACTATACCTTTTCTTTGTTTTGTCACAAAACATGCATTTCTTTTATTGGCTGCTTTCTACAATTGTATAAAGTGTTGAGAGCTTCAAGTTTTCCAAAACTTCTTTAAGAACTGTTCCATATATACCTAATACCACAGCCCAGGTTTCCTTGGGACCCTAACACTTCCTACAAAATCTTTGAAGGGTATTGTAGGCAGGTGATCACTACCTTTGTTAGCATTCACTCAGGGAGGCAAAGACCTCCCCATGCCTTCTACTTTGTCCTGGGTGCCATAGGCAAGAACAACAGGAACAGGATTGTGTGACCTCACCCAGGATCTCTACTTACACTTTTCTTAATCTCTCCTGACCTTCCCAAACTTTGAGTTCTCATGATCCTTTTTAGAGTGTTAGAAAGAACGATTTATCCTGTCACCATAGCGCTATATGAGAAGGAATAGTTTCTTGATTTTTACTTGTAGGGGGTCTGGAAATAATCCACTCTTTATTTAGGATTGTTTCCAACAAAAGGGTCTAGTCTACCATGGGAATTTGCCCAAGGATCTTAAGAGGCCAGGTAACTCTCCCTAAAGTTTTTCTTCTCTCAAACTGGCTGTTACTTGGTTTCAGGAACTAATTATACATCTATTCTCGAACAGACTTTGGTGCCGAGTCTTTATTATTTCTAATTATTGAGAGGCAGGGCTACGTGAACTGCTCCATCTCTACCAAGCCACAGGCAACTGGTGAGATAGCATGCTATGCAAACAAAGGCTTCCCAAAAGGCCACATGGTGGAGTCTCTGAGCATCAGGCATTGAGAAGGATGCAAATGTTGGTCTTGGAATCTGGGCACCTGTGGGCAGTGCCCTAGCATTTGAATATTCAAAACATCATCTGTCACACTAAATTCAGGTTTTGAATTAGTCTAGCTTTATATTAACAATAAACCAAGAGCACACAGAGGTAAAACTTATTTATGGATTGATGTGCACATGCACAATGACTGTATATAAAATGAAATTAATAACTTTAAATCACTATAGGAAAGAAACCTAATGTATTTTTCTTCCAACAGCTACTCCTGTTCTAAAGAAAGGGACCTCATCTTGCTTAAGAGTATGTATTAGACTCAGTAGAAAGGGTGAAATTTAACACTTTCTCAAATTCTCCTTAGATGCTGAAAAAGCATTTGATAAAATCAAATATTTGTTTGTGTTTAAAGTCCTGGAGAGATCAGGGATATGAGGGCACTTACCTAAACAGTAAAGGAAATATACAGCAAGCTTATAGCCAACATCAAACTAAACAGAGAGAAACTTAAATCAATCCCACAAGGCAAGGCTGCCCACTGTCTCCATATCTCTTCAACATAGCACTTGAAGTCCTTGCTAGAGCAATAAGACAACTAAAGGAGATCAAAGGGATACAAATCGAAAAGGAAGAAGCCAAAATATCACTATTTGCAGATGATATGATAGTATTTCTGAGTGACCTGAAGAATTCTACCAGGGAACTCCTACAGCTGATAAACACCTTCAGCAAAGTAGCTGGATACAAAATTAACTCAAAAAGAAAAATCAGTAGCCCTGCTGTATACAAAAGACAAATTGGCTGAGAAAGAAATTAGAGAAACAACACCCTTCACAATAGCCACAAAGGACATAAAGTACCTTGGTGTAACTCTAACCAAGCAAGTCAAAGACTTACAAAAAAAAAAAAAAAAAACTTTCAGTCTCTGAAGAAAGAAATAGAAGAAGATATCAGAAGATGGAAAGGTCTCCCATGCTAATGGCTTGCCAGGATTAACATAGTAAAAATGGCCATCTTACCAAAAGCAATTTACAGATTCAATGCATTTCCCATCAAATTACCAACACAATTCTTTACAGACCTTGAAAGAAAAATTCTCAACTTCATATGGAATAATAAGGAACCCACAATCACTACAATAACCCTCTACAATAAAAGGTCTTTTGGGGGTATCTCATCCCTGATCTTAAGCTGTACTATAGAGCAACAGTAATAAAAACTGCATGGTATTGGCATAGAAACAGGCTGGTGGGTCAATGGAATCGAATATAAGACCCAGAGATAAATTTATAGACATACTTATGGACACCTGATTTTTGACAAAGATGCCAAAACCATACAATGGAAAAAAGACAGCATCTTCAACAAATGGTGCTGGCCTAACTGGATGTCTACAGGTAGAAAAATGCAAATATATCCATAATGATCCCCCTGCACAAAATTAAAGTCCAAAAGGATCAACGATCTCAATATAAAACCAGGCACACTAAACCTGTTAGAAGAAACAGTAGAGAAGAGCCTTGGCCTCAAATTCTCTAATACTATATCCTCTTTAGTTTTCAGGTTTCTTACTGATATCTTACAATAAAATCACAACCAGGCCCTCATCTCTGCCTTCCTCCCCAGCATCATCCCTCACCACAACTTTTTCTCCCCTGTTCAATGAATCAGAAGACACATTCTCTTTCTTCCTTCCTTCAATGTGCAGAGGTCTTTTGCATAGCAGATTTGGTTCCTCTCCGGTCGGTCTACTTACCAGCTATTGTCTGCTTATCCTTCAACTCTTTGCTTAAGTGTCCTATCCTTAGAGAAGCCATTTGGGCAACATCTATGAGAAATATGAAAAGAAGGTATATAAATGGTTGCATAATGAGTGGCAGATGGATGGATGGATGGACGGATGGATGGTATGTGGGCGGGTAGACAGATGGTGGGTAAGTGGATGTATGTGTGCATAGATGGGTGAATAGATGGGAAAATTGGAATGCCTTTCCCAATCTTGCAATTTACCAAAAACATTCCTTGATTTCTTTCCTTAATGAGTGTTTTACTTTCTGTATCACAGCAATTTACAATGATACACTGAATTTAATGGTGATCCCCTCAGAGGACTGTAGGTGTTCTGTGGACAGACCTTTTACCCTCTATAGGGTATGACACCAGTTAGAAGATACTATGCTATATATGGGCAGTGCCAAGCAAATTAACCAAAGCAAACCTCAAGATTAGAGTCATCACTGAATAACTGCCAACAGAGGGAAAGACAACTCACATTTTAACATATTTTCATTAACATGGAACAATCTTAAAGATTTCAAAAATGGGTAGGATGACATGGCTCAATCACTAAAGGCATTTTCCACTGAGCCTGGAGACCTAGATTCAATTTTCCAAACCCACAAGGTGAAAAAAAAATGACTCCCATAAATTATCTTTTGACCTCTCTCTACATGATGGCACGCACAAAAACATACAGAGATGGAAGAAGAAAACAAACATACACACATACAGAAATGGGGGAGAAACAGCTAGGATTTGAGAAAAAATAATATATGGTCTTTAATACAAAGTAAAATTACAGACTAATGAAATAATTTACAGGCTGGCTATGTGGCTCAGTTGGTAAAGTTGGTGGTTCAATGACCACCACTGCATATAATTGGACATGGAGGCACACGTGTGCAATCTTAGCAGTTAGGAAGGTAGGGGGAGCAGGAAGAACAGAAGCTCTACGTCATCCTTGGCTACATGAGAGTTTGTCTTCAAAACCAAAATGAAGTAAAATGAAATAAATCCACTTGCAGACAGCCTACTTAGACACAAAGCAACAACAAAATATGCCCATATTCAAAAGGACAAATTACTTCAAAGCCTAAAACCATTCCTAAAGCAGCATTTAGTCAGTTACTGTTTATAAACCACTCTGTGTATATGATTAACTTGTCAACAAACTAATTTCTCATAAAACTAGCAAAGATTTGCTTATCAGAGTGTTTTAAAGATAGCTTTAAAAGTGTGCACAGAAGTAGTGCCAGAATCTTCAGATGCATTTTCTTCTGTGCTCGGAACTGAGCTTCTCCTACTCCCAAATGATACCAAATGTGTAGCTGTGATGGAGGAAAACCAGCTCTTCCTGGGCTGGCACACAGAAACAGAGGATGGCCAGTGTGCCTGGCAGACAAGTACCCATTGAGGGTATGTCTACGAGAACCTGCCAGCCAGATCAAGCCTACAACTGGCAAATGGCAAAAAGCCCCAGGAGCTGGACATGGATACATTGTTGTGTGGTCACCCGAGGGCAGAGTTTCTCCCTTTTTAGCCTAGGTACTGGGCAGTTTTCCTCCAAAGTGCGTAAAAGAGACAGGCATCTCAAGATTATCGGTCCCAAGGGACAACATGCTTGAGGTTAGACTCTAGGTCCTGGGCCAGAGACAAAGAGATGAAGACTTTATAAGTCTATCCACTGAACTATTCCTTTCAGGGTTTTATTAATAGCTGGCTTTCAAGGCTCCCTGGTCAATGCTTTATTGTTTTCTAATGTTCACTGCTCATTGTATATTTATCACTAAGAGACATGTTCTAGCCCTTTTGAATTTTGCTACCAAAATGACAAGAAGTAAAATGCTGTTTATAATTCACTCAGTACGTGGAGAAAGAATTCATGCTAAAAAAAGATAAAATTGTATTAGGATTCATGAGACAATTTAAATGTATCTAATCAGTTTATAAAATCATGATAAAAGAATAAAGCAATGTTTTCTGAAGAATGCTCAATATTATTTATTCAAAACCAGTTGGTGAGCCTAATACAAACCCACAGACTCAGAATTCATCAAAGGACAAACCTAAGCATGTATTCACTTAGCAACTTTCCCAGGTCACTGTCAGCAAGGAAGTAATGATTCATCAGAAAAATAAATCAGGACCACATGAAAGTCTCTCAGAATGAGGTTAAACCTGCACATCTTTGAAATGCTCACCACAGTCTGTTTACCTTCACTTTCATGAAGAGTCAGACCCAAAGGAATATTTAACATATGTCTAACGTTTAGAAATGAGGTATAAATGAATGTAGACCCTTACATGGATGGAAATGATGGCTCATACTTATTTCTAGAAAAAACAAAACTTTTAACCCAGAAATACAGTTTGACTGACATGTGACTCGGCAGAGAGCCGAAGGATTCTAAGTGCCCACTTCTGTCACAGGCAGGCCCACAGTCTAAGAATTGTTGAGTTAGAACTCACTTCTGCCTTCTGGCGGCCTGGGAAGTCATGGCTTTCCCCATGTTACAGAATCATCTATAGGCTGGCAGTCCTACGTAATCTTGTATGCAGGATTGATCTTTAAATAAGTAAGATAATAAAATGCTGATGTGCTGGAGATCATATTTCAATTTAATAAGTAATAAGCAGTATAATTTCAAGGTTCAAAATAAAGGCAGAACAAATTGCTCTTCAAAAAAGCTCCCACCCCATCTCCTTGACTTCTCTTTCAATGTTGCCACATACAAACAAGTATAGAGGAACACTGCATACTATATGCATTGTCTTGTACCTTCCTTTTTCCATCTAGTACAACTTGGGGATTTCTTCATGCCAGTACTCAGAAAGATTTCCCAGTTTTTTTTTCAATAACCATATTTCATTTTAATTTGGTTTTATAAAGTTTTCCATTAGACTTTTCACCTTTATTATTTTAACCAATATGTACCTATAAATGCAAAATGGAAATATCTGTGTGTGTGTGTGTGCATGTGTGTTAAAAATCACAAAGTATCTTAGCTCAGGCCTCCAAGAAGCAGACACCAGGGCAGAATTAGAGATACAAGAAACTTACCAGCAGGAACATAGGTCAAGCATAAAGACCAAAGGAAGCAGAATTCAGTGAGGAAGGCCTTACATCCTGATGCATATAAAATAATAACTATATAAAGTAGCTTAGACCACAGCAGTCCTCATGAAGTTCCAGCTACACCAATGGAACACAGAAACTACCACTCATCAAGAAGTCCTGTGTTGATGGTCTCTGACTCTACTGATCAAGGTATCAAAGCAGATCCTGAGACTCATAGCCAAACTTTGGGCAGAGTATAGGGAATCTTATGAAAAGAGCAGAAGACAGAAAGACCTGGAGAGGACAGGAGCTCCAAAAGGAGACCAACGGAGTGAAAAGAACTGGGCCCTGGAGAGAATGATACCCCAACCAAGGACAATGCATGGAGAGGACCTAAAACCCTGGCTCAGATGTAGCCCATAGACTCAGTCTCCAAGTGGGGTCCCTAAAAAGGAAAGCAGGGGCTGTCTCTGACATGAGCTCAGTGGCTGGCTCTTTGATTACCTCCCCCTGGGGGGCGGGGGGGATGCAGCCTTGCTAGGCTACAGAGGAAGACAATGCAGCCAGTGCTGATGAAACCTGATAGGCTAAGGTCAAATAGACGGGGAAGAGGACCTCCTCTATTGGTGGAATAGGACTAGCGGGAAGCATAGGAGAAGTGGAAGGGAGGATGGGATTGGGAGGAGATGAGGGAGGAGTCCACAGCTGGATACAAACTGAATAATAAATGATAACAAAATAATAATAAATTTTAATTTAAAAAAAGAAGTCCTGTGTTGAAATGGAATGGCCAAACTCCCTTGTAATCCCACAGCTCTCAGTGATTGGCTGGCCACAGCTTTGGAAGCATATATTCTTGGTATAAATACTGTTAGGGTTCAGCCAGACAACAGTGAGAAGCTAGTCACCTACCTCCCTACTGTCATTGTCTGAAGATACTGTCAGCATGTGAAGGTCTGAGTGGTGCATGTCCATGACCGAAAGCTCTTAAATTGCAAAGATCTCTGCACATTTGAAGCAGCTCTCACAGAAGCTATAAAAAGGGACAGCAGCAGAACAACTCTTCAATTACTCTTGAAGTCAAAAATGGTCTTCATCTTCTCCATCCTTAGCTACCACTTCAATAGGTTCTGATGGCGTATTTGGTGTTTTTTAGACCTAGACTCTTTGGAAGCCTTACCCTTGTCAGACTAGGATTCCTGCATGTATGTACATAAATTTATAAAGGCTTGGGGGATGCCTAAAGCACCCCAATGTACCACTTAGGTTCTCACATGTTCTTCTTATATAAATGCCATCAGTCTCCCATCCATAAGGATCAACCATCCCAGTATTGTGACTGTTCTTTCATCTGCTGATGTGAGGGCACAAGACCATGGGGATTTCCAGGCAGCAGCCAGCATCTGAAGTTCAACAGTATTCTTCCTTTGTCCTATGCTAAGAGTGCTTCCCCTTTCTGGAGGCCAAAGTCGAAGGGCTCACAGCGGTAGATTGCCTATCATGTGTTAGGGCCTGGAAAAAGAATAATCCTGAGAAACTCACTGAATCTGACAGATAGTAGAATACTGTTGCTTCCACCTCAGTTCCTAGGTGTGTATGTTGTTCCCATTAGGGGTGACCCCAAAGAGTAGTCTTATTTAGTGCACATACAGCATCCAAAACAACATGGCAGCTCTGCAGGTTATTTCAATCAAGCTAGCCTTTGGCTGTGAATTGAGAAAACTGTTCCATCATTGGCAGCTCATAGATAATATACATATATGATACCACATATGGCCAATGGACTCCTCAATCAGGTGCTCACACCTACATACATCATTCGTTCATCCACATATCTCTGCCTCATACTTTCATGACTCCCTCTTCCAACTGTTCTCCTTCAAAGTCCCTAATCAGATGGCCAGGCTGTTGGCCATTTCCAGGAACATATATTTGGACATTATCTGCTCACATAAATCGTACAGCAAGATCCATTGCTGTCACAGCTCTGCTGAATCATTTTCCGTCTAGATTTTCACTCTGTAATACACTTCCATTCATTTCTAGCTTCTCAGATACGTCAAGCTCATCTGTTCATCAGCCAAATGCAGCTCTCGTTCCTCTTTTTAGAACAAGGGGTATACAATCCTGATCTAGTATATAGTTCTAATCCTCAGTACAGAATCCTAATCTAGTAGCACATTTATTTTCATATAACTGCCTTGGTTTCTCTTTATTGCTCTCTTAACCCCGCTATCATACAAATAACTGAGACTATTTATACTTGTTTATAATTTGCTTAATAACACAAGAACTGAACAGTTATTACACTGTTCTTAACCCTCTGTGCTAATTGGGTTTTCTTCCGGTATACACCCCAGGACACTTGCATTTTGTAGCTTTCCTGCTCACCTCCTCTTTATCTTTACTGGACATCTCCTATGGCTCAATAACCAGGCTGAATGCCCTACTTCCTCTTCTAGCTCCTCTCCCCTTGCCTGGCAGGATGTCCAGGCCTATTTCCTCCCCAGCTCAGTGAATGGCTACTGCTCTACTAACATATGGAGCAGGGAGGCGGGGAGAGGCATTGGGGAGCAGAGTTTATACAACATTAAGACAGGAGAGTCTCAGAACCAGGTATGGGGGATATAGAAATAAGTATTTGAATTACACACTAAGTTTATGCTTATAATCTAGGCACAAGAGAAGCTGGAGAAGGAATGCTAGAGAGGGACATGGAGGTCTGGGCAATTGGTTTTGCCAGCTTCCTGTGCCCTTTGGTTCTCTCAGCTTAATACTACATTTACTATATCAAACAGATTGCTTTGGCTCCATACAACTTTTTCATGAAAGGTTCAACAAGACTCCAATCATGATGAAAATTTCTGGGAGAATGGTATTAGATCCTGTGGTCAAATGTCTCTTCTTTATTAATACTACATAACATTTCTCAAGCACTGCTTCTCAAACAACATGTAATTCCCCATTGAGATGATCTGGCCTTGCTTTAGATCCCTACCCACCTACACTGTGATACACTGTGACTCGCCACCATGTCTATGTTATGTTTTATACCACCAATATGTCCAACACCTTCGAACTTGAATGAGCAAGTGAGCTAAGAGGTAGAGTGGCTTAAATCACAGTTTGGGTCTCAGGTTGCCTCTGGAAAAACCCTGTCCTTCCTGAGTCCTCTCAAAGCTAGGAGTTTCTTACCATCTCACTTTCCACTAAAGCTGGAGCAGGTTCTAAGTGTGTATCCAAAACCCAGAAAGCTTGCCTGGTGTTCATCCTTTCCACATTAAGGGACAAGAGATGAACCAAGTTCCTTTTTTTCTTTTTGAGGTATGTTGTGGGAAGAGCATAGCACCTCAGCAGATCAAGGGTCATGGCAGCAGAAAGCTGTCTGCTAAAGTGCTCACAGTAGGCTCTCTTGAAGGGACATCTGAGCAATGAGCCACCAAGGCTACCATACAGATGACTCTCAAGTCTGTGAGCTTTAAAAAGCAATTTAAAACAAAAATAAGCATTTGCCAAGTGAAAGTAGCAAATAAACTCCAAGAGATAAGAAAAATGCTAGAGCATGATGAAGACAACGAAGAGACATGTAGGCTTTCTATCTGCCTGAAGAGCCCTATGTGGGCTTTAAGGTATACATGCTGAGGGGACAGATGGGGCCACAACGCTTTAATGAGGATAAACAGCACCTTGTCATTCAGCTGGAGAACTTTGCTCTAACTTACCATTGTTTCAGATCTCATCCCAAAGCGCTTAGAGCCATTCATTCCACATGTATAATTTACATTTCTTTTACTGCCCAATAATTGATTTTTTTTCTTTCCTTCAGCCGAGTCATTTAGCTGACTTACTCCTGAGTTGTACTTTCCACAATACTGTTTGCTTCCCTTCTTTAGTCAGCTGCTTTATGAAAAGGTTATCACATCAATTTTCACTCATTTTAGTCCTAAATGCACTTCTCTGTTCCCTTACTATCCCCAATTCGTGGTATTTCAAATCGGAAGTTGCCTTTCGCAGAACTATCTTTGAAACCAGCTCTGTGATTCTCCATGCTGCATGCTTCATGTGAGAGAGATGAAGGCAAGGCACCCTCAGAAGGCAGGCACCCTCTCCCAGAAGGTCTCTTTGCTCACAATCTCAGTCATGGATTCTTCTCAGTCCTTGCTTGGTAGGGTGTCTGTGTTTCATAAGTTCATTCCACGGAAGTGTCTGGAAGGATGAACTTTGCTATATCCAAAAGCTAAACAATATTCCATATACCCCAAAAATAAGTTCAACCACAGCAATCTACGAGATCACCCAGTTCTCTGAAATCCTAGGATATGCAGCTTTTGGTGGCTACCTGCAGCTGTTTCCTGCACTCTTCCTATTATTTTTCTTTCCCATATCTTTAGAGATATTTCCAAAAGATCTTAAGATACATGTCTGAGCTGTACATATGTCACCAAATCTAAGACAGCACGGATTCACACACAAACACATTCCATGCTTTAAGGTCATCTTAGTACTTGTCGTTTTGCTTGTTTGTTTGAGGAAGGGTCGCCCTGTGCTGTCCTGCCTGGCCTGCAATTTACCGTGTAAATTTCTGCCCTGGCCATTTCATAAGACCCAACTGTTGTTTTTGTGCAGCAATCACTGTGTCTTGATGGCACTTAGCGTCTCTGACAGGACTTCCTGGGCTGTACCAGCCAACAAGTATCCAGGCTATCCTGGGCCTTGCAGGAATCCTCCTGCCTCTGTAGCGGGAGTGTATTTGTTACAGGTGTACACCATCACACCCAGCTGCTTCTGCTCTTCAAAATAGACCTTGAAGACTGCATATCCAAGCTTACTACTCTTAGAAAGTCTCCTGCTCACTGCCTTTTCCTCTCTATCATTACTATTTTCATTGCTAGAGCACCCCTGAAAGCCACTGTGAGCTTTGCTGTTAGGTCTGTAGGTCTTCATGTAGTACTTCCCATTAGGAAGGACAGGCAGAAGGCCACGGGGACAAGTCACAGGAAGGACTGAAAGCATGGCCCTTGAGATTTACATGTGGCTCAGCTGGTGTTTTCACATAGGAATTAAGACTGCTTCTAAATTAGACAGCCTCTAGGGCAGGAGTGCTAGATACTAACCAACAAGGAGCCAGCAACTGCACTAGAATTCTGCTACCATGGTGTTAAATGTTGGAACACAGCAACTAGTCTAAAACTAAGAAGGATAGAAGTAAAATAAAGAATGAGCTAGCCAAAGAATTGGGAGAGGACAGGGGAGAGTCAAAAAAGATGGGTTTCACAAAAGTCCATTGAGATGAGTTCTTACAATTACCAAGTTTGTAACTATCACTAGCAGGATGGGAGTTAATGGCAAGGCCATTCACCTATGAAACAAAAGGTTCCCAGCTGCCAGCTAGTTACACTTCAATAGACTAGTGAGGTCACAATAGAAATTAAGTGTTATGAGAATCAGAGATGGGCAGGTAAAGACTGAACTATGATGCACTCTGGGAAAGTCTGAAGCTTTGACACAGAGGACTGAAGAGGAAGAAATCAAGATAGAGAAGATACCAGAGAATGTATTCTGGCCAGGAGGCAGAACCTAAAGCAAATGGGAAAAAAATGTATTGACTAGCTACTTGGACAGGGAAGGAATCTCTTTTCTCTGTGTTTGGGAGATGGGGTGTGAGGAGTAATTTAGGCCCCCAACAGGAATAATGGGATCTTGGTCCTTCCTCTTGCTTTCCTTCTCAGCTACCATGTGGTCACAGGTTTCCTCCATCACATTTCCCTCTCCTATTACATACCTCCTCACCACAGGCACAAAGTTAAAAGGGCCAAGCAAGCATGAACCAAAACTCAACAGAAAGCCAACACAGGGACAGATTTCTAAAGATACATCACCTTTTTTCCTGTATAAGGGTTCTTTTTGTTCAACTGGAGCTGGCTGAGAGGGGCTAGGGGATGATGACACACATCTGGAGCTGGCCAGGAATAGATCTCCCACCAGGCATAGGGGCTCCGCATAAGGTTTACAACCAGTCTGTGGTGGCAATAATTAAATGGTATGATTGTGTCCACAAGGGGCTCCTAGGAACAAGGGATGGAAAATATCGGCTCAGGATTGAGGATGGGCACAGATGTATCAGAGGCTATATGAAAAAGCAAACAGTGCTGGAGACAGTGAGGTAGATATGATTACAAAGGCTTCTAGGCAGAGAGGACTTACCAAGTGGAGACCTTGAGAAGAGTCACTGGTTTCTTATGGGCCAATGGGAAATATGGAAAGATGCTGTCACCAAGAAAAACTGCAAAGTTCCTATTACCAGACCTGGCCTACATCTAGGTCAATGCTGTGTCTGAGGGAGTGAACTCTGAAATGAAGGTCACAAAGCTGCAAAAGGTGACAGACACTCAGAGGTCACCATGATGTTGTATAGGATGATGGCAGGGGACAACATACAGATGAGGAGGAGTGGACTAGCCATTCCTTGTAGAGCACAGAGCAGTGACCTAAAGACGCTGACAAGAGCAGGCCTCTGAAATCGTGAGCAGAGAGTTCAAGCCTCAAAGGGAAGCACTACTTACTTATTGACTGAATTTCAGGTTTTTGCACTTATTACTCAAGTGTTGTATGTTTCTCGGTTTTGTCTGCAGTGCAGGGGTCTGAACCCAGCACCTCCTCTATGCCAGGCAAGCACACTGCCCCTGAGCTACTTTAGCTGTGGTGTATTTGCATGACTTGGGGATCACCGTCCTCAACATGAGCACACCCTTCCATAATTAAGTTCCCTAATTAACTCCAGTTTGTTCTTCAAACTATAGACAGCAGTGTTGAAAGTCATTCAGCCAAACAAGAAACAAAAATCATCTCTACCACAACCCTTACTTCACACCCAGTCTGTTTTCTTCACCCACTGAGAGCTCAGTGTGCTCTCAAATGAAAATAATAATAATTAAAAAAAACAGTATTAAAAGACCACCCAAAGCCACGGTATTGGCACAAGCCTATAATCCACAAACTTGGGGGTGGAGTAAGGCAGGAGAATTGAATGTTCCGGGCCAAGACACACGACTCAGCTTTACCCTCTTTCAAATAAAAAAAATAAAGCAGGGTTGGGAACATAACCAGTGGTAGAGTGCTTGCCTAGCATAACCCAAGCTCTGGGTTCGATCCCCAGTATAGAAAAAAAATGGGTTTAAAAAATTTAAGACAAGTTCTGGTATGCAGTAATTGCCCTAAAAAGTTTGAAGATCACTAACTTTGGAATTCTTCTGGTTTCATGCTGCCTAAAAAGCTTAGATTTCCTTTTTTTTTTAATTTATTAAGCACAACTTAAATTATTATGAATTCTTATTATAAATAAATCATTTGGATTTCTTAACTTTGTAAATCAAGCTAATAATGTTCATTTTTGAATTACATGACTCACTTTAATTCTAGATACTTCTTTATGCACTTTAATTCGTGTTCCTTAAACAATAAACATTCATACTTTAGATCTTTGTCGTCTATAACCTTTTTATTAAAGCTCTTAATAATTCTAATGAAATCAAGTCACAAAGTAAAAAACTGAATTCTAAGCAAAACATCCTTACCAACACATGAACTGGACATACACCAAAGCAGCAACTTACTGCTGTGATCAATAACTTTTAGAAGAGAAACTTGTAACCGCTGGGCTTTGTGCATGGAGGAAAAGAAGCTGCTCATGGTAGTTATTAGCCCCTGGGCTTCCATGACCTCCCCCATCCCACCTGTCACACCAACATTCACATTCTCCTCTTACTAATCCGGTCTTAAAGCTAAATTCAACTCCCCCTTATCCAGGGCAAAGGTTCAGAGAGAGAGGGAACATAAGGACATTACTAACTCTGACTCCGAAACGGCAACAGTATTCCCCTGCTAGGATCTGCTTGCTCGGCAACCTCTTCCTCTTCCCCCCCCATTCTCCTACCAAGGCCACACAACCCAGAACACTTACCTTTACATACACATCTATGTGGTGTTGGAGGCATTATGGTTCCATCCAGTAAATGGAGACATGGCTCATCCACTTACTTGGCTGAAAAATTGCTCATCGGACAGTAAAAGTTCAGTACTAACTCTCTTCCATGAGAATCTCTGACAGGTTAGGAGTAATCTTTGGTGAAATTTTAATAGCCCGTATTTAGAGCAAGGTTCCCAACTTTACGTAAGGTTCCTTCCAAGGAAGGTTAGCCAGAAGAACGCACTAAGAAGTAAACAGCTGTGTCTGATTTCCTACCCGAGCCTCACTACCCCGCCCAGATAGGTGCAGATTTACCTTTTTTTTCCCTGAACCACAAATGGTTACATAGCCGTTGCAGAAGCCAGAAAGTTTCGATGTCTAGTGTATTCCACAAAAGTCCTCATTTGTGGAAAATTAATTGGGAAAAAAATGCTTCAAGGGGAAAAAAATACTCTTAAAGAATACCTGAATCCTAACACATAGGAGTAGGTCTCATACCAAAACCCAACAAAAACCAAAACAGAAATGCTTATTCTGGGAAGCAAGTCAGTTGAAAGACAAAGAGAAGAAATATCAGTTTGAGCAATCCCACTTCTTTTCCTGTGAAACCAAACCCTCGGAACCTCAGCTGATCTACATTGGAACTCACTTGATCTACGTGAGCCCCCAGTTCTGTTGTTCCCTATGACAGAGAAGTAGAACTGTGGCTCAGATGCAGTGCCCTGGGTCCTCATTTTCCCAGTGGCCTAAATCAATCCCCAGTCCAGGGCAAGATGCTGAGCAAGATGCCTAATTATTTCAGGCCACTGGGGTGAGCACTATTCCTGGCACTCTGCGAGCAGGACCATGGATGAGGGTTTCTAATTCTCTTCTTCGGTGATCTGGCTCAGGGTAGAAGGAGTTGATCTTTCAGGCAGATGAGCAGGAAAGGTCAGCTCTGGTTCTGAGAGAGAGACAATGGTTCAGGAAACACTCCTTTTGCCTTGTTCGCCTTTTGAAACCTGTCCTTACATTTTTCCGTGATTATCAACAACCTAGTGCTCCCACGGCCAGGAAGAAGACTCTTCTAAAGGACAGCAGGAATGCACCACAGAGCTGTTTCTCTGGGAGGCCTTGGGAGACCCTGGCTGGTGAGCCTAGAAGACTTCCCCCACTAACACTCTGAAGGCCAGAGGAGACCAGTGCCTCTCCTGGGTGAGGCTCTCCTATATGACTCAACTATCCTGTTACCAAGTCTTGAATTCTTCACACAGGACGGCTGTCACAATAAACCAAGCCATTCCCTAGCACCAAAAGGGAAGGACAAAGCCTTGGTGTTGTCATTCAGAAAACAGTGAAAAGGGTTGAAAGGTTTAGAGGGGGTATTTGAAGTGAGTTCCACAAGGCAGAGCTGCTGCAGGAGAATGGGTCAGCTGACACCTGTCCCGGGTTTAGCAGGTCAACCGGCTTCTTTGTTCCTTTAGAGGAGTGTTTTACTTACCACATTTTCTCCCTGGAAACTTCTGTTTACTTTCTTAAGCCGTGGGCACCAAGCAGGAAGGTCCCAGGTGTACATTCCAGGCACTCCAACCTTATACACAGCCTGGGCTTGTTTGGGTACACAGCTCCTGGCTGAAGAATGTCTCAAGCTGAGAACAGATGAGGGAACAGGCTGGAATGTAAAAGACAATGGCCTTGCTCCTGCAAAGCCACACACATAAAGCCTATCATTATTACAAATAAAACCTAAACAACTTACGCCATGCTTTCTCAAACTGCACGGAATTGCTCGCTCGCTCTCTCTCGGAACCTTCATTAAAGAAATGCAAACACATGCGCCCTGAAATGGGTAGGTGTAAAAGAACATTCTGCACAATTATATCTAGGCTGCCACAGATTTATCCCCATGCAGACATATATTTGGAGCATATTAATTCATGATGACAGCTGCGCATGGCAAATCCAACAGTGCACAAGTTGGAATGCTGGAAGGGGGGAAAAAATGCAACTACAAACCCCATGCAGACACACACACACACCTCGTCACCCACGTGGTGGCCTCACTCACAGAAGATTAAACACAACTGGAAAAAAACAAACCAAACACTGGAGGTCTCCCGCAGCCGAGAGCTTGTCCCCCAACACCAGCAGCCGCAGCTTCGCGCACAGGCTTGACGGTCGCACGTCTCAAGAGTACACTCGCCCTCCCACCCACGCCCCACCGCGGGGACACACGTGCGTCCGGAGCTCGCGCGCCAACCAGGCGGCGGGGAAGCGCAGCTCGGGGGGCTGGGGGGCAGGGCCCGGCGGGCTGGCGAGCTGGGCGGGAGGGCGCGCCGCGGGGCTGGGCCTTGGCGCCCGGGGAGGGGACTAGGGGCGGGCGCGGGGCGGTGCCCGGCTCACGTGGGCGGGCGGGAGCCGCTGAAGGTCCGCTCCGGAGCCTGGGCTGTCCTCTCGCGCGCGGCGCTGGCCGGGGCGGCGGCGGCGGAGGAGGAGGAGGAGGAGAGAGGCGGCGGTGGCGGTGGCCAGAGAGGAGGGGAGGACGGGGGCGGCGTCGGACTGGAGCCGATCGGCGGTGCGAGCTGCCCGGGGCGCAGTCGTGAGCTCGCCCGCCGGGCCCCCACCCCCTAGCTACACCCTGCCGTGCCCAGCTCTGCCCCGCGTCCGTGCCCCCGCGGGGAGCGCGCCGGGGCTGCCCCCCGAATGACGGGCGGAAGGTTCGACTTCGACGATGGCGGCACCTACTGCGGCGGCTGGGAGGAGGGCAAGGCGCACGGGCATGGCATCTGCACGGGGCCCAAGGGCCAGGGAGAGTACTCCGGTTCCTGGTCGCACGGCTTCGAGGTGGTCGGAGGCTACACCTGGCCCAGCGGCAACACCTACCAGGGCTACTGGGCGCAGGGCAAGCGGCACGGGCTGGGGGTGGAGACGAAGGGCAAGTGGATGTACCGGGGGGAGTGGTCACATGGTTTCAAGGGGCGCTACGGGGTCCGGCAGAGCCTGTGCACCCCCGCCCGCTACGAGGGTACCTGGAGTAACGGGCTGCAGGACGGCTACGGCGTGGAGACCTACGGGGACGGAGGTGAGCGGCGCCGCGGGCTGCTCCGCGCTGGGCTGGCGCGGTGGGCCATCCCCGGGCTGCGGGGACGTGGGGAGGACGCGGGGCGCACGTGTCCGGAAACCCGCCAAAACACCTGGGGAGTCTCCCATCCCTCCCGGCCCCCCGCCCCCTTCCCCGGGAAGATCGCGTGGGCACGCGGCTGGGTCTCCAGGGTCTGATCCGACCGTGTTTCTCTCCCCCCCACTCGGGGGAGCGCGGGAGGGGTTGTCCACTCCCGGGGAAGTTAGTGGTGCGTGTACCTGGCGGGGGCCAGGGCCGGGCTGCCACCAGGAGGGCTGGGCAGGGGAGAGGACGCTGTCACTTGAGCCCGTCACATTACGTTCCTGATCCCTCCCTCTCCGGGACGGGTTTGAAATCGCCACTCTTGGTGGAGTTAGACGGGACGCCTTGGGCTGTGTGGCTGCCGGTCTGTGCTGACCGCCGAGCGGTTTGGTTTCACGTGGAGTCTCGTATTTCGCTTCTGGTCCTCTAGTTAGCCTAAAGATAGAAGCCAGAACCCCGTAAGTGGGATGTTGGGGAACTGGACTTTGTTGAGGGTGTGTTTTGGAAGAGTCCTAGTTATGGGCAGCAGAGGGACCCAAAGCAGGTGAAATTCCTCATTTTCTTCCTATCACTTGGCTCCTTAAAGTATTTCGAATCAGCAGAACTGCAATATTTGCTGACCTAGAGATCTTCGGTAAAATGCTTTAGGAAAAAAATTGACGGAGTTTCCGTTATAAATAAATAAAATAAATAAATGAAAAAAGTTAAAAAGAATGTAGATGAAATCCCTGATATACATTAAGGGGTGTGACCTAAGTGGTATACCTGGATGCCATTTAACAATGTTTGCCATCTAATTTGTGCATGTTATGGGGGAGTTTTCATTATTTTTAAACTAAGAAAGCATACATTAGTGAAACAGGTGTGAAAACTTGATTAACTTATTTGAAAACAAAGCTCGGTGACACAAACGGCTAATGCTTTGGGGAGGTACATTTTCTGATAGTAAGCATAATCACATTTAATTGAAAAAAATTGTAGGAGGCGATGCCACCTTTTGGAATTAAGCCACTTCAGAGTTGGAGGATATTAAAGGCATCCAATTAAAAGTTTCTCCAGCCCACTGAAATTCCGTTATACTATTGCTTATATAAAAGCTTATACAATTTGTACACTTCACTTGCTCAGAACACTTGGGCTGTGCTTCAGATGCAAAACAGCAGAATGGTAGGATTTGCTTTTTTGGGTGGGGAGGGACATCTTTTCATCCTACAGAAGTATTAATAAAGGAGATGGTTCTCGTGGATTAAAAGGAGGGGGGGAGAATCTTAATACTTTTTTGTGAGCTGAGCCCTGAGTGTTATGGTAGTTTAACAGGGGCCTTTAGCTGTTCAGAGGCAGTATAAAATGCCTTCATTGGCCACCTTATGTGTTTGCTTGTGAGTGGATTTTATTGGAAGCCTAGCTCTAATAGAACAAAATACTGTGTTCAACAATGGGAAATTTGTTGTTTTTTTTTTTAATGTGGTCATTTTATAGCCCTTATTTTAAAGATTATAAAATAGACTTATTTTTCTTAAAACTTAATTACAACATAGACTTCTTTTAAAAGTTAAAACCCCTTAAATAAAACCTGGTGATTTAGTGTATTCATTATGCTTAGTAATCAAAACATAGAGCACAGTAAAAAGCCATTTATGTATCTGTGTTGTTTGTACAAGGGCAAATACATCTCCAAATGACTAGGGATAATCTGCCTTCTGTTTTAAACCAATTTTGAAAATTTAAAAAGACAAAATTTGGCATCATCATAGCACTGTGGTTTTCAAAAAAATCTCTGGTGTGCTATAATCAGAAAAAAATTAAACATGCAAATCATTTCTTAATGCCTACTCTGTGCTAGTCAGTTTCCTGGTCACCACATTTTATTAGAAAATTCGTGATTAAAAAAAAATAGCCTAAATGGTACTGTATTGCTGCAATTTAAGTCATACCCAGGTTTTAGCCCCCATAGGAATACCAGCTTCTGTTTCTGAGATCTGTCTCCCTTCCCATGTGTTTCTGGTGACAGCAGAGGAGGAGGTTGTAATCCCGTGTGAGAACTATCACTTTATTTCACTAGAGATCTCTATGTAAAATGTCACTGGAATAGAAACTCCCTGTATATTAAGAACTAACTGCATCTTATTCATGAAATCCAAGTCCAGATGCTCAGATTCTTTTGTGCAAATTCTGATCTATACTTTTTTGAAACCAACTATAAAACTATGGAGGATATCTAGGAAGACCAACTATGGTATTCACAAATTTGAGACATACAAAGGCCACTTGTAGCCCAGGCTAGCTTTATGCTGAACATGGCCTTGAACTAAGAGCATTCCGCCACTGTCTTTCCTGGTCCAGCTTTATGGACCAGGACAAGGTGGGGATAGGGCCCAGGGTTTCATTTGTGCCAGGCAGGCACTCTGCCAACAGAAAGAACTACATCATCAGTCCCATCCACGGGTTTTAAAACTAGATTTAAAATCGCCAGTTTCATATAGCCATTCGCAGCATATACTTAAATTTCCCACTCAGCAGTCCAAATTTGACTGAAATTCATGCAGATATGGAAACCATTCATTACAATATTGTACAGTTAAGATGGGCAGATCTTTTAAAAAATCAGCTCTCCAGTTTTAAACTCTCCAGGTTTAAATCAAAACCTGGAAAAAAAATCATTTGTGTGTTAAATACGCACTGTGTCTTAGGAATGGAGAATGGTAAATCACAACGCCTTATGGACGAAAGAGCCTGAAGAGCTCCTGCTTCATAGAGAAATAGGTCCTGTTTTCTAGGTTCCTTGACTAAAACAAACCTCTTTAAAATTTCAGATCGCGAACTGGTTTCTAGTGGTGCTGTGGATACCCTGTTCTCTCCCCTACTATGACAGTCTAATACCACAGAAGGGAAAGTTGGGGATACCTTTGTCCCTGCCCCTGCCCTATGTGATAGTTCCAGAAATATTTAAATTTCCTAATCATTGCTGTTCTTTAAACAACCAGAGTTTTCAATCTGTTCTTTGGCTTCACTTTGGAGCTGTCGTTTGGAGGAAAGAGGCCATTAATTTTCCATCAGAGTTTAAGATTTACTAAGATGGCATGGTTGTGTTTTAAAAGCCTAACCACAAGTGCCAGGTAGCATCTTTACAAGTTATTTTAGCAAAATCATTCTGTAGAAAAGTTAGAATGATGGAAATACAGCATTTTAACAGATCAAAATGTTAAATACGGTAGATTGTTTTAGGGTGTGTATAAGGCTGTATAACTTTTATTCTACTATTTAGAATTTATCTAAATTTATCTAGGGAAAGTCAAAGTTGAAAGTTTCTGATAATTTTTTTCCTATTGAGGCAAGTTTTTGGAGATAGCTGTTATTCAGTAGGAAGCTCATCACAATGGGGGAAAAAACCCACAAATGTTTTCTTTTTTTTAGACAGGGTCCAGCTGTATAGCCCAGACTTGCTCAGGACACAGGAACCTTCTGCCTTAGATTTCCAAGTGCTGGGATTGCAGGCGTGTACTCCAATACCCAGCTTCTGAACTGTTTGTATATAACAGTCTTGCCCTGGTCTGAAAGCTGTGTCCCGTCCTCTTCATAAGTTCCTAAGTCTGAAGTTAGGACTGCTAGTCTACTCGAGATATGGCAGACATAGTAGAAGACCTCTGGTACTAAATACTATTTAGTATTTCACTGTTGCCTTGCTGCTGTTGGTTTGTGTAACGTGAATGTCAGCATGAGAAAAAAGAGAAGGTGGTCTTGAAATTGACTTAGGAACAATTCCTATGTACATACACAGTGACATAAAATCACTAGCCTGGACAGGCATGGTGCTATGTTCGCGAAATCACTACATTCACAGGGCTCTGGCAGAAGATTGAGAGTTTCAGGCCAGCCTGGGCTACCCCGAAAGCATCATCTCTTGTTGTATTAAGAATAACTATATCCCAGTCACTAGAAATCTGCAAAGTAATGTTAAATACAATGTGTAATCAAAAACAGAACAAGGTCAACACAAACTATAATCATGATTTATTTTCTTTGACATTGGGAATTGTGAATAACACTGAAGTAATTACATTTAAAATTTTTCCAGATAGCTGTTCTGAGGGCATACTACAAAGCAAAATTTGCCTTTAATTAAAGGAAATGGCCTTGACTTTGGAAATTCTGAGCTCCTTAATTTAGCCTTCATTTCCTCCAAAAGAGCATTTAAACACCTCTACCGTGTTATTTTTAAAATGTATCTTTGGTTATTAAGTAGAAGAACTCACTGAAAATATTTTTAGAGTTTTATCTTATTCCTAAAAAGTATAATACTCATTGCAAAGTTCAACAAAATTTTAATGGACACTGCCACGTGTTCCTCGGAGATCTGAAAATGCTCGTTCCACCCTGTCAGTTCTTTGAAGCTCTTTAAACATCATCTTCAGACAGCCGGAGACCACAGGGCACATAAGCCATGAGTTTGAGACAGTTGTCTCTTTTTCAGAATCAGTTCCTGGCCTCAGGTACTTCCAGTGTTCTGAGACTCAATGCTTGGCAGAGACTAGGGAGATACATAAAGAGAATGGCCAGGAGGAAAAAGATTTAGCAAGTAATATGGTACTGTGTGCCCAGCCGCCCTTCCCCCTCCCTCTACCCCCACCTCTGCTCCTGCCCCACCAATCCAGGGTGCTCCACAGCTTACCCTAAGTGTGGGGTGTTTGATGTAGTAGAAAAGCTAATACAGCTTGTCGGACAACCCACGCCGCAAGTATTCTGATCACTGTTATAAACCTGTGTGCTCTTTAGAATGCTGTTCTGGGCATACACCTAAGAGCCGTTTTTCAGCCAAACACGTAAAACTGTATTTGAAACCATGACTAGAATTGAGGTTTTTCTGTTCTGTGCTTCACTTTGATGCTCTCAGGAGGGAAAAAATGATTCCTAATGATCATTCTTTTTTTGTATGAGGGGGGAAAAATGGTTCACAGCTCCGTGGGTGTAGCTCACTGATGGAACATTAGCCTAGTATGTATGAGGTCCTAGGTTCAGTCCCCAGAGAAACGCAGCAAACACGGGTTCCTATACATGCCTGCCACTCGTTAAAAAAAATGTTTTTAAAGAAAATAAAACACAGAGGCTATCAGAAAAGTTTAGACATTAGGTCTATAAGAGTCAAAGTCACCATTCACAAGTGGATGAAAAGCATTACCAATAAGGTGGCCCAAAGTAGTGTGCTGAATTTGACCCTGGCCCTTCCTGCCCAGGGTACTGTTCTCCCAGTGTGCAGATTCCATCCCCCCAAACTCACACCCTGCCAATGTGTTTTCTCCAAGGTACCTACCAGGGCCAGTGGGCCGGAGGCATGCGGCATGGCTACGGCGTGCGCCAGAGCGTGCCCTATGGCATGGCCACGGTGATCCGCTCCCCGCTGCGCACCTCCCTGGCCTCGCTGCGCAGCGAGCAGAGCAATGGCAGCTTGCTGCACGACGCTGCCGCCGCAGCTGCAGAAAACCCCGCTGGCACCAGAGGCGGCTTCGTGCTCAACTTCCACGCGGACACAGAGCTGGGCAAGAAGAAGGGTGGCCTCTTCCGAAGGGGCTCGCTGCTCGGCAGCATGAAGCTCCGCAAGTCCGAATCCAAGTCTTCCATCTCGAGCAAGCGCAGCTCGGTCCGCAGCGACGCGGCCATGAGCAGAATCAGTTCCAGTGACGCCAACTCCACCATCAGCTTTGGTGACGTCGACTGTGATTTTTGCCCTGTGGAAGATCACGTGGACGCCACCACCACGGAAACCTACATGGGTGAATGGAAGAGCGACAAGCGCAATGGCTTCGGCGTCAGCGAGCGCTCCAACGGCATGAAGTACGAGGGCGAGTGGGCCAACAACAAGAGGCATGGCTACGGCTGCACTGTGTTTCCCGACGGCTCCAAGGAAGAGGGGAAATACAAAAATAATATCCTGGTCCGTGGAATAAGGAAGCAGCTTATCCCAATAAGAAATACAAAAACTAGGGAGAAGGTGGACAGAGCGATTGAAGGCGCGCAGCGGGCAGCCGCCATGGCCAGAACCAAAGTGGAGATAGCAAACTCGAGGTATGTGGCCACAGCACCGAGGGGGGCATCTGGCTGAAGGGGTCGAGGTTCTCCAGAACACTGTGTGTCTGCTGATGGGTTCCTAGTGCACTTAAAGGGTGAAAGGAAGAGCAGAAAATGATGGACTCCAACAGAATGAGAGTGAGAAACCCATTTCAGAAATTGTCGAAGGTACATGGGGAGCCATTCCTCTTCTGAATTATGTCCGTCATATTTAAGAACCCGGTAGAGTTCATTCTGACATCTTTCTAAGGCCAGAAAGTTAATATTTTTCAAAGGGCCTCTGAAATACTGTCGCTGCTTTGTGTGTTAAAAGAAAATATCCCTTTATGTAGAAACATACCTACAGTATACCTACGGTATATACCTTTATTGCAATATTAAGTCGAACATATTTACAGCTCCCAATAAGATTATTCCAATTTATGAAATTTAAATTCTGTTCACTGAGGCATAGGAATCAGCTTTGAGGAAGACTCGGGGGTCTAGGCAAGGCCAAAGCAGACCAACAGCAAGTGACAGCAAGAGCATGCGTGTTGGAAGCCAGAACTCCTCATGGGAACAGACCCGAAGACCAAGGCTATGAAGGATCGCCCCAGTCTGCACAGGAAGGATTAGATCACTGGTGTATTAAAAGGAAGGGGGCGGAGAGAACTTGACGTGGACAGATGGTATTCTGACCGTGCCAAGGCTGGAGGAAAGTAGAGCAGTTGAGAGGAAGGCTGCATAAGCAGGAGAAAAACGGGTCGGTAAGAGATTGGCAAAAAGACACATACGGGCATGGGAGAGTTTTGTGCTTGAGGTTTTACCGTAGAAACAAGGCTCAGTGGGTCAGTGTACGGGATGGAGACAGCTGTTAGGGATAGAGTTTTAGTAAGGATAGGAACCCATCCGTTAGACAGGAAAAGAAAGGGGCGGTTTTGCTTGGAGGTTTTAGTTATAAAGGTTAAGGACCGCCCGTAGTGGTGTGCGGCTTCAGTCATAAATTTGGCACAAAGTATTCAAAATCCTGTTCCTGCTCCAGGAGTACTGGTCTACCTCAGCAAACCTTCCTCTGAAACCATACAATACTAGCACATCTTCAGGGTTTTCATTATTAGTACTGAATATAATTTATGTGCTAATATTCAGTGAGTAAACCCCACCATGTTTGGCCGGGCAAATAGGAAATATACGGTACTTGAAAAAATTTTAACAGATTTATTTGTTATTTATGTGGGTGTGCCTGCATAAGGGTCTGTGTACCACATGCTGGGACCCATCAAGGTCAGAAGAGGGTGTTTGGTGCCCTGGAGCTGGAGTGACAGGCAGTTTCAAGCTATGGTGTGGGCGCCAGGAACCAAACTGGAGGTTTTCTACACGAGGACCGCACGCTCCTAACCACAAAGCCATCTCTCTCTCCACCCCAGTGTTTGAACTTTTGGTGCACACACAAAATCACGGTAGCTTCATAACCGTTCGGCTTAACACTTCTAGAATTCTAGATTGGTTCGGTTTGGTTGTGAGTGCTCCCATTTTAGGAGCACTGTTGTATCTGAAACACTGAATGGAAAAGGAAAAGGGGCCTTCCTGCCCTTTTTTTTTTTTTTCATTATTTTAGGCTTTGAAGTTTTCCTCAGCTCAAACCGCCATGCAGAATTTCCCCTGCCCTTTTTCCCCAAGCATCGTCTCATGTAACAGATTTCTTCGCTAAATGCTAGATCTGTGTGCATTTCAGGGGGGTGCTCGGCTCACGTAGTCTTGATGGTGTTCCTGGCCCTCAGCTCCCTTTTAGAGCTGATACTGCATCCTTTGCTTGCTAGGCCCTAATGGCTAATGGAGTCTTCCATTTCAGGCTCTCCTTACAGGTCAGTGACACACTTGCAGGCAAGTTCAGGCTTAGCAGGTGGGAAATAAACCTATGCAGAGCACCCTTGCTAAGACTGTATTGTAAGTTATCAGTTTTTATGATTTGTTTCCATTAAAGGAAATCACCTAACTGAGTGGGCATATGTGGGGTACAGAGACTGTCCATGATTATCGGAGCAGCGTAGGAATTTTTTCCAAGTCAGAGTCATTTGCCCGCTGTTGAAAGTAGCATGTAGTTTGGGGACATCGTATCATATGCTTTAATAGTCCAGACATTGACCTTAGACTTTTCAGCCGCTGATATTTCACTTAGCAATTTAAAACTACTCATTTCATTATGCTGAGTAAAATAAACTAGTGGCAGAAGGACACATACTACTTGATTCTGCTTAGATGGGACACCTAAGATGGTCAAACTAAAAAACAGAGCAAAATGGTAGCTAGCAGGGAACAGGTGAACTAAGGAGTCACTGCCTGTGGGTTTGTGGCTGAGGAAGTGAGGAATGTGTCAGTTCAAGAGATCCTGTGCACCACTACACCTATAGTTCACGACGCTGGACTGCGCATTAAAAAATGTTAAGATGGCTAGAGTTGTGTGAGGTGATTTGGTGTTTCCACAACATAAAGGTAATATTCAGATGATAAAACAGATAAAAAATGTAAAACCCTCAGCTAAACATGTACCTTCTTTCATTTTCAATGTCCTTCCGTGATGTAATAGAGAGTTTTGACTTTATGTTTGGAAAAAATAGCTGACAGATTGACATTTCCTGTAAAATAGTTGAGTTTGGGCTAACATTTCTCATGAAATGGTTGAGTTTAGAGTTAAGGACATAGGTAGATATTAAACATCACAGAGGAGATGTGTAGATGGATTACTAACAGGTTAGTCCTTTACAAGGTCAAAATTAGAGCCTGGGAGATGGCTGAATGGGTAAAGGTACTAGCCATGAAGCCTGATGACCTGAGTCTGATCCCCAGCCCCACATGGTGGAAGGGAAAAACCAACTCCTGCAAGTTGTCCTCTGATCTTCAGCACATGCCCACATATACACGCATGAGCAAATGTGGTTTTTTATTTAAGTCAAAACTATAAAGGATGCTGATAACTTATTGACCCATAGAATTTTTTTTTCTTTCTTGTGTTTCTGCTCTGATTCAAAAATAGTATAAGAAGTGACATTCTTTTTCTTCCCTACTTGTCTTGATTGGGATAAAATTCATCATCAGTGACTGACATCGCTCTGAGCTCTGTTGCTTAAGAAATGCTAAACAGCTAGAGAGCAGCTGTGATTATTTCAAGAAGTAAGCATGCCTAGCCATCCCTAGACTTCCACGCCAATGGCTGAGCTCAGCCTTCCTGTTATGTAGATGGACATACTCTCCGAGAGACATTCAAACCAGGGAGAACCATGCCCCCACACAAACCTAGGCCCCTGTCTTTCCTTCACCTATGTTTACTCTTTGATAGGACCTGGCCAGCTGGGCCCACTTTTGACTCACTAAGATATTTTGAAAATCAGATCTGAGAATGAGTCTTCTGTAACATTGGGGTTGTGTTATAGAAGTCTGTTTGGGGAGAAACGGCTAAAGATCACAACCCCAGAGCCTGGAGGTCTGTGAGCTCTTATCCAATGTACTCCCCTCATTCAGAGGCAGCAAAGAGGCTCTATCCAAGATTACCTACTGCACCTCTGACTTGACCTGCTACCAATATTCAGTGCCCTTTCTCTTAGCTCTCCCTCCAGCAGTTCCTTCTGGTGTCCTTGCCCTTTCGTCCTGTTGCACATGGTTGAAAGGGCAAGTAGACCTTCACAGAGCCCATACTTCTTTAGAAAGGAATGATATTCCGGAAGAGTGAAGTCCAAAGCAGAGTCTTATGTTAAGCCGAGCCTCGGGAAGCAGTCATGGAGGTGGGCTCTGATGCCCTGCGAGTGTGAGAGGGACTGGAGAGCACTGGCCTGAAGGCCACCGAGGCGGTACGTGTGTGCTTATGCTAGGGTTGTCCTATCACAGTCTCTAGAGGAGGCAGGAAGATGGCAGAGTAGAGTCCTTCTACAAGCCCTGCTCACTGCACTGAAGCTGGCCAGGCTCACTGGGGTATGGCTAGCCAGGCTTCGGTCTTGAGATGCCAGTAACTGTGAGACAGAACGAGTACTGTGAGGCACTTGTGCTACCTCTGTCCACCTCCCCCCGACCCTGTCATGAGAAGCACCCCTTCTGACAAGAGCAGCATCTGGACAGGTGAGGCCAGGAGGATCACTCCAGGGATGACGTGAAAAGTGCTGAAGCAGAGAATGTGTGGATGGCCTCGGGTTCTGGCGACCGGAGGTTGCCTTGCTGTGTTTGTCTTCAGAACTCACACCGGTTGTAGACTAACTATGAAAACGCCTCACACTTTTTCGTAGGGTTTTAAAGGCTGCTTCCCATACTCTTACAGTTTCACCCCTCCCCCCAAGAATGAGTCAGCTACGTGTCTTTCTTTCAGTGGGAAAGCCCCTCTACATGGCTTGGCCTTGCCCTGGCTCACTGCGGCCCGCTCTACATTCCTCACTCAGATGGCAGTATAAATCGTCAAGGAAATTACCCAGGAGCCCATTCTCTGTGCTCCACTTTCATCCTCCTCATTATGCATTAAACATGCATTCTCCTGTTAATCTTGGTTGTCATTGCATGTCTTGACTCTCTCCTCAGCTGGATTGGGAGGAGCTGACTCTACTGGTAGCTCTCTGGTCCCTCTTGTGTCCCCAACATGAGCTTTGATCAGGGAATAATGGGTAGTGAATTAAATCCTCATCACTCAGGGTTCTGATAATGGTTTTGCAATGTGTTTATAAACTATAATTTGAAGCAGGAAAATGTAGTGCTAATAATTTGCTGTGCCATAATTTGATAGTCAAGGAAGATTAGAAAATGCACAGCTGAGTGCCACAAGTACCCCTTTACCTCACGAAACCAACAGGGTTAAGGGGCAGAGCTGTAGGTTAACAAGATGTCTCCATTCTCAATGAGAGGTGATAAACTCTAATTTCTCCACAGATAAGGAACCTTCAGGAATTCAGTCTATAGTGGTTGTAATAGCATTGGTTTGTTCTGTACACTTGACAGCACCAAAGAGTGAGAGAGAATGCTGTCTTTGTGTCAAAGGTTCCTGAACATTAAGCTCACCCTATTTTTTTCAAAGTTTTCTTGTTCTGATTCTTTCTCAGAGCCACTTTTTTAAAACTGAGTCATATCTGAGCCTAACACATGAAGTTGGCTAGGATAGATAGGTCAGCCCGCTATAAAAATACTTCATTTAATTCACACTTCATTTGTGGGTATTAAAATCCAAAGTTACCCGTGAGTCAGTGCATGTTATGGATCCAAAATAACCTGATTGCTACTGATTTTAGTGGGGTGGATGGGGTAGAAGGTCCTCGTTCTATGCCAAGTTGTTGTGGAAAGTCAAGTCACTGAGATTCTTAAATTCTATTAGAAGAAGAATGCCCTTTCTTTCTTGAGAGTCAAAATGAGAATTCTGTATTCTGCTTGTTGGTTTTTCCGCTATCTTTGTGGGCTTTCTGTGACTTAGTGTTTTTGAGACATCCTTGCTGCTGTCTTGCCCTCACTGGAATTAAACTAGTAATCCTTCTGTCTCAGACTGCAGAGTCTTGGCATGACAGGCCACAGTCTCATGTCATATTTTTAAGAGAAATTTCATGGTACTTTTTTATGGTTTCTTTTCTTATTGTTTCTTCCACTGGGAGTCTAGTTAATTCATAGGTGTAAACACAGAAATTTTTTTTCAGGAAGAGGAATTCTAATGCCTTCAAAACTAACTCAAGGAGGAAGCTACTTAACAGACAACACAGGGGCATTTTCTGCTTACTGGATCATGGGTTATTATTCTTGCTTGGTGGCCAGTGTTTTTCACATCCTTATACTTGTACACTCTCTGCCAAGCTGGACCTTGGGTGCAGTTATGAATGGCAACCTGCTCCATGAGGCTGTGGATATAGCTCAGGGTAGAGTATATGCTTAACAGGCATGAGGCCATGGATTTGATTTTCAGCATCACACACAACAGGACCCCATGACAGCCTCTTTTCTGTATGGAGTCCAACCCATGGTCCACAGGCAGTTATCTGTTTAAGAGGCAAAGAAAACAAGCATTTTTTTTCAAAATATATTTATTCTCTTTACCAAGAATGCCCATTCCTGTGGGAGGAAACAAGGAGCTGGCCCTTGCTTTCTTGACTCTGGAGTGTTTAATGATAGACATGACTTCTCCATATCAGGGCCCTGAAGCTGTCCCCAGGATCCTCTGACTGTGGGTGTACGGAGAGAACAGCTGGGACCAGAAAGATGACCTCCCAGGGACAGTTCTGTTCTGCCCCCAGGCCAGGGGTGAGGTTTGGCTGCTAGAGGGCTGGGAGGCGTAACTCGGGGACACAGAGAACCCACTGTGGCAGTTCTGTCCTCAGCCCTAATGTTGCATCACTCACCTACTATTCAACAGGCCATTGCACACAACTCAGGGACACGTTAGGAGAACCTTCTCATGACCTTCCTTAGGCTGTCTTGATTTGAAGGACTCTTCTTTCAAAGACTTATTTCTCTAGCTCTCAAATCTCGGCCTGTTAGGAAACTGTGAGACAGTGAGGTGGGCATGTGTTTTGAAGAAGAAGAAGATGTAATCAAATACAAATTTAGTGAAAATTAATGTTAATCTGCAATCAATGCCATACTGTTAATCAGACTTTCAGAATATTACAGTCATTCTTCTCAAAAAACCCAAGTCATAAGCATGACTCTCAATTTGACTAAACTAGGAAGGCAGAGGGAAGATGTTTTACACGGTATGAATGGGATTTGAGGGAATGTTTAATTCTGCAGAGATCTGTGTGGTGAGAACTAGCTTTAAAAACAGGAAAGAAAACAAGCTGAAAATCTGCAGTCATTAGCTGGGTTTGAGGCCATATGTTGACTTTCCTTCAACTGTAGCAGTTGGAGTTTACATTGTACAAATTTCAGCGAACTCCATCTCACTTAATGTGGAGTAGAACGCCTTCTTGATTAGCTAAATGTTAAGAGTTGAAGCAGCATTATCTTCTCAGTATAGCATCATTTATAATGAAAGCCATAGGCGGTTACGTTCTCCCGGAAGCCCCTCAGAATTGTAATGGCGTTCGAAACTCTGTCCTATGTGTACTCTGACCTCAGTTCTGAGGCAGAGCTGCTCTGTCTTTGGGCAAGTGGCAGAATCCCATGAGCAAGTGAGTACAGCTGTGGACTCCTCCCAACAGCAACTGGCAGCAGCCCAGGCTCCCCACTCACAACTTTCCATTATGGATTAAGCTGACTCTGCCAATCTCCCTTTACTCAAGACACCAATCTGGACGCTTGCAAGACTTGTGCCTTGCAAATCTTTGAGATGCTTTTCTTATTATAGATGAAATATGAACATTGTGTTTGGGAACAGGATCCAGCAAATGCCAAAGGTATTTATGTAAGTCATTCAGCTTTAGTACGATGGCCTCCTGAGAATAAAATCAAATCAGCTTTTCAGAATTTTGACCTTCTGTTTTAGTTGGTGTTTCACATTTGTTGTATAATATGCTAAACTCAAACTAAGCTGCTTTCTGAGAAATTTAATTAATATGTAAGGAGTGAAGATTGGCTTCAAAGTGCTGTACTCTTTTGAAGGCAATCTCCTTAGGAGTTCTGTGTGGGCCAGAAGAAACTTATTAAAGCCAACTGAAATACATACATACATACATACATTGTGTGTGGTGTTTGTGTATGTATTCACTCACTTTCTAGTACTAACAATTTTAAACATTTGCAGAGACAAACAAATAATTTTCATTTGATTTCTGCTAAGTTTTGTTGACATAGCGTTAAAATTTTTACAAACTTAATGGTATCAATCAAGTTTTGGTTTTAGTTGCTGGAAGTCTTTTTTTTTTAATGTTTTGCTGCATTGGTATGAAATATTTCTTAATTTGCTTTTGTAATTTCAAGACTTCATACTTTTGTTTTCATTTATTAGGGGTTTTAGATATATTTGAGGAGCAATTTAGTCTGACAGCGTGGAAGAGGTACACCACTAAAGCCAGCAACTACAGCTCAGGGGTGAGGTGAAGACACATCAAGCAATGAGCCCTAGTCACCTTCATTTTAACCTGGCCCACTGTTCCCCATCCCATTCTTGCACAGCACAGTAACTTAAAAAATCACTAGACCCATCATTTGCCTTAAGATGACACAGATGCCACTGAAGGGTGACATTTACTCCTTCCTTCCCTGTCATATAGGACTATGTGGAATCTCAGAAAATACATGTCCTACTTTGTTTTCTGTTGTTGTACTAAGACACTGCACAAAACCAACTTGGAGAAGAAAGCATTTTCCCCAGATCTGAGGAAGTCAGAGCACAAATGAAAGCAGGTGACCATGGAAGAGAGCTGCTTACTGTCTTAGTCACCCTGGCTTTCTCAGCCTGGTTTTTATACAACTCCAGACCACCTGCCCAGTGGCCTAGGCCCTCCTACATCAGTCATTAATTAACAAAATGACCCCACAAACATGCACATGGGCCAGTTTGAAGGAGGCAGCCCTTCAGGTGAGGTTCCCTCTTCTCAAATGACCCTAGTTTTGTTGTTGACAAAAAACTAACCAGCACAAGGACTCATGTTAGCCAGACCATTTCCTAAGACCTGATTCTTAGGAAAATACAAACTTTAATCATTCTTTGGACCTATCAGTTTTCAAGTAAATGTACAATCAATACTGAGACTTTTTCTTATGAACTGTAGCTGGGGCAAATTTAAAAAATATTAACTATGGAATAATTGATGTATTACATGAATTTAGGAACCATGTGGGAGGAACTTTATTCTAGTACAAGACTAAAAGCAGGCTTCCACAGGTGGCATCTAGCCTGAGCATCACAGGATGAATGGGTATTTCCTAGAAGGTGGAGTGATGAAGTAGGGTACGCAACACATTAATCCACTAATTGAGGGTAAGGTAAAACATTGAACGTGATTGGAGCTGTGTGGGGAGTAAGCTGGGATGTGATTCTACTGTTCAGCAGAAGAATTAATTACATGATCGTGTTTAGAAAGCTCACTCTGGGTGCTGGTAGTATTGGATAAGCAAGGGGCCATAAAACCAGGAGCCCATGACACAGTCACCTGCTAACTGTTACCAAAGACAAGAGCCCATAGTTGAGCCATGCAGGGCAGTCGGGGATGGCGAGAAAAGCCCATGCGCAGTTGCACCAGTTGTGTGGGTAGCGAGCATGACCTTGAGTTTCTGGTTTGGCTGGTTAGATGGGTAGGAGCACTGCTTATGCAGAATATTGGATTTCATCTTTTCTTTTTCATTCATTCTGAAAGGAAGGAAAGAAAGAAAGAAAGAAGGAAGGAAGGAAGAAAGAAAGAAAGGAGAAAAGTCTTTCCACCTGTGTCCACCAGCAGTTGGCTAGGGTTACAGTTCTTCATCACCAGGGCTAGCTCAATTTGGATATTTGACATCTCAGATTTCTAAGTGATAACAGGGAAAAACTCAGGAAAATCTACACAATTACTTCCACAGCCTCAGATCCCAACTTAGAGAACAAAGCTATTTATAGGGCATGCAGAAAAGGGAATTCTGTGCTTGTGTTACTAGACACACCTTTCTAAAAGGGACAAGTCAAACAATTCTCACATCAAATGATTAGAAAGCTGTTGCCTCGAGACGATGTAATTCAGGTATTTGAATTTGTGAAGTTATGCTTTCTAAGATTTGTGCCCAGCAGACCTACCTAGTGAGCAAGATCTATCTTGTTGTACTCTTTTTTTTTCTTGGCAAAACCCTAGAACAAAGTATCACTCTGGAAAATTATTATTCTACGGAAATACCTTTGAGCAAACATTTATGTAGTACAAGCTCTATCCGAATAGGGCACTAAGCCCTAAGAATACAGAAATGAGTAAGAAAACCTATCCCCAAAAGCAAATACCCAGCCCAGTGCACGGTACTATTGTGTATCTGGCAGGTGCCAGGGATCAGGGAGGCAATTGACACAACCTTATCAAGGTTTGTCGCAGATACCTACTTGCCTGTGGACTCTTGTTTACAAGCAGCTTTCTCTAGCTCAATATCTTCACTTCCGAGCATCTTTCATTGCCTAACCTCTCTTTGATGTTTGTGGTTATATTTCGTATGAGGCATGGCTAAGTCAAGAAACTATGTAACACCCACCCCCACCCTCTCTTTTCAGTTTTGTTTCTTTCTTGTGTTTGTTTGTTTTGAGGCGGGGTCTACCATGTAGCTCTGGCTGCCCTGGAACTCTTTCTTTGACCTGGCTGGCCTCAGTCTCCTAGCGATCCATCTGGCCCCGCCTCCTGAGCTCCCGATTGAAAGGGTGTGCCTGTGCTCCTGGCACTGAAAATATCTCTTAAAATGAGTGACTTTAATCATTGCAGTCTTGATTGCAGCCTTTCGCGTGTTAATTGGAAGGAAATGCATTGTTTGCAGCAGGCACTCTGGTTCTCTTCCCACTCCCCTGCTTCCTAAATTTCCCCCTGAGTCTTATGAGTTAAATTATTTTTTGAAATCTATTAGAATTTTGAAGGATAGCAGTATCCTCTTAGCACTATTTGAATTCAGCGACTTCAAAGTCAGCTGTTCGATTTGTAAATTAATTTTTCGTACTGTTTCCAGATGAAGCAGTATAATCAATGCTGAACACAGCATCCTATCTTCATGATGCACTAATGCATGATCTTCCCTCTTTGGTCTAAGGATAGTAATCTGGCTGATACCATTTGGCCATATGAAGAACTGATAAGTCTTGGTTGCTTACATGGTGTGTGGACTATAGCATGACCTTGACATCTGTTATCTCATCTAATCCCCCACAGCAACCACATCTGCCAGAAATGGAGAATTAGAAGATCGCAGAACAAGTGTGGGATAGATTTAGGCCAAGATATGTAACCTCAACACCTAGGTGTGTCACATCCTCAGAGTCTTCATGATTGGGCTAGGTGTTTTTTCTTGAAGCTGTGTCCCTCCTTAGGTTCAGAAAGGCTGGCCTGGTAATAGTATTCCAGCGTGAAACAGAGATCTCACCTCAGAGAGAGGAGATCATTTATTCTGAGCTAAATATGAGTGACCATAGCCCAGCAACACAGATTCAGATTGCCTTGCATGGCATGTTGCTCTGTAGAAGTGGTTACATGGGCTAATAATTACAAGGGGGTCAGTGGAAACTATAGATAAGAGGGTAGCAGCAGAGGCAGACAGATCGCTGTGAGTTCAAGGCCAGCCTGGGCTACAAAGCAAGTCCAAGACAGCCAAGGCTACACAGAGAAACCCTATCCTGCAAAACCAAAATAAATAAATAAATAAATAAATAAATAAATAAATAAATAAGAGGGTGGCAGCAAAACTGTCCTGGGTTTTGGGTGCTGTCTGACGGCATTCTTGGCTTCTGAATTGGTGGAAGCTAGTATCCTGCTAAGAGTACTCTTGAAAGAGTTTACTTAACAGCTGTAGAGATGTTATGTCAGACACAGAGGTGAGCAAGGAATGGCTAATAAGGAGACTAATGATAATCTAAATAATTTGATACTGGATCTACAACATTCCTAGTGTCTACAACCATGAGGTTCTGATTATCACCCACTCAGCCTTGTTAGACTCTTCAACATGGATATGGTGCTTTTTAAAAAAAAAAAAAAAAATCCTATCCTAGGAACTTAGTTTTTGGTATTTAGTCTTGCTCCAGTTTTCTTGAACAGATAATATTCTTTGAATAGCCACAAATCTTGCAGGCCAGTGTAAGCAGACGTTAGTATCATATGATAAATCCTACAGGGGAGAATGCTGAAAATGCAAGGGAGAGAGTGAGGGCAGGTGAGGTGTGACGTGCACATGGTGGCCGAGCTGCTGGAGAGAGAGGACGGTCCAGACAGAGGCAGCCGCAGGAGCGTGTGCCGCAGAGTGCGCTCACACAAGTGGTTGTGTAGTACAGCTTCCACAGGAGTGATTTGCCTCCTGAAGCTGCTGTTTCCCTCCCCTGCAGCCTCTCCCAGGGAGAGCATCAGAGTGCCCCTTCTTCTACCAGGTACATAACGAGAATTTCCCGAAATTTTCACTTTTCAGACTTCCCAGCATACCTCAGGGCATCGTGAAGTCTGGGAAGTAGATGCTGGATTATGTTGAGATATGTGATGTGGAAGGTTTGCAGACTGAGAGAAATCTTTGAAGGGGTTTAAACAGAACCACCAGCCTGTGAGATGGGTGGTCTGACTGACTGGAGGAGAGATTCAAGTAGAGCCTTAAATGTGGAGGAGATCTGAAATTTTTTTTCCTTTAAAAAAAATAGTATTTTGTGTTTTGAATATTAGAGTATAATTTTTTTTGTTTTCACATGCATGTCATTATACCCTGAACATTTGTCTTAATCACCAGCGTCCCTTGTCATGCTTCTCTCACAATACTGTCCTAGTATGTGTGTGTGGGTGAGAGAGGAAGAGGAGGTAAGGGTCAAGGACAGGAGGGGAGGGGAAGGGAGGAGCAGGGGGAGGAGAGAGAGATTTGTTCCCTTTTTCTCTCCTGTTGCCTTCTATCCTTTTGGAACACTTCCTTTCCTCTCTCACTCCCTCCCCCCTTGCAACTTTTACTTTATGATGTATGTTTGTATTTGTAGAGGTTTTGATAAACATTCTGGCCAATGGCAGAGATGGTAAGGAATCTTATCTTGCATCTTTACCATTTAACAAGACTTGGTAGGCTGGAGGTAGTAAGAAAGAAAAACAACAGTAAGGTGTATGTCTGATGCTCCGATGCCTCTGGAAGGCCAGCACAAGGTTTCCAGGATATGTGTGGCTTATTTCAAATATATGAAACAAGTCGTCTTTCTGATTTTATTCTTAAGTAATATGCATCAGATTGCTAGAGGAAAAATCCAATCCACCTCTCTTCTGAAATGGGCATTCCCCTTCTTTGGTTTTGAACTGGGCTTGACATTTCTTAGAGAAATTACTCAGTAAGTAAAGTGAAAACAACCCGGCATTCTGCTATTCTAACTTCAGACTGGTCCTCAGTCAAAATTTGGTGGGGTAAGGAGAAAAGGGCCATGTTATGTAAACTTTTTTTTCTAGAGTTTACTGTGATTTTTATTCAATTTGAAACTCTGATTAAAATGAAAGCAGCAAGGATGAAGCTTTGCAAATATTGCAAAATTACTATGTCATTGATAATGACTCTTACACTGATTAGGTACAGAAAGGAAATAAGTAGCATTAGAATTAAGGCAGTAAACACATGTACAAAACAAGTATGTTGCCCTGACACATCCTTAGTAAAAATGCTACCCTGGTTAGGTAGTTTTTGACATGGCTGCTTGCAGGCCTTGATGCTTGGAAGGGTATGCTCTAAATAGCTTCATTTGTTAAAACAAACAAACAAACAAACAAAAATCCCTCTCACTGGTCAACAATGGCAGTCTCCACTTGTGTCACTTGTAACCGTTATGCTTAGAGTCTTCTGATACATCTGGGTGAACATCTGTTTTATCTGAACAAGGTCACTGGGAGGGACTTGAGTTGTGACCAGAATGGAATCGTCTGCACGAGTATGAGCATCTTCTATGGAATAGTAGAGTCGCTCAGTAACAAAGGCAGGGTGGTTTAGGGCACACTGCAAGATGGTCTTCAAACCACTCTCAACATATCTGGAAAACTCTGCTCCCACTTTTTAACACATCTCGATAGCCAGCCTGGAATAAGCCTTCATGGTAGCTTTTAGTTGAGGGAAGCTTCTTGTGCTGAGAGCCATGTTGAGGCAGGACTCATCTGTCCCTAGCCTCCCTCCCCAGCCTGATAAACCATATGGTGGTTTACACTCTGGCTCTCAGCACAGTTTTCCCGGTATGTAGACCAAGGAGACATTCAGAATGTTCTGAGGCTTCTGACCTAATGTCTTTCTCAAGGTCTCATCCAAATTCTTATTGATAACATCTAACAGTGTCTCGATTTCTTGTTGTGCTTTTGTGCACAAAATCTCTGTGAGTGTGTGTTTCTGGGTTGCTGCTCCCTGCATTGCTTTCTGCAAACTTCAGGCATCATAACATGTAGAAGGCATGGACAGGCCAAGGATTGATTCTTCCACATTTTCACTCAACTCTAACTTGAGATCCTTATTTGAATCCTTGCCATACCCGGTTAAAAACTTTCTTAATTTGTTGGGTCTGATCATTGGAATGGTTTGACACAACATCCACAATTCTTGCACACCTGTCCCAATTCCCTTCATTGCTTTCCAGAGAGTTTCTGTATCTCTAGTTGCATCAAAGTTGGAGGTTGGTTGGATTGTCCCTTGAGTGCCCTGAGTCACTGTAGCAGACTGCCAAGGGTAAGGAGTTTGTCCTTCAGGGGACTGAGAAAGCTTCTATCCTCCAGTGAAGCAACCTGGTACTGGATCCTGGGCTGATCCACCATCCTAAAACTAGGCAAGGGGCTATGGAGAGCCAGAAAAGCTTGCTCCACCAAGCAGGGCCTCAAAGCTCTGGCCACCAGGATAGGCTGGTGTGTCTCCTGGCTCTGGGGCACCAGGATAGCCCCCAGAGACTGGGTAACCTTTAGGTATAGGGTGGCCTTTAGCTCCTAGGTAGCTAGTGAGTAAGCATCTCTTCCCATTGATAGAAAACCACTAGACTATGGATACTGAGAGAAAGATTATTCCAGACTTGCAGGAGTATATTCAGGGAAAGATGGGTAGCCTGTTGAAATAGCCTAGGTATGACATTCTGAACCAAGGAACAGCATCTCATATTGTATAAACTCTTGGCAACAAGATTGTAATTGGAGGTATCAAAACTAAAACCTGTTTTGAAGTACCAGAAGTATGGCCCCCAAACTAGTCATTTGTTCAACTCAGAAATGATTACTAAATACTTGCATACTCCATGTTGTATTAGACCTGAAGGGGAAAGGGAAGTGTGAGCTTGACTCCCACCACAAGCTTACAGGTAACACAGATGAATTGTTCATCCAGCACATATTTATTACTGTTCTCATTTCACTACCTCATTTTACGGTAGTCCCAAGACAGTTTGCATAAATGTCCACACGATTGTTCCTAGAGGAATTAAAAGTGAGTAGTTATTTATCAGCCCGCTTGAATGGCTCCATTGTACTTGGCTATATAGACCGGTGAGGTTTTTTTCATATTGCAATATAATTTGACAATATAAGCTTTTTTCCTTGGAATGCTAAGAATTAAATCTGAGGTCCAAGCATGCTAGAGAAGTGCCCCACCTCTGCACTCCACTCCCTTAGCCAGTAAAGGTTTACTTTCTAGTCCTCATTAGAGTAAGAAAAGCGTTCTTAAGACGTGGTTTGTTGTTTTGTTTTCGTTTTGTTGCTTCAGCATTATCTGTGCTGAATGATTTTGGGTTTTAAAGTTCAGTTAACTTTATGTTAATAAATTAAACTTAATGTTTAAAAGCTATGTTTAAATTGCAGCTGCTGTGTGTGTCGCTATCTTTGGGCTTTCACTGCAAATCATAAACATGTTTCAAGGGAACCAGGATAAACCACCAAAGGGAAGGTGATGACAGACACCCTCCCTAACCAGGGTCCTGGTGAACGTGTGTGGGTCGATGCTGGCCCCAAAGAAATGACCAGTAAAGTGGGGTGAATATTGAGAATTCTGGCACAGTAACCATACCTTGGGCCAGGTAGAATTGGTTGGGCATAATGGCATAAAGAATTTAGTCAGGACAGAGCCAATAGTATAGGCCTTGTAATCCCAGCCCAAAAGTGGGAGGATCGTGAGTTCAAGGCCAGCCTGGAGACTGGATTGTTGAGACCCAATATCAGAGGGAAAAAAAATGTTGGTCAGGGAGCATCATTTTGGAGTGAAGCTGAGGTAGGACTTACCAGAGATGATGGAAGTAGTGCTATGGAGGGAAGCAGTAATGTACCCGATGGCTCATAGCCTAAGGAGAAAGGACACACTGAAAAACAGTGAGCTCTCCAGTGTTCTTAGCTGTGGAAAGCTCCTGGTCTTGGATTTGCAGGTTCCTGGGTTCTTGGGGTTCTGTTAATGCCTCAGAGTGGTTCTCACTGCCAATATGCAGCTGGAAACAAGGGTTTTTCTTTCCCTTCTCCTACCACCAGGAAACACCTAGGAAGTTCCCAACCATGTGGAGACAGTGGTCCTACTTCCAAAACTTCTGAGAATCAATGTTGTTGCTGTGTAGCAAAGAATGTTTTGATTCTTTGGGACTCAATAAGGAAGTAGGCTAGAAATACTGGATATAGTCATTCCAGGGAGCTCATCTGCTCAAGATGCTTGTTACCCAGGCCTAATGGCCCGAGTTCAGTCCCCAGAGCCCATGTGGTAGAAGGAGAGAACCAATTCTCACAGTTATTCTCTGACTGCCACATGTGTGCCCCCATACAAACAAATAAATGTTTAAAACAGAAAAACTGGAAGGATGCAACAAACCCTGCTTGATTCTTCATCATCCTCTTCAGCACGTATAAGCCAGTACTCTGTGTTTCGTGCTCTGTGGTGTTGAACACTGCTGGCTGACGATGCGAGAGGAGGCTGGTTGCCTACAGCGAGGCGCCGTGCAGCACACAGGCGGAAACTGTCTCCGGACTCTGCACAAGCTAGTAACATAAGCAAAGCAGTGACTCAGGAGAGAGAGTAGCTGCTGTGCGTATATCGGACTGAAGGCAGAAGAAGTTGTTGGGGGACAGGAAAGATACCCAGACAGGAATCAATCCAGGCAAAAAGAGCTAGAGCCCTGAAACTCAAAAGAGGAAAAATCAGAGCCAGTTGTAGACAAGGTAAAGTACTAAGGGTGTAAGCAGAGTGAGCACATGGCATTCTGATTGATGCTGGGGCCGTAGGCACAGCTAATAAACCTTACAATGTATGGACATTCACAGTGGAACATGACTGGGTGATAATGACACTCCTGTAACAATGGGACTGTGAGGCCTGAGCATTGAAGAGTTTCCTAAAGAAATGGAAATATCAAAATCAAGGACTGATATTGACGTAATAAGCATTTGTTGGGAAAGTACATAGAGGGGTCTGCAGAAGCATGAGGCAGATATATTGAAACAGGAAATTAGTGTATACTAAGGCAAGTGTCATACAGTTTGTGGTTGTAAATATAATTTATTTGCAGAATTCTACCTAAAAATTAATCAAATTGGCATTTCCTTTTTCCAAAGGGCATAATCAGTACAGTGGCCCTCCAAGGTTAAATCTTCATGCTGGCTGGTCTTTTGACTAAGAATCTATAGAAAAGAATAAAATTAACACTGTGGTTTCCCTGCAAAAGACCTTTCTTCAGAGAGTAAGCACATTTGTACTTGCAGATAATTGCTTACAGTTAAATGAGGAAGAAAATGTTGACTGGCTAACTCAGACTCCTAACCCTACAGGCCAGGGTTGAACCTCTGGAGAATGTCCTGATGTGTGGCAACTATGTAGAGTAGGTGGAATGAATAGTGAGTGAGGAGTTCTGCGCAGAGCACTGGGGTTTAGCTTGGGAGCCAAACCCACGAGATCCGAGCACTTATCTGGGGTCCATATCACAACCCCTTTTCTTACACTGTGAGGGCTTGCCTTCTTTGCCCTCCCACCCTGCCTGAAGACTGAGAACCCTGCAGGCTCCAGGAGCAACCCTGACAGATACCTTACCACAGCTCCGTTGTGCTGGCAGGTCCCTGATCAACCAGCCTCACCTCTTCAAGGAAGCACGTAATTCTAGGAGAGGCCAGAGGTCTTCAGGCATCCTTATTATTTCTGTCAGGAAGATACTATTTTTTTGTAAGATATTCTCTAGTCCAACAACAGTATTTTGGAAAGTTTACAAAACATGAACACATGAATCAAAATATTACTGTTTTTATCAAACTGCCCAGATATGAGATACTCCTGCAAGATCATGTATCGCATCAAGTCATAGCTTATATTTTGGTCTATATGAGAATTTTGAATTAGCCAAAAATATAGAAGTCTGTTTTTAATCCACAGAGTTAAGAAGGGGTTTCTTAGATATATTAATTGGGCTTAATCAGCCCACAATGTTCATGGATAAGAAAACATTTTACCTGTAAGTATACATAGTTTTAATTTGGAAATTGTAGTTGAATAAAGTTCTGGGATAGGGGGTATTTCTTATGAAGACTAAATGAAGCTTTGTCCTTGAGAGTTACTGTGCCTGCAAGCCATATCCCAAAGAGATATAAAGAACTGTGGAAATTGAAAATAGGCTCTACAGAACTAGATTTTCTCTGGACATTTTTCAGGAACTTTTCTTTTTCTCCCATCTATTGTTTTCATATAAAAAATTCTGTTCATGTAAATTCTGGTAGCTTTTAGAAGTCTGAGTTAATAAATGTGATAATGTGCCATTAAACAAGACAGAGATTCTGAAAGTTTCTTCCTAGTTCCTGAAAGTTTTCCTCCTACACTGAGCTAAAGTGGGCACTAAAGCAAGCTGGGATCCTTCTCGGAAAGGGCTGCCTACAGAATAACATACTTATTTCTACAGTGCTGGGAAAGAAGGTGATAATCATGACAGAACATTGCATCTCTAGGAACCTACTTTGTGTTTTTTAATGTATACCATAAGCTAGTAAGGTCCTTTTTTTTTTTTTTATCTTACATGGAACCTAATGCAAGTGGCAGGACCTTCGGGGCCCTTTAAATACTTGGTTTTGATAGATTTATATTCTTTGAGTGACTGTTCTTTGGAGGTTTAGAATATTCGGCATGAGGCTAAGATTTAATGAGCTTCCGACAGCTCATAGATCATTGGTCCGGCATTACATGTATTACAGACATTTTTAAGCTCCTTATTGAGGTCGCTGCATAAAAGGGGATCAGTTTAGTGGAAGAGATTATTCACCCCTGGGTTCTTTAATGGTCAGTAGCACTGATTGTCTTGTTCACTGAGCACATGTGACCCTTGAGTGATGTGAGATAAGCAGGTGAGGGAACTGTTCTTACCTCAGAACCGTATCTACTCCCTTCGCAGGCCTCAAGAACAGAAGTTCAGAGGCTCACCTACTGGCAGACTACATGGGAGCATCCCAATCGTCCCTGGAGGTCCTGTGTTTGGAGGGGGCAAATCTTGGGAGAAGGGAGGTGAAGGCAGAATTTTTGCTTGTTGTTCATTTGGGCCTCATCACATAGGAATTAGGGAAGGTCCATCCAGACCTCTCCTTGGCCATCTTTCAATCCCTGTGGCCAACTGGATCTTGGCTCCTCTCCATCTACCTGGATGTGTTCACAGGTTCCCTTTGGACCTGAGAGTGGGCCAGGAGCAGAGGGAGTGAGCTGACTAGTTCTCCACCAGCCGGAGACAGGAGTAAAGCGTGCAGGAGCCAACAGCAAAAGCTGGGAAACTTGCTCTTCACAGTGGTCCCCAGGCCTTCGGCTTGGGAATTTGTTCTTGGCATTCTCCTATTCACTTAATCATGCTGTTGCTGTGGGTTTCAGTGGCTCCCCCAACGGATCAGGATCTCCAGGAGTTCCCAGTCAGTTCCTGTGTTGTAAGGAGTACCCGGAAGCTCCCCGGAGGCTTCAGTGAGAGTGTCTGCTAATTCCCAAGACAGTTCAAACATGGAGTCCAAACTGTCCTGGTTCTTTCTGAAATGCCTCATATTCTAGCACTGTTCCACAGTCTAACCTCTGATAAAGTCCCTGCTCCTTTTTGTCACTCTGATCCTGGGAGGACAGATAGTCAACTCAAGGTTATCAATGGATGCTAAGACTAGGGAAGATGTAAACTTGTGCTTTGTCACCAAGATATTGAGAAAGCCAAAAAAATTTTAAAAAGGCGGCATGTCTTCGATGTGACAACCTACATTCTATGCAGAGAGATTTAGGCAATTGTTTTAATGTCTTTCTGAATATGTAGTAATGGGGAAGGGGAGACTCACGAGCCAGAGCAAGTTCAGGTACTGGCACTGTCACCTCTGAGCAGTGACCTCAAGTGATCCACTCGTAGAGGCTTCCTCTGTACCAAGGAGTAACCATTGACAGGACCGCACAGAGGTACAGGATGGCTCACTGGGTTGATTGACATGTGTGAGGTACTTGGAGTATAGTTATTCTGTGTGGGCTCTTACTCCTGTGTTGGACATATCAAGATATTTTTCACTGCGTTTGCTTCAATGCCGGATATGTCTTGGAATATGGTGATGCCTCCGAGGCTCCACACAAGGCTTCTGTGGGCATTCAGGTAAGATGTGTATCCGACTATGGGGCTAATGGGACTTTTTGAGCTCTCATAGGTCTCTCAGGAGGAAAGGTGATGATATTCCCACCCAAATCCTGTCCAGGGTAAATTATTTTCTCCCAATTCACCACATGCAAGGATGAACAAAAGTCCCAGCCTACCCTATCTGTGGACACACCTCTATTTGGAAGTTCCTGAAGGGTGCTCCAGGCTGTATACAAACTGTTGTTGTAGAGGCAGATTTTTCTGATTCAGGTTTCTTTTTGAAAACTTGGGCCAGCCTGATTTACCACTGCAAGCCATCTGCTTTAGGTGTTTAAGCATCTTTGAATGGAATGCACCTGTGTCTTTGTCCCAGCTTTGCCTGGCTCAGCAGGACTGGATTGGGCTTCGCCCACTTACACATCTGCACATCTGTGTCCCTGCCTCATGTATTGTTAGTCAACCTGCTCAGAAGAAACAGGCAAACTTTAAATTATGAAGAAATTCTCTTTATACTACTTTCCTATTTTTTTTAAACAAACAGAAAGTACCTGTTCTTCTTTCCAAATGTATGAGCTTAGGCTTCATAACGAATAACCAAAACTAGTTCATTATAGTTGAACAACCTTGCAACCCACAAAGTGACAGCAGAAATTTTCACTTAAGAATCAGGAAGTACAGTTCAGTGATATGTGGCCCCCGATGTTTATCTTAGGCCAGTTCATAGAACCCCAAGACCCGACCCTGTTCCTCACACTGTCTGATGTTTCTATAAGTAAACACTGCTGAGCGTTCCTGGGCTTCATATGAGCACCAGTCATGCCAATGTAGAATGTTGCACATCTCCGTGATGCAAGGGGAGTTCTGTGGGACAGGGTAAAATGGTATGGCTTTCAGAATGTTTTAATGAGCAAAGGAATTTGTCCATGGGGGTAGAGGGAGGGAGGAGAACATGGAGAAGGTCTCCTGGGAAAAGAACACAAGAGTCAGGTCTTGAGCCAGGGGAATATTTGAGAACTTGTCCTGAATAAGAAGGATACACAGCAGGTGTCCCATATACAACAGTCCAAAGGGATCCTGGGAACCGTCTTGGAACATACTTCCAAGGTTCCACAGGAGGCTGTGATGACCATGTTTTCATTAGACACATTGCTCCTGAAATTACCTTTAGGTTAAGCCACCAGAGTTGTTTCTTTCTAATCTTGCAAAATAAATAATTAAAATCAGACCAAATGATTTCTTCCATTTTCTTAGATGGAAAGGTTCAGCAGACATAAATTCTGCTTTCCTTTTAGGGCAGGTCCAGTATCAAGGGGTCCCTAAGAGATACTGTAAGTTCATGGGGGGGGGTAGCCTAATTTCCTAGAATCTGTGAGTTTCCACTCTACATATGGTATGGATGAGTCCATGTTTGCCAAGTTGTAAACCCTTACATAAAGCTTCTTATTCCATCTCCAAATGTTTGAGATGACATATAATTAAAGCATTAATGTACTTTCCCCCCTGAAATATGGAAGTCCAACTGGGGCAATGTCTCAGTGGATAAATAGGCTTACCATGCAATCAAGAGGACCTGAAGTCAGACCCCCAGCACCAACATAAAAATTAAAATTTGCCAGCACCCACCTGCAACCCCAGTGTTAGTGTGAAGGGGCAGAGACAGGCAGATCCCTGGGGCTTGCTGACTGGCCAATCTAGAAGGAACAGTGAACAGCAAGTATGAGAGACTTCATCTAAAAAAAAGGGCGGGGGGGAGAATGATGGAAGAAGAGACCCAAAGTTGGCCTCTGGTCTCCATGTACTGATATGCATATATATACACACACACATACCATACTTGGGCATGCAGGCACATGCAAGAGCACACACACAGGTACACACATACACACAAATAATAAAATTATGTCAGACTCTGATTTCCTACCCCTTACTTACTTGGTATTCTCCAATGATGGTGCATAGGTTTGCCTATCCTGAGATATTATCCAATTAAGAAACTTCCTTTTGGCTGTTCTCTAATTGTCCACTTCTACACTGGGCTCATGTAATACCTGTTGACTGAAAGCTTACCCATGTTGTTCAAGAGAGCGGCATAAGTGTACCTGAAATTCTGCAGCAGGTAGGAGGCTGGGAGACGGGAACTAGACAGTACCAGAGCCCTTCAGGACTGCCTGTTCTTTCTCCCCCATTTTCCTTTCTTCCTTTAATAGTATTTGGTTCCATGATATCCCTTTGGTTCTTTGAATACTTAGACATCTCCCAGACAGCACAGCCAATGAGGGCATTTCTCTGGACTTGGTGTTCTCACCTGTCGGGTAAAAACAATGATTTTAAATTGTTTCTAAGAACTGTCTGGCTTTAAAAAAAAATCTGTAACAGCTGACCTAACTACATACTTGTATTGCAAGCTATATTGATTGTTATGTTTGGTTTGATTTTACAAAGTCAGGCTTTTAATGTGCAAATCTCATGTGGGATCAATGTCTAACAGAAAATGTGCCTTGGTTTTGGTTTGTGTGGAATTGTTTCAAATACAAGGAGTCGTTTGGTTTTTGTTTTGTTTTTTTCAGTGTTTTACAAAACCAAAACAGTAGACCCGAAGGAAACTTACAGTCTGAGGGAAATTTATTGCACAACATGGACTATCAGCCTGCTTCAAAAGTCTCTGCTTTTTTGTTAGTTTGAATGAGAATACTGAGGCAAAAGTTGCATAATTGTACATGCTGGTGTTATAATTAAATTGTTAACCAGTTGTTACATATGCATATTAATGTAACTTGGCGACCTTTTCAAAAATCATTTTGAGGTGTGTTCAGGGGTTCCAAGACAGGTAAGGATTTAGGTTATTTCTAAACATCCTACCCCAGGACTCTTGCACGCTCAGGTATTACGGACAGAATGTGATTGGATTTTCTCCACTGAAAGCACATGAATTGGCGCTTAAGATTGTTGTCTCAAAGCATCTCCCTCCCCACCTGCCCTCTTCTCCGTGTGCATTTGTAAATACAGGTGGTGGCTGAATCTTCAAAAGCCTGGCGTGATTGTTTTTTTCCCCTTTTATTTTGTTTTGAAATTTTGTGGGCCGTGGTTACATTTTATAAGCTTGGTTCAGTTTAGCAGCTATCACTGTTTGGGAAGGCTTATTCCAGAAGACCAGATACATGCTGTCAGTGTAAGAAGTGAAAGTCTTAAAGGCAGGCTGTTTATCCCTGCTTCCAAAAGATAGAAAACATCAGTGAGCGTGTATCTAGTAGTGTGTATCTAGTAGTTACAGCGTGAAGTTACAGCCAGAGCTGAAATGACCACTAGGAGGTTAGGTAGAGGTAGGAAAGTTTCACTGAAGAAATGGACTGTGGGTGATGTTTTAAAGGGAGGGAGGTTGACAGGCAGGTAGGCAGGCTGGCTGGCAGGCAGGCTGGCTGGCACTGGAAATACTCAAAGGAAGTTTAGAGAAACTGAGTTTTGGTTGATCTGAGGGGCTGGCCAGAGTGTTCTTCTGCTGTGGAAGTGAGCATTGCCTATAGACACCCGCTAGCATGGCACCCTATACGGAGGTTAGGCTCTTGTCATATGAGTGGAAGGGACAGCACTTTTAAATTTTCTTTATTTTTTTCAAGGTGAGTGATGTTCATGATTTGCAACCTTAAATTATCAGATGGCATAGATCAAATATAAATGTCCTCCCTGTCCCTAACTCTGACTGATCTGTACTCTCCCCAAAGCCAGCAAATGCTGGTAATCTTGTACATTTTTTTCTGGTGTTCATACCTGTGTATATATTTATCCCCTTTTATACAAATACCAGCATACTGCATGTCCACAGTTACGACCCAGAACTCCTGGGGAGGTACCAGGCTATCATCTTGGGCTGGGGCAGAAGTATGGGGATTCCTTGGCCCATCTGGGCTCCATCGTGAGACTGTGTCAAAAACAAATCCCCAGTACAGTGTACACTTGTATGAACATTTTACATAATAATAAACTGAAAAAAAGGACATTAGTTTACAGCAAAACATCTGATAATATAGCTCAGTGGAAGAGTGCTTGCTTGCATAGCAGTTCCAAGGTCCTAGATTAAATCCTCATTACTGGGACATAAATGAATAAATAGGCCTTCAGCTTTTTTTTTTATAATCTTCTGAGTAAATATTTGTTTTAGATTTGACACTTTCTGGCTTTTCAAAAAGCAGTGCTGAGCATATAGCTTGAATTCCTGCTCTTCCCGTGTGGATGGGGGAGGGGGAGTCTAAGCACTGGGAAGAAATCAAACACATTAATTAGTTCTCCACGGAAGTTTACACACAGCCTAAGTGGAATGAAAAAGAACCACAAGCACCTTTTCGTCAGTTGCATTCAGGCATTGCTGTGAATTTGGGGCACGACATGTGTGCGGCTGTTTGGTTTTTAAAGCTTTTTATATTTCAGGACTACAGATAAAGGGTGGTAGCTGAGAGGGAAGCACTTTTCTGTCCTCCGTTTGTTGTTGTTTAACAATATGTATGGCAGTTCATTTAATATTAATACATAAACAACTTCACAAAGTCTGTAAACCGTTAAAAGCGACTCACCAGGGCGAGGAGGATAGCTTGGCTTTTCAGTGCATGCACAAGCCCTGGGTCCCATCCCCAGAATTAGTACCCAAAAAGAGAATATTCCGTATGCCAGTTTGTCCAATGCTGAGGGGGGGGGGGGCTACCAACTCGACCTTAATTGGTATTACTGCTCATCACGGGGCTTCCACTGCCAAGCAGCACATCCAGGCTGGTGTGTGCTGTCATTATCGTTCTTTGTGGGAAAGTTGCAGTCAGAGAGGTAGCACGCTGCTTGGACCGCGAAGACGCTTTTCTCTAACTGGTGTGTCAGCAGATGGCTGAAAGGAGTAGGACTTGTAATAGCATGCGCAGTTGTCGCCGAGCTCTGGTGCTGGGCACAGAAGCCTGACTAAATAAGGCAATGCCCCAGTGAGCCTTATCAGCATTTGACCGGAATCCGGGGGAGCAGCTGATACACCGGGCCTGTCCCCTGTCTCCTCTCTCCCTGCACATCTTAACAGATGTGCGTTTGTCACATCAGAACTTACTGCCCCCAGCACTTCAGAGTTGTTGCCTCTGTATTTTATATAAAGTTGAATAAGAATGACACCTAAGTCTCAGAGACAGAGTTCAGTCGTGTTCCAAAAATGTGTTATGCATGTAAGCATACTTATTTTTAGTGCTGTGTCAGGGGAGAGTTTGTTTAGGAGTCCATTCACCAGCCCGGGCTCCTAAAGCCCTCCCTACCTCCACCTGTCCCCCAGCCACCACTGTGCGCCCCAGCTGGCTTAGGGTTAGAGAATGGGACAACTTTTAAGAGTTGGTAGGGGTGCAAGGGAAGGAAATTTACAATCACTGCCACCCACTGGGGTCACTGGGTAAGGGGACCAGGGGACAAAAACACAAACAGTAACTCCCAGCTAGTCATTAGCTCACTGCTCTTCATTTTTCTCCATCTCTCTGCTGCCGGTCTGTGTTTATAAAACGAAAGTAGAACAGCTTGTGTAGGATAAAATCCAAGGCTTCAGTTCTGTTACCATTTTCACAGCATATTTCCATATCATCGGAGCTACAACCTGAACTTCCAGCAAGGGCTTGGGAGGAAGAAGAAAGGATGTGTGTTCACGGAGCTGCTGTCAAAGAAATTTCTGAGTGTAGGGCTTTTATTAGACCACTGCTTAATACCGATAGAACTAACAATGACAGTGACAGCTTGAGCCAGCTCTGCAATTTATGTCCATCCTTGATTATCTGCATACATATATTTTGCCCCTCTCTAGCTTCCTCCCACTTTTCTCTTTTCTTTTTGTTTTTTGAGACAGGGTTTCTCTGTAGCCATGGCTGTCTTAGAACTCACTGTGTAGACCAGGCTGGCTTCGAACCCACAGAGATCTGAGTGCTGATTAAACGCTTGTGCCACCGCTGTGCTTTCTCTTTTCTTAACCTTCCCTGTGGAAGGGTAAAGCTTCACAGTCCTCAGCTCCTGACCTCTATATGCAGCCATCAATTTAGAATCCATTCCTTTCCTCTCTATAAGCTCTCCAAGTAGTGACATATGTCTATTAGGGCTCCTTGGTATGGGTAAGCTGAAAACAATAGTGGCATTCTCTACATTGTTTATATGAATGCACAACACCATGGTATCCAGCAAACTTGAGTTGTAATTGTTGTAACTTTTTGTATGTTTGTGTATACACACACATATGTCCTCTATAATGTTTTAAGACTTATTCATCTTCCCATGTGTACTCCTGGTCCATTGATCTTGCCTGCCACGTGCTAAAAATCAGTATGCACCATATTCACTTAACATGTTTACTTTCAGTGGTCCCACAAGTTCCTGAATGTTCCTCTGGCCCAAACAGTACCATAGTAATCATTGCATCTGTCTTCTAAAAATGAAGATGCTGTTCATTAAAATGCCTTCTGTAAAATGTTTACATCAAATATATACATTGCAAATTTCCTAACTGAAAGTGTTTTCCCCCCGTGGACTGCACTCACAGATGTTCTTAAGGTTTTTGTCAACCAGAGCACAAATAAATATTTAAACATTCTGAGGGTATAAAATGTATTCTGGGGTTGGGCAGATGGCTCCTGGGTGCTCTGTTTTAGAATCACACATTCACACATCTTCCCTAAACCTATTTTGAGAAAACTTGGAAGATTCTAGGCTGGTAGATAGACAAGTAAGGAGAAATTATCTGATCCACACTCTGTGATTTAAGGTAGTGCGGCCCAGAAGAATGTATGCTTTGAAATAAAAGTCTGGATGCCACACTGGGCAAGTTGTTTTAAACCTTTCTTGGCCTTGGTGTCTTCATCAATGACATTAAGATACTTCTAAGAGACCTCATTAGAAGAAGGAAAGGACTGAGTGACTGTATGGGATGGATCTTGAGTGGCTTCAGTCAGGTCATGAGCCTTCAAAGGCAGTAACTGGAACGCACTAAATAAGTCCCCTAACCTCAGTTTGACTGTATGGCATCATAAGCCTTGTTCTGAAGCCTTGTGTCACTTCGGCGTTGCCTCTCTGTATTCCTGACCCATTTCAGTGTTAGGAATGGCTGGAAGAGGGGGCTGCCAGTGGCTGGTACCAGTGACTCTGTGAAAAAGGCAGGGTGTGGGAGGGGGAAATCCAACGTTTATCCCATGACCTAAAAGCACTGAGGTCTGGATATAAGAAGCTAAGGGTGGTGCAGGGTTGGGCTAGCACCCACCACCACATAGGGCAGGTGCAAACAAATCTGGACATGATTCTTTGATCCCGAGGCTTGGTGCCTGAGTGCCAGCACTCACAAAAGGACATTCTTAGAGCGTTTCAGTTAGAAAACTGTCAGCGGACATAAGTAGAAAAGCATGGGCTTAACTTCAGTGTGCTGGATGCTACGGGTGGGTCTGCTGGACTGAAAAATATCTGGTAAACACATCTGCGCACTTAGTATTTTCGGCTCTCTTAACTAAATTGGCTGACTGTGGGGGCTCAGTGGGGTTTTTTGCTTCTACTATATTAAGGCAAGCTTTACATGCCCAAGTAGCCACTGGCGGATGTTCTCATCCAGGGAGGGTGTGGCAAGCAGAGTTTTAAAATGCTGGTCAATTTCCATCTGTGACTCTTAGAACTGACACAAATCCCCTTTATCTGGGTGCTCATTTCATTGGAATTATGACGTCTTAATACAAAAGCTTAAGATGTTTAAGACCTAAATACAAAAGCTGCTGTAAGCAAATGAGATTTGTCCCATAACATTCTAATTCTCTCTAGCTGAGAGGATAATGTGGGGGGAAAGGGTGGGCTTTGTAAGTAAGCGTGGGAATTCAATTCTGAGTCTTCTGAATTCCACACCTGCCTCCCGGAGCATGTTTCCACACACGTGAGATTACCGCGTGGTATCATTGCGAGCGTCCACCACGATAATTTTGTTCATGAAACTTTGTAGTATTTATGCTTAATAAATATAGCAGCGAATTCCTATACTCCTATAGAGTATGTTACTTCATGCATGTCACATTATTGTATAAATATTAAATTTTTAATTTTCATGTTTTGTGGTCCTCAGATCATTAAGTTTAACTGTAAATTCCTTTTTGTTGTTGTTGTTACTGTTTTGTTTTGGGCCCTTAACCACATTGCGCTCACAGGAGACAATATAACTCTCCCCATCTCAATTTCCCAACTTCCTTTTTTTTTTTCCTAGACTGAGCCTTCCATTCCTTTCATCTACATATGTTCTATTACTGACAGTAGGAATAGAGTTGAAATATAAAAACAAGTATTTGAAAAGCACTTGTGTGTCTAAGAGTAGCCCAGTTCTTGGTGGTCAGGTTGGCTGTCCTTGGTGTATGAGCTCGCAGTATGTGGGGAGGGCAGATCTCCCCCCATGTTTTAACTGTGGCTGAGGAAGTTGTAGCTTTGGCCTGGCCATTGGAATCTTTGTATTTTTGTTTCCTGTGTGTCTCTGTTGAAATGCTCTGACCATGCTCTCTGTAGATGCTGAGACCGAGCAGGCTGGAACTGGGATGCCAGTACAGACCGTCTGCATTTTGTGCAGACACTAGTGAGCTACAGAAGGGACACTATAGACCTGAGCTGCTCTCTAGGCCTGGCTTTCTGGACTGCGTAACGAACTGGAATAGAATCATTCCTGAGCTCTTTCTTGGTCTCCAGATTTTTGTAGACTATGCTCATTAATAATAACAGCTTGGTTAGGTTACAAGATGAAGACTTTGATTACTGTCAAAGATATATCTATCCAAATGATGAGCTGCAAATTTCCTAGTATAATGTTCATAAATACATAAACCTCTGTTGTGAAGCTTTTGCTCTATACTTATAAAATACACATAGCTTCATTTTTTTATTTACCACATTATTTGCTTGTTTGTGTGTGGGCTCATTGTTAGGTCTTTATTCAGATAATAAGGAAGTTTCAATTATAATGTATATTTGCCTTTCCCAACCTAAAAATGGTCCGTACATTACTTACCAAAGTAAAATCTTACGTAATTGGAAGACAATCATTTAAAAGTAGAGGGGTGCCTTGTTTTTTATTTATATAATAAATCATTTTTCCTAAAAATGAAGAGATTTTCAGTACTTTTCCAATGGTGTGTGTGTGTGTGTGTGATTATCTGTGCCTAGGCTAATATTAGTGAATCAAAGATCCATCCTGTTATTTTTTTAAAATATGCTCTTGAACTATGTGATAAGTAATTTGTTACTTATCTAGAAATTTCCTTTAAGTTGGTTAATCAAGGGGTGTAGCTTCTGCGTGGAATACTGGGGCTTATTCACTGCCCAGCTTTGTCTGTGTGGTCTGCTAGGGCTTTGTGCTTCATATCTGTGATCCTTGTCAGAGCCTGGAAGTCAGATTCTACTGCTGTTTGCATTGCCACATAAAGAATCTGAGCCCCAGTGAAGCTGAGGGACGAACCCTGACTACATGCTTGGAAATGACGAGAACTAAACTCACAGACAGGACTATAGGAGTGGATTAGGCCAACAGCAAGACACTCAGCTCTGGGTGTGTTCCTGTGTAAGAGGTATTTTTAGTTTGCCAGTTTTTGAAGTTTGTACATCCCAAGTGATGTGCCCACATCTATAGAGCAAGCAGAGAGAGGCTGTGGAATGTCCACTCTGCTAATCTAACTCAAGGATTACCTTTATGCTGTGACTGCAACAATATGATGTGGCTTAAAGTGCCTAGGTCTTTTTCAGTGCCAGGTTTAACAAGTGCAGAGAGACCTGAGGCAATGCCCAGGGCAGTAGGTGTGGGGAGGAGGGGGAAAATCAGAGCCTCCAGATGGCCTGAGCACTGCAAGGACCAGGATAGAATACAAGCGTGGCCTCGGGGTGGCCTGGCAGGCACATGGCTTCATATGCCACCCCAAGAGCACAGAGCAAGAGCTACAAAGGGTTTGGCAAGTATTACATGCTGAATCCCAGTGAGGGGTAGGAAGAATCCATGCTGGTAGCACTTTGTGAGGGCCAAAGGGAGATACTGTAGTCAATGACTGAGCTCATTGGACTGGATGTGAAACTCTGTGAAGAGTTCAGTATAGCCAATAGTTACTCATTTCTTTCTTTTCTTTTTTTTTGGCATTTAACGTTCATTTTATTTTTTATATTAATTATAGTTTATTCACTTCGTATCCCAACTGAACCCACTTCCCTCATTCCCTCCCAATCCTACCCTCCCTCCCTCTTCTCCTCCCATGCCCCTCCCCTAGTACACTGATAGGGGAGGTCCTCCTCCCCTTCCATATGACCCTAGTCTATCAGGTCTCATCAGGACTGGCTGCATTGTCTTCCTCTATGGCCTGGTAAAGCACTCATTTCTTAAGGCTAGCTATCTCTTGGACATTTTGTTTAAACCAAAAAGTGTATATCAATGAAAGGCCAATATGTGAAAGAAACAACTCGCACAATAATAATAATGGCTATATGCTGGTTTAAGAAAAAACTTAAAAATCATACCTAGACTAGAATGTTCATCTCCTAATTCAGATGATGCAGAAAAATCAGTGGAAAGAAAGACTAATGCAGGAGACATGTACAGGCTGACAAGGATAGTGGGTATGCAACTGAAAATGGTTTCTTCACATCCATGCCTACATGCACCTTAGAGGACAGGTGGCTTACAAGAGATACTACACATAAAGCACGAGTTAAAGTGTTAACCACGGAAGTTTCAATTAGAATGTATATTTGCCTTAGCCTACCTAAAATGCCCCTTACGTTACTTACCGAAGTAAAATCTTGCTTAACCGCAAGCATCATCACCAACAAGTATGTGTGCATTAGTTGATATAGGGCCGTACATAAGGCTGGTTAAGCTAAAAGAACTTAGTGTGTCCATTGATATATATATATACATATATATATATATGTATATATATATGTACATGTATATATACATATATATATGTATATGTATATATATACATAAATAGGTTCTAAATGATGGCCATTCAAGGTTTTGTTGTTGTTCCAGAGTAGATTTGGTCTCCATCTCTTTCATGCCTGATTATGTCCTAATATTTTTTTAAGTCCCTGAGATCTCGTTCTTAGAAAAGAATGAGGGGGTCTCCTGCCTCTTGCTTTTTGAAGAAATCCTGATGCCTGTTGAAGCAATTGCTCTGAAGCATTTATCATCCCTGTAGGGCTGTTGTGTTCCCATCATCTGCTGTACTGTGGCCTCGGTCATCTCCCCTTGGCAGCATTGCCGTAGCAGATTGTGAGTCCAGACTTTTAAGTGCATGGCTTGATCTAGGTAATAAATGCTACTCCTAATTACGTGGAAGAGTCTTATATATTTTTCCTTGTCGTGCTCCCTTTAATAATGAGCCTGGGGTTGGGTGTGTGTAAGCATTTGAAGTAAGCATCAGAAGTAAACATTTGCGTGGCAAGCAGTGTGAACCTGGGTTTCATCCCCAGCATAAGGGTTGGGGAAAAGCCCACATAGTACCTTAGAAAAAGAACAGAAAAACTAAAGAAACTAGTTTTTTCTTACTAGAAATGCATTCAGGAGGAAGATGGTATTGCATCTATTAAAATTTGGAACTAGCTGTCTAAAAGCTCAGAACGCTGAGGACAGTATGAGGTTTATGTTGAGTTGTATTTTGCTTATAATCAAATCTTAATTATATTTGGTGCTACTTGCATGTCTTCCGGTAGAAACAAATACCTCTGTTTTGGTCAGTTTTCTTTGCCTCTGTTTTGCCACTGGAGAGAAAAGTTTCGAGGTCTGGGTCCCTGACTAGAATAACCAGATAGTGTGCTAACAGCTCTTCCTTTGTTAAGGACAGTTCAGAGTGGCTTCATGTTAATTGATGAGTCTGTGTGAGTCAACACTATCTTAACATATAAAAGTTCTAATGTGGCTTTCTCACTCATTCCTAGGGACAAACACAGGCTGTTGATCACGACCTGTTTGGGTAGTAAAGTGGATGGGTTTGATTTTGATTGATTGATTGATTGATTGATTGATTTACTTATCTATCTATCTATCTGTTGGTGGAAGACAGTACTAAAGATTGCACCCAGGAATTGTCCATGCCAAACATAAGCTGTGCCACTGGGCTATTCCCCAGCTTGATTGTAAAGTTATTCAGCAAAACCAACCAGGTAGAAACTTGACTTACAGCAGGAAAATTCTCATAACCAAAACAGTCCAAGTAAATAGGGCCAAGGTAAATAGGCTAAAAACCCGCTATCAGCTTAAGTGCCTCTAGACCTTTCCAAGGACTCTGATGGTATGCTTTACCTGGCTTTCCATCCACTGCCAGGCAAATGGGCATGTCAATGTCAGCATCACATAGTTCAGGTCTAGCAAAAATCCTAGGTCTATGAGATACTTCTGAAAGGTTAATGTGTCTTCTGACTTCTCAGGATGGAGTCTTAAATCTGAACTTTAGGCTAACATGAACTATGAACCTCAACACCTATGCCACACAAAAGTATTTTATTTTACATTTTCTTTTACTTTTAAGTATTTGAAGACATTGCCAAAGTGTTTTTCCTTTGCAAAACAACAGTGTAGCTCCAGGTAAGAACCCTCCGTTCTGCCTGGCACAGAAGTCTAGGCCAGCCATATGTAAAGCGACAGAGGCAGATAACTAAGCTAAATGCCATGCTCCTTCTCAAGGCTTGGGTACTTGAGAGAGTTGGCTTTGCTTATGTGTGCAGTGTCTTGAAGGTGCTCACAATGGATACATTATATTTCATGAAGTCCGTATCTGGAATGGGTCTTTGCAAAATTATTTTGCTGACGTTCCAGGCACTCAGCCTGGAGCCAGTGGGTCCTTTCTTTCCCTTTCACTATTGCCCATGTTTCTGTGTTTACTCTTGGGAGCAGTTGATGACTGGCCTGTGGGTCCCTGTCACAGCTCATGTTTCCAGAACACTCCCACGGCCCCCATTTGAGGGACAAATGCCTGGGGAACCGGGAGTGGGAGTGGAAAAGGGGCATGAGCTATAGAACCTCACGACTGGATTTACAGCCAAAGCACAACTGGATTGTGTCAAAAAGGGAAAAGGTGACATGTGCATTAGCCATTTCTTCACAGCGCTGGCCAATTTAAATATAGCTTACTACCACAACTTGTCCAGAGCTAAAATAGCTCAGAACAAGTGGCAAGTGGCAGGGAATGAGACCCTTTGCCAGCAGATGGCAAAGGGATGGGGAAACAGACTTTTGAGCTAGCTTGTAGGGTTCGAAAGCAGCAGGGTGGGATACCTTGAGATCCTGCTGGTGGCTTCCATCTCTGGTCAGCGCAGAGTGCCAGAGCATGATAAGAGATTTGGAGCCATGCTCAGACACCCAGGAGGCTGTTTCCAAAGCTGAGCAGAAAGAGGTTTTAGTATTTTAAAAATAAGATCTCATGAGTGAATTCCAGTTTAATGATTTCACACCAGAAGTTGGGGGCGGGGCCATTGCAGTTAGGTTTCCAGGCAAAGGAGGCATTTTTAACCCATGAATTGAATTATACAGTAGCCCTGTAATGGAGACTTATTTGACAAAAGAGCCTGCTGTTTCAACTAATGAAATGATAATTTAAAAGCTTGAGCAACCCTGACTCAACTAGTTACCCAAACAGTATGAGCAGTCAGCACAGAATCTAATGTTGGTTAAACCCTTTCCTCAAATGTTGGTGTTTGGTTGGTAGATTTCTAGTTATTCTTAATTCCAATTCTGTCCTGTTCTGTTGGCACTCAACAAAAACGAGACAGTTTACTAGAGGAGAGTATATTCAGTTAAGTATTAGCCCAAATGGAGATAAACCCCTTCAAATACCCATAATGGTGGCTTACAGTTGTTGCTGTCCAATGATACAAAGAATTTATAATCTTACATCATTTAATTGATAGGTAAAATTAATATACTTAAAACTGACAACTGTGGAAGATAAACAAGAAAGAGGTCCTGGGGTAAGAGGAATAATCCTCACTTAGAAAGACAAATGGGATGGACATTGGATGTAGGTGAAAACAAGTAGCAGGACAAGAGCCTACCACAGAGGGCCTCAGAAAAACTCCACCTAGCAGTGTATCAAAGCAAATATTAAGAGACATAACCAACCCTTTGGCAGAGTGCAGGGAATCATATGAAAGAAGGGATAGTTAGTATGACCTGGAGAGAACAGGAGCTCCGCAAAAGGGGTCTTTTATGAGTCTGTTTCTCCAACCAAGGACCATGTATGGATATAACCTAGAACCCCTGCTTGAATGTAGCAAATGGTAGCTCAATATCCTAGTAAGGGGAACAGGGACTATTTTGGATATGAACACAATGGCTGGCTCTTCGACCCCCTCGCCCACGAGGGAGGAGCAGCCTTGCTAGACAACAGAAGAGGACATTGCAGCCATTCCTGAAGAGACCTGATAAGCTAGAGTTAGAAGGAAGGGGAGGAGGTCCTCCCCTGTCATCGGACTTGGAAAGGGGCAGGGAGGAGATGAGGGAGGGATAGGGAAGGAATGGGGGAGGGAGCTATGGCTGGGATACAAAGTACATAATCTGTGATTAATATAAAATAAAAATATAAAAAAACCTGACAACTGTGATTACAAAGCAGATTTTTTTAGTCATTTATTTTGTTTTCTTGAGATTATAATTAATACCGTTCTCCGTTCCTTTTCTTCCCTCCAAACTCATCTATCCCTCCTTACTCTGCTTGAAATTCATGGTCTCTTTTTCATTAATTATTGTTCTACACATATATACATTACATATGTTCTAAATACATAAATACAACCTGCTCAGTATAATATCACTTGCAGATATGTTTTCAGGGCTGACCATTTAGTATAGGATAACCAGTTGTTGTGCTGTTCCCTGGGAAAGACTGTTTCTCCTGCTCTCAGCATTCTGTGGTTACCCTCAATTCTTTGTGTAGGGTTGAAGCCTTTACCCTGTCCATTTGGGGATGTCTGTTGTTGTTGTCTTTGTTCAGCTCATGTTTATACAGTCATGTCGGTAAGACTTGGTTCCTGACTCTAGTAGGAGACACCATCTCATGGCAAACTTCCTGATTCCCTGGCTCTTAAGATTTTCCCGCTGCTCTTCTGTAATGATCTCTGAGATTAGGTGTAAGAATTGTGTTGTAGGTGTATCAGCTGGGACTGGACTCCACAACTTTGTGCGTTGGTTGTGGTTTTTTGTAATGGTCTCCATCTGTTCCTTGTTGAGGGGTGAAGACTACACTTATCTGTGAGTATAAGGACAGGTATTTATAATGTAGTTAGAGATTATTCTGCTTTAGTGGAGGTTGCAGATTTTCTTCCGGAGTCCATCACTTCACAGCCCTGAGTAGTTGACTGTGTTTCTGGTACCAGCTGTGGTTTCCCTCTGTTTGTCAGGTTCATCAGTCCAATTAGAGAGTTGCTGGTTTAATGCCAGGGTATGCGTTACTACTACACCCTTAGGATTATTATGACGTGCTGGTTATTTTTGTGGTTAATAGGCCTCCTAGCTGTGTTAAACTGTTGCTTTCTTCCTTCATTTTGGGAGTTTGCATGGCACTTTCTGAGAGTTCATTCTTAGGGAGGAGGCTTTTAGGTCAGTAACAACTTGGGCCTCTGGGCCATGTGTTTGAAAGGCATGGTATTTTCGGCAATAGGGACTCATGCTCCACCTCTGGGGGAACCAAGTGGGATAGCCATAACTTAGTGTTTGGGGAGTCTCTTGAACAACCCTGTCAACAACTCAAAAGAGTTGGGGTTTTGTTAGGGGGTCTTTAGCTCTTGGAAGGAGCATTGTCAGCCTGATGAGGACATTTCATTTAAACTATATATGTAGGTTACGTTGTAATTTTTAAGTAAATAGTTAATAGTATGATTCTTTATGACCTTTTTTAGCATCCCTACTGTTATTTTACCCTCCTTTTCTCTGTTTCTCTCCCTTTCCTTTCCTAATTAGAGGACCCACAAGTGTTCTTCTATGATCAAATCATCTGTACCCTACTATTCCTTTACCTATTGCTCCCTACTCCCTTACCCTGTCCTCAGTCCCTTTTTACTTTGCAGGTTTCTATAGTTATTCCAGAATATGCACTCACATCAGAAGATTTGGAGTTAGGAACCTCTGATGGGAGAGAACACATAATGTTGGACTTTCTGGGTCTGCATTGCCTTGCTCAATATGATCTTTTCTACTTCCATGCATTTACCTGCAAAGTTCATGATTTCGTTTTTCTTTACAACAGCATAGTATTCCATAGTGCATTTGGGCTTTCATTATCTATCCATTGGTTAAAGGACATTTAGCTTGTTTCCATTCCCTAGCTCTTGGGAAGAGATCAGCAATGAGCATAGCTAAGCAAGTATCTGTGGAGTACGAGTGGTGTAGTTAGGTCACATGATAGATTTATTTTTAATTTCTTGATTTTCACAGTGCCTGAGTTATCAACCTCATCAACAATGGATGAGAGGATTTTTTTTATTCCATATGTCTTAACATTTGTTGTCAGTTGTTTTATTGATCTTTAGTGTTCAGACTGGGATAAGATGAAATACCATCTTTTTTTTTATTTGATTTGTATTACATAATTGCTAGGGAAAATGAACATTTTTGAGATATCTCTCAGCCATTTTTTTTTCTTTTGCGAACTCTCTTCATGTTTTTTGAATTGGATATTTGGTCTCTTGAGCCTTACAACATAGATTTCTTAAAAGAAATCAAGGTTTTTGGTTTTTTTTTTCCATACATTTAGAGTGGAAAAGATTTTGCCTCAAAATTTGAATCTCAGACGCCTGAGAGATGGTTGAGTGGTTAAGGGTACTTGTTGCTCTTGCAGAGGACCCACGTTCAATTCCTACCACCTACATGGTAGTTCACAATCATAGGATATGGTCTTCTGACTCTGCAGTCACCAAGCATGCATGGATTGCACCTACATCAGAAAGACAAAATATTTAAACACAAGATAAAATGAGTAAACCTAATAATAATTTTTAAAAGTTTATAAATAATTAAATTTCAGGGCCAGAAAGTTGACTTAACAGGAAAGGGCACTTGTTGCCAATCCTGACAAGTTGAGTTCAACCCGTGGGACCCACACTTTGAAAGGAGAAAACAAACCCGCAGAGTTGTCTTCTGACCACCACTCACAGGCACCCTCCAGTACACACACATAGATAAGTCAACAAAAATTAAATTTCGGAGTTTTAGAAGCCAAGTGTTTTAATAAGTACGCTAATTTTCTGGAAGAGCCCCATTAGCAATTAAGCTGCTGGCAAGAAGAGTTTATGATATTCAGATGTGTTACTTATAGTGACCTTAGTGTCTAGAAGCTCAAACACAATAGAGACAACCAACTCTGACCAACATCCAACCTCAGTTACTGAGTTCTGCAGTACAGGGCCAATCCTGACTCATGTTACTGTGGCGTCTGAGAAAAATCAGTGCACAGAAAACTTGTATTTGTAGTCAGCTGTTGCCAGGAGTAACCATCTGCCATCGAGAAAGTTAAGGGAAGAATAATTGCCCATCGCTCCTAGAACTTCAGAAAGGGCAGAGTGGAAGGGCTGTGTGCACAATGCAAGAAACCCTTCTAACCTGTAGATTCATTTACTGTAATCGCAGTCACCTGTAGGCAATCTCTGTTCAAAAGTATTACATGGAAAACTCCAGAAATCAACAGTCCAAGTAACTAATGCTTTCTTATGATTGTTCCATTTTATTATTAAATTATCATTTTATAACTGTGCCTTAGTTACAGATTAAACTTTACCACTGATTTGTATACTGATTTGTGTATCATGCGTAAGGTTGGGTTCAGTGGTTCCAGGCATACACTGAAACCTGTGCAGAGCAGAAAGGAAAACGAGTGTGATTTGAGGTTAGGCTGAATTAACCACGTATCCCAAGCAGCAAATGCTATAAAAACACTCATAGGTATTTACAGATTACTCACTGTGTCCAGATTTTGTTTGAGGTTGAAAACATTACTAGCTGATCATGGGTATGTATAAAGCATGTGGTGAGGCTGGCCAGAGTGATTATTTTAGGAAACACCAGTCCAAAAGCACTTGTGTTCCAGAGACATGTCACAGAAGACAAGAGCAGCAGCCACTCTGGTGGCAGCAAGCACTCCTAAGAGCGTAGGTTGTATGTAGTGGGTAGCTCACAGCCTCCTGTTTCTGTGCACTGTCTCTTGCCCCTTGTCTCATACAAAGATGGTTCTTCCTCTCCTTGTTCTATGGAACAGCTGGATTCTCAGAGCTCCTATTCCTCCTGGGGAAAAGCAGTTTCCCCTTGGAGGTTCAGCATGGGCCCACCTCCAGTCAGGCCTCTTCCAGACTTCATTGGCATGTGATTGCTATTCCTCTTTCCTTAATGTCCCCTTTCTGTGCAGGATAACTGGTCAACCCCAGAGGATTTCACATGAAATGTGTTCATACGAGAATAATACGTAGACAAAGTCAAATTTTTTCGATCATAAACATTGCAGTGTTTTGGGTGCAAAATTATAAATGGTTCTTACAGGTTTCTACCAGGATCTTTAAAAAGCTGCCATGGGTACAGAACTTGGCACTTTTTAAATACAAGTATTTTGTGTGTGTGTGTGTGTGTGTATGTCTCAGATAGGACAGAATCAGTTGGTAAGGTGAGGACACGTCCTTTTGTCACCAGGTCTGCTGTTACTTCAGAAGTGTAGACTATTGCCAGTATTTGTGGTTTACTATAATTTAGTACGCTGTGGAATACCAACACCAATATGTTAGAGAATAGAGAATCCAGTGTAACAGCATGCTCTAGAGCAAACCGGAGATGTGGCCTGAGAAAAGATACCACATGAAGTATCAGGACCTTGACACTGGGTAACTCTCCGTGCTCCAGGGTCCAGTCTGACTTGTACCACCATTGCAGGGCAATAAACAGCAGGTTCTGTATCCTTACCTCAATGGAATCATCAGTTCCCCTTTGTTCTTGAGGATAACCCCCTCCTGTGCCTCAAATTCTTGAGCTTTCTAGGGGACTGTGGTGACTGTCCTGCTGATGGAGTTTAATTCCATTTTTGTCATCCACCTCTCATTACGACAGAGTCCAAGAATACAGGTTCTATATTCCAAGATTTAAGAGCAAACCAGTTGCCTTTCCACTCTTCTCTTATTATCTTGGGACAAACTTTTAGTTTTACCTATTAACTGTAAGGATAAAGATTGTCCTCAGGATAAAGATATCACAGATGATGAAAGCAAGTAGACAAAGACTTCCTGATATCCAAAAGAAAAGACAGAGGACATTCATGAATCCAGGAGACACTGGATAATCTGCTGGTACTTCCTTTAAAAGTTGCCGATATCGGGGCTGGAGAGGTGGTTCAGAGGTTGAGAATACTGGCTGTTCTTTCAAAGGTCCTGAGTTCAATTCCCAGTAACCACATGGTGGCTCACAACCATCTATAGTGAGATCTGGTGCCCTCTTCTGGTGCATAGGCACACATGCAAGCAGAATACTGTATAAATAAATCTTAAAAAAAAAAAAAGTTGAAGTCATAATTGACTAATTTGGAGATTTGGGGACAGCAACTGCAAGTTGCCTGAATCTATAACATTTTTAACATCACATAAAAAAATAAAATAAAATAAAAATGTTCCTGCTGAAGTATATATATATAAACTTGCTGAAAACCAGACCCATCCCGCCATCTTCAGAAAGATGTTTTTAGGCTGTATTCTTTCATTTGAAAGTCAGCCAAAATTGCCATAAACATATGTATAGGGGAAAAACACTTATAATTTGCCACAAATCTATTAAAGATTGATAAGAGGTGAGGGAAGTAGCAGATTAGAAGAGAATGCATGAATAGAAACTGTTATAGGAACAAAATGTTAAAGCAGAAAACAGGCATAACTGACAGAAAGGTGAAATAAATACAAAGTTTGTTGAGATGATACAGAAATCTGTTTCACAACGTACTCATTAGTCTTCCTTCTAAGGGTTAAGAGACCTGGGTTTAGCCCGTTCCTCAGGCTGGGTAGCTGGGTAAATTTTTCATTGCATTTGTTTATTTTGGAGGAGGGTGCATCTCTCCTACCATGTGGTCACAGGAATTGGATTCAGGTCAGCAGTCTGGGTGGCCACCCACTGAGCAATCCCGCTGGCCCTGGCCATGTGAATGAATGTGTTTTCCCTCCTATGAGGCTCAGATCCCAACAGGAGGAAAAGTAATTACCTGGTTGCTAAGGCAGGGCCACAGGACTCTCAGATGTCCTTCTAAGTTCCAAGTGTGTTTCTAAGTACGTCTGGAAGACAGGTTTTGAGCACTGTTTCAGAACCAGAGTCAATATAGCTGAATAATACCTCTATGTTGTTTTACTGTTTTCCATAATGCCTGTTGCATCAAAGAGCTGGAGTTTTACAGCAAATATTGTCAAAGACTTCTTGGTTGAACTTGTGAATGATCCCTTTTCACAGACCAGGTGTGAAATACAAGTAACAGAACTACAGTGCCTACCAGGAAATGTTAAGTGAAAAAAAAATGTTTGTGAGCAAACAACCGTACCCCTCAAGCAACCCTTCCTTAAACCCTGCAACTGCAATGCGTGCCTTGAAAACAGAGAGCTTAAAATGCAAAATTAAAGGTTTTATGTAACTAATTCTGATAGGTCATGTTCACAGTCTGAGCACCAGACACCCAGGAGAAGAACAGAAACCTTTACTGTTCCCATCTCAGTGGAACCAAGTAAACTGGGAAACTGGCCCTCTTGGCATTTTTAGAGAGCTATTTCAGATAGGAAACAAAGTAATAGAAAATGGGTATTTTATTAGCTAAGAGGATGTCTTAACTGATTTCAAAGAGATGTTCTCAAGCATTTGTATCATTTTTAAAGAGTAAAGGGTGGGTTGCCTACCCTTTTTTTTTAATGTGTCTGTGTGTTCAAATGGAGACCATAGGTAGATGGTGGATATCTTCCTTATTAAAGGGTTTGTTTTTATTATTATTACTATTATTATTGGTGTGGAGGTGAGACAGTATTGCTATGTAGCTTTGGCTGGCTTAGAACTCACTGTGTAGACCAGGCTGCTTCAAATTCATCAAGGTCTACCTGCCTTTATCTCCCAGCTGATGGGTATTTTTATTTTTAAGTGGGGAGAAGTAAGAGAGAATGTAAGAGTGTATACAAGCAGGTACTCACTTGTGCTCTCCAACACCTTAGGCCTTGGCTTCTCCGAGAGCTGGAGCTATAGGCTGTTGTGAGCCACCTCATGTGGGTGCTGGGAAATGAACTCAGGACTTGTGAAAGAGCAGCAAGTGGTCTTAGTTCCTGAGCCATCTCTCCAGACCCCAGATACATTTCTCGATCTGTCTTCACCTTAAAAATTAAGGAAGGCCCATTCATTCGAACCCAGAGCTCACTGGTTTGGCTAGTCTGCTTAGCTAGGCTCACCGGCCCCAACCAGCCCAACCCACTTCAGAGGCCAGAGTTACAGCAGGGCCATGACCCACTGCCAGCATTTACACCAGTGCTGGGGCACCAACTCTGATCCTCATTTTATACATTACCAGCCAAGTCACTTCCCTACCCATTAATATTTGTAAAATGGCCTCATTTGAGAGAGTGTAGAGAATGCATATGAGAAGCATTAATGGGAATAAGTAAGGACTAGATCAATTGTGAACTGCTCACTTGGCCTGTTGTTGACCATAAACATCTCAGCTACCAGGCTATGTTGCTGTTGTATATAGTCTTAAATTGCTCTCGTTCTTAGCCATACTTTAACTTGTACCCAAAAGCATCAGCAAAGGATTAGGAACAAATCACTGACGTAAAAGTACAAATGGTGGTAACATTTCGAAATCTCAACTGTTACCTAAGTTCTGACGGTTGTCAGGCGCTTTACCAGAGTTATCCAGATGTCTCTTTATAAAGTGCCAAAGAGAAATTGTGTTAATGAATCTTCGTAGTTTGATTTTTATAGAACATGTACTCCATTTTTTAAATAATTTAGTTCACCTGTTTTTAAAGACCTACTAGCTGATAATTTGAACTTGAACTTAAAACATAAAGCCTTCAACAGAAAGTCTCATTCGGAATGAGACAATTTCCACAAAATGTACCACAGAAAAGAATAGGAGCTGTATTGTGATCAACTGAAAGATAACTCCGAACTGTCTGCATTTTTATGATTTTGATGTTCATCAAATTGTTGTTCATAGCCCTTACTGTCTCTTGCCTAGAGACTGCTGTTGGCTGTGGACAGGTTCTCCTGCCCAGGACTCTAGGGCGACTTCCACCCTACCCTGTTCCATATTCTCTTTGTCACAAGTCTCCATTTCAAAGACCATCTTTGCCTTCTCTGCTTCTCCCTAAGAAGACAGTCTTCTTTGAGGTGAAAAATCCCAGCCTGACGTTGTTTCTCTGGGCTTGCTCAGCAATGCTGGCATTTTATAGAGTGCTGATTCTAAATCTTCCCCTGTTTTAAGCATCTTTGATTCTTCCCACTGTCCCTTCATTTCTGTAGAATGGAATAAGGGGCACTTATATTCTAAGTGCACTGGATTAGTTCTGAGAGTTCAAATAGCTCAATCTTGATTCCACAGCAACTCTGAGATAATATTGCTTACCTGTCAAAACAAAGCTAACGTGAAAACTGAGGTGAGAGACTCGTTCCAAAGCCCACAAACTATTCAGACATTAGAGCCCTTAAAAAAAAAAAGTGTTGGATCACTAGTTTTTTCCTGCGTCTTTCCACCCCTTCCATGATAGGCTCTGCTTGTCCTCTTCCCAGAGTTTCTTTGTTTTCTCCTGTTCACTAAACATCTCTCTGCCTCCCTTCCAGTAGCTCTCATTTGGTAAAATGTGAGTAAACCATCTTTTCCCTTGACCCAGCTAATTCCTCTGGTCACTGTCCAAATTTCGCCCTTCCTCTCTGGGTCAAAAGTCTCTACTATGCGGTCCACATCTGCTTCCTCTACTTCCTCTGCCCAGTTCCTGGGCAGTTCTCTTTCATCTGACCTCAGCAGTGGCCTCCTCCACAGGGTTTCATCAAACCTTGGTCCTCCCTCTTCCCAACACATGCCAAGATTGACAGACTATTTCTCACTGTGAGTCTATCACACTTGTACCAGAGCATGCACGTTAATCAGTCACTCACTCCGGCTGAGAAAAATACACCTGCCCCAGAGAAAAGACAGATTTGCCTCTGGCCCAGCTAATTCCTGAAAGATGTACAGAATTTACCAAGTACCCTGAAGGGCTCTGTAGGAAATTCAGTACCTAATTATATGCACCTGCCTGTTAGTTATACTATCCTTTACTCCACCGGGTCCCTAGGTCACTTTGGGCTCAGTCCTCAGCTTTTTGAGTCCCTTTTTTGTTGGGTTCAGCCAGCTTTCATTGAACCATTCATAGCCTTCCTGCTTCTCTTTTCATAGCCCTGTATTTGTAACTGTAAATGCCTATGTCATGTAAACATCTGCTTGCAAAACATACCTTGTCATCACCTTCAACCAATAGTAGGGCCTGTGCAATGTCTCTCTGGAGTGAAGTTATTCATCTGGACACCTAATTGCAAATCTCAGGGTTGCCGATGATGATTCTCTCACTTATCTGTTCCACTAATATTTTTGAATGTAGTCTTTATGCCAGGATTTCTGCTAAAATCTAGCTTAGTACATATGTTTTAAAGCTCTGATATATCTATCCTAAAGATTCCTTCCTATCAGAGTTGTTTCCCTCTTCAGAGTTTTAGCTGTGGCTGGGATTGGCTGGGATTAGCACAGTGACTTCTCTCAATCCAAGAAGCAAAACTTCTTGAGTTTTCCTCTTCGGTTTTCTGGACACATTGGATTCTTGGTAGGTGCTTACCCAAGCATTGATTTTCTTTTTGATTACAACCATTTTATTGAAAACTGTATTAAGTATAGCATTCAATAGTATTTCAGTCACGTTGCCGTAACACCCGTCCCCACAAGTTTCCCCTTGTTGAAGAATTACAACACTGCCCTGATACATTTCCCCCATTTTCTCTTCCTCCCTCCAGCCCCATCACCATCTTTCAATTTCTTCCTACAGATTTGTTCACTGCATGTACCTCCTAGAGGCTTGTCTCTTTGTGACTTATTTCATTTAGTGTAAGATCCTTAAGGTTTGCTCACAGAGTAAACACATACACATTTTTTTCATAAAGGCTGAACGATATGTTTCTATTATTTACTACTTTTTAATTTGTCCCTTGATAGATGAGTGGCTTTTTTATTAAAAGGATGCTCTGATCATGAATCTAACAACAAAAGAACCAAAAATGTTTGAGACCCTACTTTTAATAGGGCATATCTGTGGACGTGTAGAACTGGTGCATCATATAAAACAAGCACATACTGAATGAGCGTGGGATGGGGTACCTAATTTTTGGTTTTGATTGCCATTTTCCCCATGTTTAATTATTCTAGGCATCTTCACATGTGTTTCCTGGCCATTTGTACATTTTTTTTTGAGAAATGTCTATTTAAGTCCTTTGTCTATTGTTAAATTTTCGTTTGTGGAGTTTCAGGAATGCTTTACATAGTCTATGTACTAGCATCAGTTTTGAGTTGCTATAATTTCCTTCATCTAATGGAATGCAGGTATATAAAATTTAAATACGTGTTTTAATCTTATTTAATGAGAGTGTTGTTGTTGTTGTTGTTTTTAACTCGAGTGGCCTTCACTAGAAAGATTTCTCACCAAAAGCAATTTTAAGAATAAAACATCCTAATTTCTTGTATTGGATTTCTAGAGATAAATTTTAGATAACTGTCACTAAACAAATTTCAAGAGAAGCAGGTATGGTAAGGCATGGATAAAGCCCAGCATTTGATTGTGAGTTGGAGGCCAAGTTAGGCTACATAAGCAAAGCGTTAGATAGACAAACACACATTCATGCATACATACATAGGTAGATACATGCATACATAGGTTGATAGTAATTGAGTGAGTGAGTGAGTGAGTGAGTGATTAGCACTTGCCTGGCATATGCAAGCCCCTGGGTTCCGTCTCTAGCAACAAAAACAAAGTAGAAAATTTTAACATGGTCCAGAGAAGAACTAGGGCGGTACTTTTGACCTGGCTATCAAAAACATAGTCTTTCAAGGTGGTGATGAGGTGGTTCAGAACCTAAAGATGCCGGCCACTGAGCCCTACAGCCTGAGTCTCATTCCTGGTACAAACATGGCAGGAGAAGGGAAACAACCCCACATAGCGTGGCGCATGCGCACGCGTGCTCACAGATGCAAGCAAATAAACGAAAACAAAATTATATAGGAAATAAAATGTTTAAAAGTACCTAGTAATGAGTTATTTCCTAAGGTTTAAAGTATTCTAGGTAGAGGAAAAAGTATCTTATAAACAAAGAGTGAACAGTAAACCCTAAGGTCCCCCAAAGTAGCACACTGCAGGGCCAAAGTTGAGAAACATAAGAACAACAGCCTATTGATCGAGGAATTGGATGTTTTGATTAAACATCCTGCAAGCCTCCAGAAAGCGTCTCTTCGGGGCATTGTGACAGGTCGCATGCATACAAGCATTCCTGGCATGGGAGAGGCCACTTAGAGCCCTGGAACTACAGAAGGTACCTGTGTGGGGGTGCTGGGGAGTTTCCTGGCAGCTTTAACAAACAGAGACACAACAGATTATGCTGTTTGGATTGCATGATACGAGGAAGCAAAGCAATTTATGATCACAGAGCAAATTATTCCTGCCACTAAACAATAAGTGTATTGTGTCCCCTGGCTCTTTATTTAAAAAAAATGACAGTGAAAACATAATGGACAGTATTTTGTCAAAGGTATGTAAACACTTTTCAAGTGAGTCTTGGCTCCTTTCCCCCCCTTGACCAGAAGCCAGGGGTATGATACCAATTACTGTAGTGTGTAGGCAGTTCTTTGATAAGAAATGTGGTTTCACCTGCGATTTCACGCACAAGGTTCAGTTTGAGGCACTGAGCGGATTTGGCCTAATTGTTGGCTCTAAATGCTTCCAAAGCCTGATTTCTAACACATTGTGCAAAGGATTTGGGCTCTGGAAGTATCAAATAGCAACCTTCACTAGCAATATCATGCACCTTCATGTACATGTTAGATCTAAATAGCTCAGTATCAAGCCCTTTCATGTCCGTGTTATATATAAATAGCTTGCCATTACTTTCAGATGAAAGAAAGTTGTCAACTTCCCCCAGTGAAAAGTGCAATTAACGAGTCACTGTTAACACTACTTGTTTAAAACACGAGCCCAAGAATTCAGTCCTGACGTTACCATTCTAGGTCTTGTTCTGTTCTTTTTGTATGATTTTAAGGCATTTCATTCAAGAGAACACTAACATTCAAAAACTCCTAGGTGGAAGACCCCTAAGATGTCTTCTGAACCAGGTTTACCGAGGGTGGAACAGCTACAGAATCTCATCCATTCTAGGTTGAAATTCTCATCGGCCATGTCCGTTAGAGTGCAGACGAGGTCCAAAGCTGCCCCTCCAAGGAAGCGCATGCTGAGTCTTGCTGGGCCAGTCTTGTCAGAGGACCAAATCGGGACTGAAGCAGGGCTCTGCTTGCTTGGTGCTAGTGCCTGAGAACCAAGCCTCCAGCTTCACCCGAGTCTGCAGAGTCGGTCGCGTTTGTCTCACCCAGAGTATTCCGTGCTCCACAGCAACCGTCTGCAGGAGAGAATTAGTTTCCTCAGATCTAGGTCTCACAAAAATGAATAATGTCATGGTCCAAAAGAAAGGCCAACAGGTCTTTTTTTTTTTTTTTTTTGCATTTTATTACCCATAATGCCATAACCGAAGAAATAATTTCTTCTTATCACCAGGAGAACGGGAAGGAAATTAGAATTTTCTGGGGGGTTGGGGGCGGTGAACTGGAGGATCTTGCACCATCAAAGTAGCACCCCAAGGGAGGCAAGCACTTTTGGCTCTAGCATCTGGCAGAATGGTGTGGTCCTGAACCAAGACCTTGCTTTCCACCAGCCAACTGCTCCCTGAATAATAATTTTTGAACTTTCATCAGCTCTATCTGAAAGCCTGCAGTGACATCTAAGATCTGTGTATGTTCCTTAAGAGGAGTGTGCACTGAACCTGTCTAGGGAACAACAGTTGAATGTGCTTTTTGTAAAAGCATTGTTACATTTAAGGAACATTCATGAATTAAATTTTTTTTAAAGTTCAAGAAAATTGTGGGAACTAGATTATTGTCTTCAGAGTAAAGTGACTTTAGAACTCATGAAGTATTTCAGCCATTAAAGGAAAAATAAAAACTCAAGTTGCTGATTAGAAAACTAACTTGTAATCTCTTTGACTCTAAATACTGCATAGCATCTAGAGGTTCTGGCTACTTGTGTGGTTGTGTCCAAGAGAGGTGGAAAGCCAGCTGCCAGGTCTGTGCATCTGGGAATTGCTCTTGTGGATTAACCCATTCATCCTCAAATTAAAGCATGGTGTACTTGCAAAAGTAAAGTCCTAGAGGACCAGTGGCTGCTGACTCGCTGATGGGCATGACTTCTCAGTTACTTTTAATTACATTATTGGGGAAAATGTGTGATAATGGTGTGTGGAGGTTGAAACTATGAGGAGCCAAAGACCTGAATATATCAGGGGTCTTAAGAAGTGAAGGGGGTCTTGTGGCAGTATGTGTGTGTGTGTGTGTGTGTGTGTGTGTCTTAGTCTGATTTCCTCAAACTAAGTGTTTTAACCCTGACCCCAGGAACAGTGGCAGGTCTGACCAGTCATCTGTAGGTTTAGAACTGAGCCTGAGGTTTAAATAAATGAGTTCACACGTGAATCAAAGCAACCCTGCCAGTGACCTTGATCCCATGACGCTGGTGGGAACATAATGCAGAGAACATTCCTTTCTCTATTTCTCATGGTCAGAACCACCAGAAGTTCTCAAGCAGCACCTCTGGGTACAGGTGTGGACGTGGTCTTGCAGATCTGACTGCCGCTCTAGCTGGATTAGATAGATTGAGTCAGTCTGCTAGGACCTCCAGAAAGAAGCAAGTAAAAAAGTTACATAAAGATTGCTGAATGAAGAGGCTTGACTGACTCTGAGCTTCCCGAGTATGTTTGCAGGAAGGGTGAGCTGTACCATCTGCTCCCCAGTGTGATGGATTATAAGGCGGAATAAAGATGATTATTTCCACTTTATTTGGCTTGACAGATGTTAAAGTTGTATCAGAATATGTTGTTTAGTTTTGTAGGTTTGTTGAAGCGCTAAGAAATCACATTATAAGGCAGCATGGCCGTACTCTTACAGCGTCATTAATTACGGTACCTAGACATAATTAGGCTCTAGCTAAGAATAGCAGATAAACTGGAAAATCATTCTGGGAAGGAAAAAAAAAAAGAGTTGAGAAGCTGAAAAAGAAAAAAAAAAAAAAAGGCATGAACAGGGGGCTGTGCCCTTGTTCTCCAGCATAGCATTGGGCTCAACCCCCCTCTCCAAAATCACCAAGGACAGTGTCTTATAACATCGCTGCAGCCAGGCACCTTAGGAATATGTTCTCTTAAACTCTTGCTTTTATTTTCACCTAAATTTATAATACTCCAGAAAAAGAAATAATCAGGAATACCCCACATTATCTAAAAATAACTATTTGGATACATGAAAAAATGATCCATTTATTTTAATATTTTTTTGTTTTTGAAGTTATATAGTTTCCCTCCCTCCATTTCCTCTTTTCAGTCCATACCCTGTACTCACCTTGTTCTCAAACTCATTGCTCTTTCTCTTTGTTGATATGTTTATGGATGGATGGATGGATGGATGGATGGATGGATGGATGGATGGATGGATGGATAGATAGATAGATAGATAGATAGATAGATAGATAGATAGATAGATAGATAGATAGATAGACAAATGTTGATAAATACACACACACACAAACATACTTTTCCTAAATATATAAATACAATCTGCTCAGTCTGTATACTGTTATGCTTATAATTGATTCTATTTCGGAGCAGTTTTAAGTTGACTAGAAACTGCAGTGTTCTCATACACATCTTCTCCCAACCTTAGGCCCACACGCAGCTTCCTTGTCTGACATCTTGGGCAAATTTGACAAAATTGTTGCTGCTGCGGCTGCACTAAAGTCCATTGTTCAGATTAGCGCCCACCCTTGATCATGTAAGGTCATTGCTCATACTAGCACCCATCATAATGATGTCCACAAATTCTGACACATGTATAACATCCACTACGGTGTCACATGGAGTTGTTTCTCTCTCCTACACACGTCCTCTGCTTTACCTATTCCCATCTCTACTGAATGCTTGGCAGCCATGCTCTCTTTACCATTGTTATAGTTCTGCGGCTCACTAATGTTTTATTGAAAATAGATTTTTTTTCATACATTACATTCTTTAGTTCACTTATTTTTAAGTGGCAGCCCAGCTATTCCTAAGGTATCACCGTACACAAGTTAGTCTCTCAGCAAATACTGGGTGCCAGGTTGTTCATTCCCTGGCTTTGCAGCAAAGGACAGGAGGTAAAGATCCTAGCGTTGGCAAATCTTACAAATCTCTAGGCCGAGCTAGGTTCTAGACAGGAGTGAGATGAACCCTGAGTGCCCAGGATAAAAGGGAGTGGTCGTCTCCAGCTGCCACTTGAGTCTCCCCAAAAGACTTGGAGCATAGTGCCATTTCCAGGATCACCCTCCCCTATTGTCTGAGATTAGTGTGGGCATTGCTTTCAGATTTGATTAAACTTCTCCTACTAGTTATCCTTAGCCCTGCCTGGTGCTGATAAACTAGGATCGAATGTCTACGAAGGCATAAGAGTAGGTGAGCATGCTAGCCATTTAAACTAACCGAACAAGTCTTTCGAATTTGGGAAATAGACACGCAACCCAATTCTCTCTCTCTCTCTCTTTCTCTCTCTCTCTCTCTCTCTCTCTCTCTCTCTCTCTCTCTCTCTCTCTCTCTCTCTCTCTCTCTCTTTCTTTCTCTCTCTCTTTCTCATCTCCACATTCGCTTTGGTCTGGCCTTAAGTAGCTTTTTTTTCCCCACTCTCTGTGTAATATACCATAAATAGAGCACAGAGCACATATTGTGGGAGGTAGTTCTCTTGTTCTAAATGGATTTGGGACAACTCCCTTTGTCAGCCTTGGAAGCAAGTGCCAAGCTATCTCACTATCTCAACCTCAGCTCTTGTGTGTATGCACATGTCTGTGCATCATGTGTGTTCAAGTGTACCCGTACACATGGAGACAATAGGACAGTTTTCTCTGTTGTTTCTCCAGCGCTGTCCCCCTCATCATGAAAATAGTTTTGTATGCAGTGTATTCTGATCATGGTTTCCCTCTCTCTCATCTTCTCAAGTGAGAAGACCTCCCTGCCCATCCAACTCCATGCCTTGTTCCTCTCTCTCCGCGCGCGCGCACACACACACATACACACACACACACACCTCATTTTTGAGACAGGATCTCTTACTGGACTGGAACGTGGCAGGTAGGCCAGGGTGGGTGCCTGGTAAGCCCCAGTGATCTGCTTGTGCCCTACTCCCCAGAACTAGGATTACAAGTGTAAGCCATGGTGCCTGGCCTCTCTGTCCTTTTTTAAATGTGTGCTGTGGGGGACTAAACTCAGATCTTCATGCTGCAGGGCAGGCACATTACCAGCTCAGCTCTCATCCCAACCCCAGGAGCCTGACACTTGTTCTCCCCTCTAAGAGGTGGGCATTTTGATGTTTGAGAATGGACAAGGGAGGGAATAGAATACAAAAAAATCCAGTCCATTCTCACCAGCTCTACTTCCCTCGCTCCTTTCTGTTTCATTCAAGATCCAGGCTTTAAAAAACAAAACAACCTGTGAGTGAGTATATACCGTGTGTGCCTTTCTGCTTCTGGGATACCTCATTCAGGATGACCATTTCTAGATCCCACCCTTTACCTGAAAATTTCATGATTTCCTTGTGTTTAATTGCTGAGTAGTATTCCATTGTGTAAATGTACCACAATTTCTGTATCCATTCTTCAACAGAGGGACATCTGGGTTGTTTCCAGGTTCTGGCCATTGCAGATAAAGCTGCTATGAACATGATTGAGCAAATGTCCTTGTATACTTGAGCATCTTTTGGATATATGCCTAGGAGTGGAATAACTGAATCTTGAGGTAGCACTATTGCTAATTGTCTGAGGAAGCACCAGATTGATTTCCAAAGTGGTTGTACAAATTTACATTCCCACCAGCAATGAAGGAGGGTTCCCCTTTCTCCACAACCTCTCCAGCATGCATTGTCCCTTGAGTTTTTGATCTTAGCCATTCTGATGGGTGTAAGGTGGAATCTCAGGGTCATTTTGATTTGCATCTCCCTGATGACTAAGGATGTTGAGCATTTCTTTAAGTGTTTTCGGCCATGCGATGTTCCTCTATTGAGAATTCTCTATTTAGCTCTGTACCCCATTTTTAATTGGATTACTTGAAATGTTAACTTCTTGAGTTCTGTATATATTCAGGATATTAGCCCTCTGTCAGATATAGGGTTGGGGAAGATCCTTTCTCACTCTGTAGGCTGTCGTTTTGTTTTGATGACAGTGTCCTTTGCTTTACAGAAACTTTTCAGTTTCATGAGGTCCCATTTATTGATTGTTGCTCTTAGAGTGTGTGCTGTTGTTCTTCTGTTCAGGAAGTTGTCTCCTATGCACTTAGACATACAATATAGGATAATCATACTAAAATCTGTACACCTAAGGAAGCTAATCAAGAAGGAGGACCCCGGTAAGAAGCCCAGTCTTCATTCAGAAAGGCAAACAGGATGGGCATTAGAAGAGAGAGAAAACAGGGAACAGGACAGAAGCCTATCACAGAGGGCCTCTGCAAGACTATCCCCAGCAGGGTATCAAAACATATGTTGAGATTCATAACCAAACATTTTGCAGAGTGCAGGGAATCTTATGAAAGAAGGGGGAGATAGAAGGACCTGGAGGGAACAGGAGGTCCACAAGGAGAGAAACAGAACCAAATAACTGGGCAAAGAGGTCTTTTCTGAGACTGATATTCCAAACAAGGACCATGCATGGAGATAACTTAGAACCCCTGCACAGATGTAGCCCATGGCATCTCAGTGTCCAAGGGGGTTCCCCAATAATAGGAACAGGGACCATCTCTGACATGAACTCATGGGCTGGCTCTTTGATCTCTTCCACCTGAGTGGGGAGAAGAAGCCAGTCCTGATGAGACCTGATAGACTAGGGTCAGATGGAGGGGTAGGAGGACTGAGGGAGGGGCATAAGAGAAGAAGAGGGAGGGAGGATGGGACTGGGAGGGGATAGGGGAGGGGGCTACAGCTGGGATACAAAGTAAATAAACTGTAATTAATAAAAATACAAATAAATTTAAAAAACAAAACATTTTTAAAAAGAAAACAAAACAGAACAGGTAAACGGAAGGCCAGTGAGATGGCCTAGCAGACTTGCTGATCTGAGGTGGATCTTCAGGACCCACACTTTGGAAGGGGAACCCACAAGTTGTCCTCTAAGCTCTTCACACCACCAGTGGCACCCACATATACACACGAATAACTTTGAATTCAAATTAAGCAGTTAAGTAGATAGTGTCCCGAGCACACTGGTGAAAACGTATGGTGTGTGCCTCTACCCAGCAACACCTGCAGGGGTGTTATGCTGAGGGTCCCAAATGACCACACCAGGGGTAGTCACACTTGGGAGTCCGCCAGCACTGATGGTATCAGTTCTGTTCATTTCCTCCTCTGAGCACGTTCTACTGATGGAATTTGCTCGGTGAGCAATCAGCTAATTCAGGTGGTCAAACCCTACTCTCCATAGTTGCTTGTTTTCTGGGGTTGGGGTGTGTAATACAGAATCAGCAGAGGAGTTGGTCTGCTGAGTTCTCACAACCAGACAGGGCCCACCTGTAGAGACCTTAGTCATGATTTTCTTTTTCCTTGGAAAAAGGACAAGTAGTTTCATCTGCGATGTGGCTGTTGCTGAGGTCTCAGAGTAATATGACACTAAAAGTGGCGATTGCAGATGTCCGGCCACGATCATAATGAACATTTCTCTCCCTAATTCGAGGTTCGCTTGCCCGTGGGTAACTAACACCATGCTCTCTCTGCTGACTAGCCTTTTTATACCCATGTAGGACTGCACATGCCAGAGCGAAAGCTGATGCTGCTGACCAGGCTGCCCTGGCTGCCCGCCAGGAGTGCGACATAGCGAGAGCCGTGGCCAGAGAGCTGTCGCCAGATTTCTACCAGCCAGGTAACTCTCCTGTCCTTCCCGTGCTGGGAGACGCTGGAGCGTGGGCTTTCCATTTAGCCTTGCTCCATTTATTTATTTGATTTTTGAGAAGTTCATACATGAGCAGGACATCTACCTCACACCTGCCTCCCCTGGCTCCTCCCGAGTCTCCCTCCCAAATGCATGACCTCTGCAGATAGTACTGTTGTACATGTATAAATACATGTTGCATAAATGCACACATGTGTGTATATATAACCGACTGGGACTATTTGGCTTTGCTCGAATGGAATTTCCCCTGTCCCTGTTTGCATGTCAATGGATGCTTTCACCATGATGGTCTTGTTCAGACAACCCTATTGTTGGGAGTTCATGGATGCATTCCCCTTATTATGTATAGCAGCCCCTAACAGCAGACATCCTGGGCCTTTGGCTCTTCCAACCTTTCTACATTCTCTTTTGAGGGTTTTTTTTTCTGAGAATTAGGTTTGGGGGTTGCATTGCAGCTGTATCATTTGTGTTTGGGCATTCCCCTGGTCACTTATTCTCTACATTTGGATCTCTGTAATGGTCTCCACCTGTGGCAAAAAGATGCTTCTTTGATGAGAAGTGCTAGCTACTCTTCCTTTAGGAATGCAGCTAGAAACTACTGGTTAAGTGAGTCCAAAGAACACATTCTCTTATAGAGTTCATGGCGTCATCACTATAAACCTAGTTTTACAGCACCAGGAATGAACTCTCTCCTGTGAAGTGAATCTTAAGTCTACTTAGATAGCTGTTGATTACCCCCATGATGAAAATGCCACTATTACACCTCTGTGTATTTCTTCCCGGTTCAGTCATTGTCCTAGATCATAGGCTTTACTACTAGGTCATAATTCTCATTAATTTACAGAGTGACAGTCCCATCAGCAGTGAATGAGGGTTTCCTTTTTCACACTGCCTCTCCAGTATTTGTTGTCAGTTGTTGCTCTGTTCTTTTTAAAAATAGTTTGTTGTAGGCTGGGCGGTGGTAGTGCATGCCTTTAATCTCAGTGCTCGGGAGCAGAGGCAGGTAGATCTCTGTGAGTTTGAGGCCAGTCTGGTCTACAGAGCAAGTTCCAGGACAGCCAGCTCCACACAGAGAAATCCAGCTTTTATATATATATATAAATATATATAATATATGTATAATATATAATATATATATTAACCTATATGTATATATTAACAAATGTATATGTTTATGTTATTATTTTAAAGTATGTGCATGGGAGGGTCCATGATATGTGCACATGACTGCAAAGGACACTGTCATCAGAACAAAACAACAGCCTACAGATTGGGAAAGGTTCTTCACCAATCCTATATCTGACAGAGGGCTAATATCCAGAATATATAAAGAACTGAAGAAGTTAAACAGCAACAGACCAAAGTAATCCAATTTAAAAATGGGGTACAGCTAAACAGAATTCTCAATAGAGTAATATCAAATGGCAGAGAAACATTTAAAGAAGTGCTCAACACTATTAGTCATTTGGAAAATGCAAATTAAAACAACCCTGAGATTTCACCACACACCCATTAGAACAGCTAAGATCAAAAACTCAAGTGACAACGCATGCTGGAGAGAATGTGGAGAAAGGGGAACCTTCCTCCATTGCTAGTGGGAATGTAACCTTGTACAACCACTTTGGAAATCAATCTGGTGCTTCCTCAGAAAATTAGGAATAGCATTTCCTCAAGATCCAGCTATATCACTCCTAAGCTTATACCCAAAAGATGCTCCATTCAATAAGGACATTTTCTCAACCATGTTCATAGTTGCTCTATTTGTAATAGCCAGAAACTGAAAACAACCTAGATGTCCCTCAATGGAGGACATCTATACAGAAAGTGTGGTACATTTACACAATCGAATACTACTCAGTAATTAAAACAAGGAAATAATGAAATTTGCAGGCAAATGATGGGAACTAGAAAAGATCATCCGGAGTGATGTAACCCAGAAGCAGAAAGACACATATGATATATACTCACTTAGAAGTGGATATTAGACATATAATATAGGATAAACATCCTAAAATCTATACCCCTAAAGAAGCTAAACAACAAGGAAGACTGTAGGGAAGACGCTTAATCCTCATTCAGAAGGGCAAACAGGATAGACATTAGAAGTAGGAGAAGACAAGGAATAGCACCTCTGAAAGACTCTACCCACCAGGGTTATCGAAAGAGATACTGAGACTCAGATAAACTTTGGGCACAGTGCTGGAATCCTTATGGAAGAAGGGGGAGATAGATAGACCTGGAGGGGACAGAAACTCCACAAGGAGAACAACAGAGCCAAAATACTTGGGTCCAGAGGGTCCTGCAGAGACTGATAACTCCAACTAAGGACCATGCATGGAGAGGACCTAGAACCCCTGTTCAAAGGAAGTCCATTGGCTGCTCAGTTTCCAACTGGGTTCCTTAGCAAGGGGTACAGGGGCTGTCTCTGACATGAACTCAGTGGCCAGCTCTTTGATCACCAACCCCTGGGGAGTGCAGCCTTGCCAGGCCACAGAGGAAGATGTGCAGCCAGCCTTGAGGAGTCCTGATAGGGTAGGGTCAGATAGAAGAGGAGGAGGACCCCCCCCCGTCAGGGCACTAGGGAAATGTCATAGGGGGAGAAGACGAGGGAGGCCAGGACTGGCAGAAGAGGAGGGAGGGGCTACAGCAGGGATACAGAGTGAATAAATTGTAATAAATAGATATATAAATAAGATTAAATTTTAAAAAACACATAGAAAACACCCCATCATGGAAGCTAGTGTGTCATAGTGTGTCCCACAGTATGCCGCTCTGTCCATACATCTTACCTGAAAATGTTCATTGCAATGAGATACTGGTCTGGTGTGAGGCCTCTGGCTCTTGCTGCTCTATCAATACTGAATCCTCAATGGGACTCCTCTCAGATATGCTGTTGTTTCTGTGTCATAGAGATCCTCCAGCTTTAGGTCTGCAGAACCAGACCCTTCACATGCTCCAGCAATTCAGAGATGAGATAGATGTTGGGGTAGGCTAACTCAAAGCCCTGGAGCTGGGCCTGGAGCTGAGCTGCTCAGCCCACCAGCTCTCCCACACCCACACCACCAGGGTGAGCTCTCCAACACCGCTTTGGCTAACTCACCCAGCGCTGCAGCCAGTAATGGGCAGGGCCAGCTCTCCTCCTGCTCTCCCACCTCCACAGGTAGTGAGCGATGAGGAGGTGGGGAAGGTGTCTCTCCCAAGCCTACGCCACCTCACTGCGGGTGAATGGCAAGTCCAGCACTTCTGTGTTCGCACCCTTGGTGCTGACTCACCCACGCCCCGCCACCAGGGCCAGCCCTACTGCGCATGCACATTCTTAACTGCTGAACCACTTCTCCAGCACCACAAATATTGAACATTCCTAATTTTATTTTTTAATATATTTTTTATTTAAATAGAATTATATCACTCACCCTCCTACCCCTCCCATTTTCTCAGGCACACTCTCAGGTTGGCCTCTTTTTTCTTTGATTATATCTGCGATGGTCTCCTTTGGCTATACAGAGATGTTTCTTTGATGAGGGCTGGTAGCTACGCTTACCCAGGAAAGGTAGCTTATGCACAAAGATTTCAGTTGACTTCTTGATCTTAGCCGTTCAGATTGGGTAAGTGAAATCTCTTAATTATTTGTATTCCCCTAGATGCTAAGGATGTTGAAAATGTTTTAAGATTCTTTTAGCCATTTTTATTTCTTCTGTTGAGAACTCTCTGTTCAGATTTATAGCCCATATTTTAACTGGGTTGTTTATTTCCTGGACTCATTGTTTGAGTTCTTTATATATACTGGATATTAATCTATCAGAGGCACAGCTGACAAAATTTCTCTCCCATTTTGGGGGCCTTTTTACGTGATTGTTTCCTTTGCTGTGCAAAAGCTTTTTAGATTTATGAGGTCGCATTTGTCAGCTGTTAGCCTTAATTCCTGAGCAAGTGAAGTCCCGTTTAGAAAGTCCTCCTACACCGTATCTTGTGGGAGCAGCCTGTTTTCTTCTGGCACTTCAATGTTTCAGCTTTCACATTGAGGCCTTTGATCTATTTGGAGTTGACTCTTCGGCAGGGTGATAGAGGAGCCTAAATGCGTTCCTCTACTTGTGGACACTTGAGTTCCCCAGCACCGTTTTTGAGTATGTTGGGGGGTGGTTGGAGGGGCAAGGGGTGTTGTTTTGTTTTGTTTTGTTTGCCATTGTCAAATATCAGATGACTGTAGTTACGTACTCAAGTTTGGGTCTTCTGTTTTGTTCCATTACCCTACATGTCTGGGGTTTTGTTTGTTTGTTGGTTGTTTTTTTTTTTTGTTTTTGTTTTATGGCCTTGCCATGCTGTGTTTATTACCATAGCTCTCTAAAATATCTTGAAATCTGGAATTAAAATCCTAGCATTGTTCTTTTTGTCTGGATTGCTTTAGCTATATATGGAGTCTTTTGTTCTGTATAAATTTTAGGATGATTTATTTTTCTATTTCTGTGAAGAGAGTTGTAGGGATTTTAGCTGGGAATCCATTGAATCTGTAAATCGCTTTTGGTAGAAAGAGCCTTTTCACAGTATTAATTGTACCATCTATGAGCATGGCGAGTCTTTGCACTTTTCAGTGGCTCTTTACCACCTTAGTTAGGTTTATTGGTTTGTTTGTTTGCTTTGCGAATGAGAGTGTCTTCATGATTGTCTCCTCAGCGTCTTTGTTGTTAGTGTATAATTTTTTAAGTTGATTCTGTATGCTGCCACTTTGCTGAACTTACTAAGTTTTCTGGTGGGATATTTGGAATGCCTATGTATAATATATAATGTTAGTAGGGTTAAGACTTTTTTTTTTTACTTGTATCCCTTTAATTCGCTTCTCTTACCTTATTGCTTCTGCCAGTGTTTCAGGCACTGCAATCGATTTTGATGTTTCTCTGTTTATTTAGATAACCTGTCTGTTGGTAAAGTGGGATTCTGAAATCACCTCTTATTAGCTGACTTAGAGTTAGTGTCTTTAATTCCAGCAGTATGCTTTTATAAAGTTGGGTATATACATGTTTAGGATTGTAATGTCTTCTTCGTTAATGTTCCTGGATTAGAATGCAGTGTCTTTCCCTCTTTATCTCTTATAATTAGTTTTCACTTGAAGCCTATTTGTCAGATTTAAGATAGCTACTTGCTGCCTAGTCCCATTTTCTTGGGATACTTTTGTCTGTCCTTTCACTTTAAAGAGGTGCTTCTCTTCAGAGCTAAGATGAGTTTCTTATAGACAGCAGAAGGTGGATTTTGTCTATTAATCCATTCAGCTGACCTGTGTCTTTTGATTGGGTAGTTGAAGTCATAAATAACTAAAGCATGTCTTGATGGCAGCCATTTTGCTTGTTTCCTGTTTTTGTTTGTATTCTTAGACCAACCTTGTGTTTATTTTATGTTTCAGTAGTTTTAATTCACTTATTTTCTGTCTTTAGTCTTGTGTCTATGCTTATTCCTCTCTTCAATCTGAAATGCTGCTTCTGGTATTCTCTATAGGGCTGGTTTGGTGATATGGATATGTTTATATCATAAAAATTTCTTTTTCTCCCTCAGCTATGCCTGATAGTTTTGTTAGGTACAGTAGTCTAGGTTGACATCCATGGTCTTTCAAAACTTGGACTAATTGCTCTCTGCCCAAAGTTTCCATTGAGAAACCAGCTATTAAAATGAGGGATTTTACCTTTATATGTGACTTGTCTTTTGCTCTTGCACCCTTCAGTATTCACTGTGTAGCCAGTGTTTTGGACATGATATGCCATGGGGAGTTTCTCATCTGGTCCTGTCAAGGAGCTCTTTTGTATGTTTCTTATGTCTAACTGGGGTTGTCATTCCTTGATTTGGGAGTGTTCTCTTCAATGATTTTGTTGAAAATCTGGTCTATTTCACTGATCTGGGATTCTTCCCCTTTCTCTGTGACTATAATTAGAAACTTTGCCCTTTTCATGGTGTCCCACAATTTCTGCATGTTCTTTTCATGTGTTTTTTTTTAATTTTTCATATGTCTTCCTTGTTTGTTCTAAGTATTCTATTTTATCTTTATATACCAATGTGTCTTCTATTTGACCCAGTATATGTATATATATATTGCAATTTATTCACTTTACATCCTGATTGTAACCCCCTCCTTCATCTCTCAGTCCCGCCCCCTTCCTTTCTTCATAACCCCTTCCCTAGTCCTCAGAAAGGGGGAGCCTTCCTCCCCTACCATCTGACCCCATCCTATCAAATCTTATTAGAACTGCCTGCATCCTCTTCCTTTGTAGCCAACAAGGCCTCCCCGCCCAGGAGAAGTAATCAAAGAGTGGGCATCAGAGTCCATGTCAGAGACAGCCCCTGCTTCCCTTACTTGGAAACCCACATGGAGACTGAGATGCTTATGGGCTACATCTGAGCAGGGGACCTAGGTCCTATCCATGCATGGTCCTTGGTTAGTGCATCAGTCTCTGTAGGCCCTCTGGGCCCAAATTTATTGGCTTTGTTGGACCCTCTGAGTCCTTCTCTCCCCCAACTCTTCTATAAGACTCCTAGTGCTCTGCCTAAAGTTTGGCTATGCGTTTCAGCATCTGTTTCAACCCCTTGCTGTGTAGAGTCTTTCAGAGGACTTCTATGGAAGGCTCCCATTCTGTTCCCTCTCTTCAACCACTTCCAGTATTTTTTTCTATTTGACCCTCTGAATGAGAATTAAGCATCTAAATCTACTAGGAGAAAATGTGGGGAAGAGCCTTGAACACATTGGGACAGGAGACAACTTCCTGAAAAGAACACCAACAGCTCAGGCTCTAAGATCAACAATTAATAAATGGGACCTCATGGAATTGAAAGGCTTCTGTAAAGCAAAGGACACAGTCGTCAGAACAAACCGACAGCCAAAAAAAAAGGAAAAATCTTCACCAACCTTGCATCTGACAGAGGGCTAATATCCACAATATATAAAGAACTCAAGAAATTAAACACCAACAAACCAAATAATCCAATTTAAAAAATGGAGCCATTCTTTTGGAAGGCTTTCTCTTCAAGTTTTTGAATTGGGCTATTGAGGTTTTCAATTTCATCTTCATTTCAGCTTGTGTTCTCTTCAGTATTTCTATTTCTTTTCTGAATTCAGTTTTTAAATCCGACATTGTCTTCATCATTTCATTTGGCCATATGCTTGTGTTTTCTTGGACTTCACTTGGGCATTTATTGTTATCCCCATTAAATTCATTGAGCTGTTTGTATATTTAAATTCCTTAGATTATTTGATGAAGTTTAAGATTATTCTTTTAAATTCTGTGTAATTCCCATTGGGGAAAATTTCTAACACGCTAGTGGATTTGGGGGAGATAATCCTGTGTTGGTCTGTGTTGGTCTTTCGTTTATTTGTATTTTTGCAATGTGTCTGTGCATTTGGGCTCCTGAAGTGATACGTCATGCTTGGCAGTTCAGGCTATGCGGCTACAGTGAGGTCTGTGAGTTGGGGACGATGCAGGCTGGCCAAGTTCCAGAGACTTAACAGGCTCGATCCACGAGCAGATGTGTGACCCAGGCGGGGAGGCTGGATTTGTGCAGCCAGAATAGTGTCTGGGATACTCAACAGACTGGGTCAGCACACAGGATATGTGACTGGGGCCAAGCCTAGGGGTCGAAATAACTCAGGTGGGAGTGATCAGTATGGGCCAGCACACAGTATATACAATCTGGGCTAAGTCTGGGTATTGGAGAGGGTGCAGGCAGGCTAGGGTTCAGAGAACTCACCAGACTGTGCCTGGGCACAGGGTGTCAGGCCTGGAGGTTGGATATAGTTGAGGCAACCGGAGGGGAAGAAGAGGAAAGGAGAGCACAGATGGCCTGCCACCAAACATCAGCGTAGCGCTCAGCACTGGGTGTGTGGCCACAGGGTCCCTGTAAGCAGTCAGGACTGGGATCAGGTGAGTCTCAAGAGAAGGAAGATGCTGCCACACCGGAGCAACTGGAATGGAAGAGGAATGCTGGAGGAAGGTCAGCGAGCCTCCTGAGGCCTGTGCCACATGTAGTGTCCCTGGAGCCATCGGGGCTGGACCCGTTCCTGAAAATAAGTGGGGAAAGGCAGGAGACTACCTGAGGCTTGATGGCCAGCCAGTCAAGCTGAGTCAGTGACTCAGTGAGAGATCCTGTCTCAAAACAAATGAAGGTGTAAGGGCCAGTTGAGGAAGACAACAGAATATCAGGTCTCTAGCCTCAGCACACATGAGCACAGTAGCACATACACACACACTCCCACCCCGCAAAGAAAGAAAGGGGCCAGTGAGGAAGGTGGGAGAGAAGAGGAAGGACAGCCAAGGGCCGGGTGTGCAATACTGTTCTAGAGGGGTACCTCACTGGGCTCCTGAGGCAGAAGTGCCTTGGCAGAGTGACTTTTCCAGAGTGATGCTATGGCTGTCTTCCTTTGTGCGCCTCTGATTTAAAATATTTGCATTTTACTAGGAAATGGGTATATTTTATTAAGGAACCTTTCACATATATTGAAGTGACCTGTGATGAACAAACTTCCTCTCCCCTGCTGTCTGAGTATCTTGGCGGCTTAGCCACTCCCAGGGTGTGAAGCCCACAGGAAAAGTTCAGCAAGCAGAGGGAGTTTTGTCCTGTGTTCCCAGCCACACTGCCGTCTGGAGAAGGTGCAGTTGGGAGACTGTGGTCTTGAGCTGCTTTGCACGCAAACAAACTTACCATTGTTGTCTGCAATGCAAATTCTTGGATCTGCTGTTAGTTCTGCTGCAGAGCAGGGTCCCTCTGGACTTCTGTTAGGTGTTACCAAAGAGGTAAATGACACCGAAGGCCCGTCTCGGTTTCCTAGACTGAATAGTTTCAAAAAGCCTTTTTTTAATGGTGGAAAAAGCATTTGGGGGAAAATAAATATTGTGGGAAAATGTAATTCCACCTTTCCTTAGCTCAAACAGATTCATATAAGCAGGCTGCTCATCAGTAATGAATACATCCTAGTCACATGAGATGACAGTGAGGCTCTTTGAGACAAGGGCTAAAGGGAAAACTGCAGTCCCCTTTGACCTACTGCCAACACTTCCTCTAGCAACTGTACAGAAGGCCTGTTCTGTGCGGGTATTATGGATCTTCTCAAGGGAACATAACTCATGCTTTCCAATCTGCATTTACAAGGTGATCAAATCAGATAGGCATTTGCAAAGAGACTTTCAGTAGCACTTCTAAGCCTGCTCACTTAATTTACACATCTCAGATGCACATACCACTATTGTTTGGAAGGCATATGCTATGGCCCTTGGAAGAACAGGGTCTGGTGGCTTACACTTTGAAAGTTTTCATTGTTAAATGATGCTTTAGTTCAGAAACCTAGTATTACACAAATCGATTAAAATTGCAGGATAAAAACGGACTTGTGTAGGGATATTAAGTTCTCAGAAGGCTAAGTTTTAACCTCCAATGCTGCATACACATGGAGGAATGTAAATTGGATTCAGTGTGAGAGAATAGTGACTTACCCACCGGGAAATTGGGAAGAACTTTGCCCTCTAAAGGCTTGACTTGAAAATGAGCTCTGAAAATGGACTCTGTTGTCTGCTTTTTGATCACTTCTTCCTGGTGGGACTGCCTTACCAGGACACAGGGGAAGAGGAAGAATTCAGTCATCATGTGACTTGCTGGGATGGGTGGGTTGGGGGGTCTCCCCTTTTCTGAGGAATATGGGAGGGGAGAGGGAGGTTGCAACTTGGAGAAGAGGAGGGATAGGGCTACGACCAGGATGTAAAGTGAATATATTTTTTTTTTTGGAAAGAGAAAGACAAAAACCATATGCATCACTTTTCATTCCCACTATTTGACTTTTCATTGGGTGTGGAGTAGTATAGTATGTGTGCATTTGTGTGTGTGAGAGAGAGAGAGAGATGTCAGGTGCCTCCTAGGATCACTCTCCACCTTATTTTTTTTTTAAACCGGGTCCCTTACTGAACCTGGAACTAACAAATTTGGCAAGACTAGCTGGCCAGCAAACTGTAGGCATCCTCTCTTTGTTCCCCGTGCGTAACCACACTCCCAGCTTTTGAACGGGTGCTGGAGATACACAAAACTGAGGTTCTCGTACGCGTGCAGTGAGCATCTCACTGAGCTGTCTCCCCAGCTGTTCCCATCAGTACCCTCATCATGTTTTTTAATCTCAAATCGTATTAAGTAAGGCATAATTTTTTTCACTTATCAGTGAGTCGGGGAATGAGCTAAATAAATTAAAACACTGCCTTGGAGTGTTTCTTTGAGCTCTCCTGGGAGAACGCCAGGTTACTTCCCTAGACAACATCCCCAGCAAGCTTTGTCATCCGGTGCTGTTCACACACAGCACTATTGACTATCTACATGAAAGTAAAGCCTGTAATCTAAGTTACTAAGTGTCAACTGTGCTTGCATTTCTCATGAATGAGAAGTCAAAGTATTCTCCATTACTAAAGGCCTGAGCCTGTCACTAATGTATATTATTTTGGGCTAAGTAAAGGGCATTCAGGCATAGATGGCTTCTGAGCTTGCCTTCCAAACCTAAAATTCCCAATACTTTTATTTTTCATGAAGAAGGGAAACTGATTAGTCCAATAGTTCCCTGCTGCCACCATCTGCCAGTGTCTGCTCAGAGCCTTTGTGCCAAGTGTGTAGACTTGCCTTTCTGTGTTGGTGAGAGCAGGCTGACTGTGCATCTGTGGGGTGCTGTAGACCAGGTGACTTTTTCCCAGAGTGAATCCCCAGGAGGGTGAAAATCTCCTAGGATTCATAGATGACTGTCTACAAATTCCAACCGCCAAACTCTCGACATTTATTATAGTTTCCCCTCCCTGACCATAATGGTTGGTCCTGATGGTGAGCTGCAGCCACTCCCCAGCTTTATGTAGCTGGCACGACACTGTAACACACATTACTACACAGAGCAAATAGCAGGTACAGCATGTGCCTTCCAGGAGAAACGAGTCCAGGAAAAAACTCTGTCCACCACATTGCATTAACTGTTTTGTTTAAAATGAATTGAATCTTGCTCTGGAAAAATCAAGCTGTGTATCCTCACATTTGGCCAGTTCTCACATGACTGTGCCATGCTGGAACCATTTCCCAACGAGTGTAGCCATGTGAGGTTGGCATTGGGGAAAGGGCTGTTTGACACCCGTAATTTCTGCACGGTTTCAGTCGCTTACATCTGGTGTGTAGAAACTCCTGAAGCAAATTCAAATGTCTCAGCTTGGATTTCTGCTTTCCGTTCAGTGTACCTGATACACTACAAGTATGGGAGCCTCTGCTTGGGAGTTCATTCGTGTTTTCCTTAAGCAGTCATTTTCCTGTGCATAAAGCTAGCTACTTTTAAATCTGATCCTTCGTGGCCAAATGTACTTCCACCAACCTATTAATTTCTTTGAATGCAGCAGATTTTCAGCAACATCTGCAACCCAGTAGCTGAACATGTCTGAAAAGTCTTAGTTGTAAGTGACCACACTTTTCTAGTACTCCTAAAACAAGAAAACGTGCAAAGAAGCAATTTGTTAAGAGTTCTAAAGGGGACAGAAATGACTGGGGTGGCACCTCAGAGTTAATTAAGTACATACATTCGCTGTGGTCACATTTGAATTTCACAAGTCTATTACTGCAGCTTCCTCAACTTGACCTCCTAATGACATAAGTATGAATTAAGATGTAGAAGCTATGGGCAGATGGCATAGGAAGAGAACTCCCCCCTTTCAGTGAACTAGGGGAAAGGGTAAGGAGGCGAGGAGCTTCAACTGGGATATATAATGAATAAATTGTTAAATAAATAATAAATAAATATTTTTATTAATTTATTTATTTTTATATCAATCACAGGTTAGGTACTTTGCATCCCAGGCGTAGCCTCCTCCCTCATTCCCTCCCACCTTCCCACTCCCTCCCTCATCTCCCTCTTCCCCGCCCCCACCAAGTCCACC
>CM053750.1:35567353-35597765 GCA_028658305.1 Pachyuromys duprasi
GGGGATGCAGATACCTCCAGATGATCTGTTGTTGTAGAGGATTGTTTTGGAGATTCTGGGTTTTTTGTTTCTCCATATGAAGTTGAGTATTTTTCTTTCAAGGTCTATGAAGAATTGTGAAGGTATTTTGATGGGGATTGCATTGAAAAGATGCTCTGAGAAGATTGCATTGAAAAGATGCAGATGTTTTGGGCATTTTGTCTTTGTTTTATTTTGTTTAGCTTTTTCTAAAACAAATTTGAAAATATGTTAATATTCCAATGTTATTTTATATGTGTGTATATGTAATTATATACATATATGCTTTATGCATGTGTAACTGATGCTTATATCTTCCACTCTTTCCTGTACATACAAACATACATATGTGTGTATATGTATCTGTACATATTCCTGTACATATATAAACATGTGCATCTATCTACATATATATATATATATATATATAAGTTAAATGTTACTCTTTAATAGGCCTTAATTTTGATACAAAGATATTGGCAGAGGGTTTTTTTTTCAACATGTTTGTGCTTATCTGTTGGACTGAAGTCGTAAATATTAGTCATTTGTATAATTCGTTCAGTATTGTATAGGTTAAATTAGAACTGTTGGTTCCAGAAATCTATTGTAATTATCTTTTCATGGTGCATTCACTATGGTACCTAGAATGGTATGTTCCGGACTGTTGTAAATTTGAACACAGTGAAGCACAAATAAAATCAATTCTAATGACACTGGATAAAGGGATGTGGGAGTGGCAAAGGGAAAGTAGACAGTAGGCAACAGTCTGCCTCAGGCTGGCTCAGAGCAGAGAGAAGGGGAGGAGGACCTCCCCTACCTGTGGACTAGGGGAAGGGCACAGGGGGGAGAAGAGGGAGGGAGAGTGGGATTGGGAGGAGATGAGGGAGATGGTTACAGCCAGGATACCAAGTGGATAAACTGTAATAAAAAATAAATTAAAAAAAAAAAGAAATACATCTGCAATAGAACTATAAAGGGATCTTCATGCAAGACAAGTACAGGTGAGTTTATAGGGTTTTGAAAAAGAGGGAAAGGATTGTGGGTATGGTTCAGCAGTATAGCATGAGGCCCTGGGCTCAATGTTCAGCAACTAAAATAAACATATTTAAGAAGTAGAGGTGAGTCTACCAGTGGTGAATGGGATCTCTTGTGTCCATAATACTGTCGCTTTCCGTAGGTGCTGTGCCCAGCACAGAGTACCAGGGACGAATTCAGAAGCAGACATGGCCTATTGCATGGTTACAGTCATCCCTTTTCCTAACTCACTGAAATGCTTCTCTCTAAGCCAGGAACTCATTCCCCTTCCCACTTGTATAGGAGAGTTAAAACCACCAGCTTACAAAAGAGAGTGCTTGCCAGGCACAGTGGTACATGACTTTAAATCCAGTACTCAGGAAGTACTCAGGAAGAGGAGGCAGACAGATCTGTGAGTTCTGGGGCAACTTTGTCTACATAGTGAGCTCAGGCCACATACTGAAACTGTGTCTCAAAAAGAAAAGAAAAGAAAAGAAAAGGAAAGGAAAGAAAAGGAAAAGAAAAGAAAAGAAGAAAGTATTTAGCAAATTCAGAAAGGAAATCTCAGTTGTTGACAAGTTTGAACATGCTTGAAGGCTGAGGGGTGCGGGTATCTTCTAGAGAAAGGAAGTTGGGGTAATACTGTTACGTTCTGGCTGACTCCACCTGCAAGGAGGCTCTCTCAAAAAAATCTCACTAACATGAGCCCAAACGTGAACTGAACAAGGAGGACACCAATGGACACGCCAAACTGAACAGGGAAAAGCCCATAAGGCCTCAACCCTATGTAAAGAACTACAGGCAACTGAGGAAAGCCAGGAGCAGTAGAGCTGATTCTTCTCAGGGAAGAGCGCAGCATTGCAATTGGCTGTCCAGTGCCAAACAGTCAGCCCTGAAAACAGCCATGCAAATAGCATTTTACAGACCTAACACGTTATATTTAGGTTATATTTATTATATATGCATCCAATAAAAATAATGAAAAAAGAGGCTGTGAATTTGAAGAAGAGCTGAGAGGGGTGTATGGAAGGGCTTAAACGGAGGGAAAGGAAGGGAGAAATGTAATTATAATCTCAAAAAAATGGAAAGAAAGACAAAATGTTGCGTAATGTGCGGTATTGTGCTTTACTTCAAAGGATTAAAGAACCGTGTGACTTGGCTTTTCAGCTGTTAGAGCTGTTTTCCACACGAGTAGAATGGGAATAATACCCCCTTCCTATGACTTGGGTAAGGCCATACATTTCAAGGAAAAAACAGCCACGGCAACACAACAAGCTTTGTAAAATAAATAGCCACCATAGCACTATAGTGTACTAACCCAGACTACTACTATGGGAAGAACAGTTATAAGTACAAATGTACAAGTGTATTTTAACAGTTAAAGATAATTGTTCTTCAGCCCCTTTGTAAGCCTTTCGTTGCTTGGGAATGAGAGATGGGGTTGGATGCCGGAAGGAAAATGAAGTGTGTGGTGTTGACAAGAGCTGGTTGGCTTCCTGAGCAAGTCACTAGGTATGGCTTCTCGCTTGTTTTATTAATGTGTGAAGGTGTGTTGCCCCCTGCCCATTTATAAGAAAATGGCAACTCTGTGAGTGTGGCTTTGCCTTCGCCTCCTGAAATGTAGAGTGCTACCACATTACATGGTTGTGGCGAAGGGCCCAGCTAATACAGCCAGTAAGAAGGTACTGTTGGCTGGCTGTCTTGATTCCCTAGCTGTCTCCTCTCTGGCATCACTAGGCTCTCACAGCCTGTATCATCATGTCATACACATTCAGTGGGGCAGGGTTTTGTTTTGTTTTTTCTTAAAGTGAGTTAGGGGGTGCTTCCGCACACACCGGTCTGTAGAGGCCAGTGGACAGCATCGTGTCATCAGGCCTCTGGTGACATCCATTTTCTTTTGAGACAGAGCTTCACTAGGACCTGTGGCTCAGCAGTGAGGCCAAGCCTTGGGAACCCATCTGTCCATCAGCACCTCTGTGGAGCTGGGGTTGCAGGTGCACACAGCCACACCTGGCCTTTGTGATATAGGTTCTGCCGACTGAACCCAGATCCTCATACTCTTATGGCAAACACTGTATCAACTGAGCTATGTCTCTAGTTGCTGCTTTGAAAGAATAATTTTAAATTGATTTTTTTTAATTGTTATGAATGTTCCTGAGGTATGTTGAGAGGTTGAACGCCAACCCTGAGACAATAGAACCATGTCACGGACACTGTTGATAACATATCCCTGCTGTGAATAGACTTCCCGGAAGTTATTCTAAAGAGTACAGCTAAAGAAGCTGTTCCTGACCAGTAAGGTTCAGCAGTGGTTAAAAATACTCTCTCAGCAGGCTCTCCCTGGACAGTACAAATCTCTTTAGGCTTCTAACCAGACAAAAGTAAGCTTATTTCCTTATTCAAGTTCATAACTTTATGTACTTTAATTATCCTACCTAACTGGAGTAAATAAATTTTGTTGGGTTTTGACCAACATTAATTCTGCTGTATGCCAAACAACCATGTTCTTCAAGCAAAAAGTGATAGAAATATTAGAGAATTCTGAAACCTTTTATGTTCTATGGATGTCAATATAGGGTAAATAGTGGCAGGTTTTATCTTGAAAGAATTTTTCAGTAATCTTTTCCTTGTACGTTGAAACATCCTCACACCTTATACTTACAAATACCTTCAAAAGGCGGGAAGTTGATCTATTTTAGCAAAATGAAACTCACCTGGATTGCAAACCTTCACAACTTATTTTTTTTATCACCTTCCTTTCCTTTCTGTTCTTTATTTCCAGGCCCTGATTATATCAAACAAAGACTTCAGGAGGGGGCAGACGTCAAAGAAAACCCAGAAGAAAAGGTACCAGAAAAACCTCCATCACCAAAGGAATCCCCTCATTTTTATCGAAAAGGCACGACACCCCCCAGGTCTCCTGAGGCAAGTCCCAAACAAAGCCACTCTCCCCAACCTTCCTCCCCAAAGCCCATGAAGAAACAAAACCCCAGCTCAGGGGTAAGACTCAGTCAAGATAAAAGGAGCGTGGCTGAGGAGCAGGTGACAGCCATTGTCAATAAGCCCTTGATGTCAAAGGCTCCTTCAAAGGAACTAGGAGCAACCATGTCCAAGTACTCTGGTCGCCACCACGTCCCCAACCCGAGCAATGGGGAGCTGCACTCGCAGTACCACGGCTACTATGTGAAACTGAACACGCCCCAGCATCCTCCAGAAGACAGGGAAGATGAAAGTGGAGCCAGCCAGTCTTCCTCAGCATTGGTACACAGGCCATCGCCTAACAAGTGGAGTCCCCCGAAATCTGTGACAAAACCAGCTGCCAAAGAAAGCAAAACTGAGCCAAAAGCAAAGAAGTCTGAACTTGCTATACCAAAGAACCCAGCAAGCAACAATTCCTGCCCTTCTTTGGAAAAAGAAGCCAATTCAGTAAGTCCTGCAGGAACTTTTCCTTTGTGTTTGTTCAGGGAAGCAGTAAGGGGTGGGTAGCTTTACATCTTGACCACAGCTGGGATGACAAAGGTCCTCAGTCCACGAGGTTGTTTAGAGCAGAGCACGTTTGTAAGCTCGTGATAGCAGTGAGTTCTCTAAGCGGGAACCCTGTGCTGACTCAGCCACTCACTGTAGATAGTTTAGACAATACTAAGGCCTGGCCAGCCCACGATGGTGTCACGTGTTAGAAAGTGTTCATCAGGGTCTTGGTGAACTTCCTAATTACCTACTCAATGGCCCCCCAGAAGGGAAACATGGCCGCTGCCCATAGCCAGCAACTCTCTGCATAGCAGCTAGTTCTGAGCTTTCCTTTGGCCCTTTACACAAGAACATCACTTGCAGTGTAAATCCTCATAAATATGCAGTTTGTATTTTACTTACTGAGCCAGGCTCTACAGTAAGAATTTTTGCTTTCCCAATGAGAAACCTTTCACAACAACATAATTAATTACTTGATAACACATCTCCGGAGATGGTCTCCTGATGTGGATATTCCCATACTCAGATGTCTGGTAGATGCTATCCACTGTTGATGGGTCTTGAACAGGTAAGACTTCTTGTGGCCAGTAAGCTTTGTGTTATTGATGAATATCTACTTCATGTTCCCTAACATGAGATTGATCTGGTAAGTACTCTGTAGAACTGAGATTTTATCAAGCTTTAAAATTTATAGGCTCTAATCTCTCTCTCTTTTAGAATCTTTTTATTTAAGTGACTGATTTTTTTTTAAGTTCATACATTATCTTGGTCACATATGCCTCTGGGTAGTCAGGTTCACTGAAATACAGTATGACACCACCACATTAATGGTACCAGCAATTTCTGAAACATGTATATAAAAGTTTGAACTGGAATCCTGGCCAAGAAGATTATAGACTAACCATCTTATTTTTGTTCCATTTACTCATATGGTTAAATAAAATTCATCTTTTGAATTAACTTGTGCTAATTTTTGCTAATATCTCTATGTAATATTGGTTATCTTTTCAGTTTTCACTTTTTCATTAGCTAAGTATAAATTAATCAGGTCCAACTTGACTAATAACTTCGAAGAGTCAACTTCTGTGGAGGGAAAGAGCTTTTAAGACAGATTAATTTTTAGGATGCTTGAATATTTAGTGAACATTTGTTTTAAAATGTGTAAACATTGATATACCTCATTATTTGTTATTTTAATTCTGTCACTTCTGATTCATTGTGTAAAACAATCACTTGTCATTAGACATTCAATGTGAGCATTTATGATGGATAGGGCTTCACGTATACAGAGTATCCATTTCCCTGGTTAATGAGGGTTAAGTCTAAACAATGCCATTCCCTCCACGTTATATCTTTGCCTGCTGAGTAAGACATTTAATTTTCCAAATGCCACAGTGGAAACATGTGCCCAGTATCCTCCTCATCAGTGTGTGATGGGGGAAAAAATATTGCTGTTACCTATGAACCTTTCTCTGTAGAAGCACTGTACCTTAGCAAACACATTACCACTGTGTCTAGAAAAGGCATGGATTTTACTAAAGTATAGAATCTGCTGGTTCTTGAAGTAAGCCAAGCAACTTCCAGCTGAGGCTTACTCATCAGAACCCAAGCTGCGGATGTATATATGAGATGGCCTCAGCAGCCCTGCAACCCCCTTGAACCTTGGGATGCCCCAGTGAATGAGTCTGACTGACTTGGCCTTCAGTGAGAAAATGCTGCTTTCCTAATAGCTGCCTTGTATTCCTCCTTCCAGCCCCCTTCCCTGGAGGTAGGAAGTGACTATTCACTGTCAGAGCAGACAGCGAATGGCCATTGAAACGGAGAAGTGCTACCTACGGTTCTGAAAAATCAAGAGCACTGAGCAAGTTCAAAGTTTATAATGAACAGTTTGAAATTCATAGAAATATCCCAACAAAAGCAGGCGTGTGGGGGATGCCATAATAAACCAGCCAGCACTCTTTTTGAGCATCTGAGGAAATTGTTGTTTTTAATGTTGTACTGAGCGGGGTAAATGCACAAAGGGCGTTATTATTATCATTATTAATAGTATACTGGGTGAAGTATAAAGAGTTCATAAATGGCTCAGTAGATTCCGTTTCCTTAGGTTCACCCTGGGTATGTATCTAGAAAATGTAGGAAATCGAGGACACAGACCAACACATAGAGGAATTTACTGACTTAACAAGCATGAGAAGGCAGGCCTTAGAGCTCCCCGCCCTGCAGGAGAAACCTGTGGCCCCTACAGAGTCAAACTGAGCAGGTTGTTAGCTCATATCTTGACACCCTCTGTTTTGTTTTGGTTTGTTTTTTTTCTAACTGCCCGAAGGCTTCTTCTGGTCCGTACTTAGCATCTTCCCCGCTGCTGCTCCCTGTCACACCTGTTCCAGTCAGTCTGGGGAAGCAGAACTAAGCTGCTCTTCATTTTGCTATTTTAAGCCACCACTGGCCACCACAGTCGTATTTATGGGACTTCACCTTAAAGCTTTTCACCCAGTAGCTTGCCAAAGCTGTCTGAAGAAAACCGAGGTCATAGTATGGTACCTGCTACTTAAATACAGCATCCCAGATTTTCATTGTCACCTGGTTGCTGTTAGAGCATCCTGTTGCTGGTTCATCTTCCCTGAGTCATCTTTAAAGTTAGCTTCATAAGAAGAGCTGCACTGGTACACTAAATATACATATATGTTAGAGCATATGCATATATACATATGTGTGTGTTCAGTAGGAAATACATATGTGTGTATTTGTCATTCTGGATAAAGCATTCATTCATTATTCATTGATGCCAGATTACAAGTACAATGAGATGTGGGCCAAACCTTTGAAGAAGATAGTAAGCTACTAAATTCAACCCAAGACAATCTATAAAACCCAAACTACTAATCAGTTCAAAAGAGTTCATGTAAACTCACAGCTCTTTACCAGGGTTTATGAAATGGTAGATAAAGATGTACATGGAGCTTAAATTTGTTTTTTCTTTCTGCTGGGATTGAGCCAGAGACCTTGCACATGCTAGGTAAGCATCTTGTCACCGCACCACACACCCAACCCTCTCTCCAGCTTTTGATGCTGTTTTCAAAGGCACTCTGTGATTCTGTTTGTCCCGGATCCGCTCAGACTTTCAACTCGGTACAAGCTTGTTCTAACTCAATATACTTATCTCCATCCTTGGCGCACTCATTAACTTGGAGATGAATTGAGTACTAGCCTAAAGGAATGGAAGAATCCCAAATTGTCTACACACTTAGGAACAAAGTCTAATCAAAGCAGAGAATAGCCATAGGATTTCCGTATACTTTATGCTCAGATGGGATGGTAAAAAGATTACTTCTAGTATTTTGAGCTCTGAGAGTTTCTGTGTCTTAAGTTTGCGCTGTTGAGAGCTGGCGTAGATTGGAACTCACCATTTATTGCAGCCAGCCTCACTGTGTAGCCCAGCCTAGCCTCGAACTGAGGGCACTGCTCCTGCGTTAGCCCCCAGAGTGCTAAGATTACCGGCACAAACTACGTGCTCACCTGGTTGGAGGTTGCTAAGATTTTCCTGCCTCTGAAAACTTAAAAAGGAAGATGAAAACGTTACCTTGCAGAAGCCTATTAGAAAGTTTTTAAGCTAAGGTCTGAGCTTTCGCAGGGATAGAGAAGAGCCTAGAGCCCCCAAGTGACAGCCTGCCACTTAACTCTTCCTCTAAAGAACCTTGACTCCTAAATAGCTCGTAAATGTTCTAATACTCTTGTCCTCTTGAATCCCTCCAGAATGGAACTCATGATTTCACGTGAATAAATAAAAGCTAGGTGATAATGTACTTACAGATGCTTAGTCTACTGACTGGCATTTAAACCTATTTTTTTTTCTTCCATATACCTGGGGCTAAAGAAGTGGGGGATTGCTTCTTCCTCGTAGTCCCTTCCTCAAAAGGTCCTGTTTTCAGTCCTCACACCCCGCTTTACTAATGATTCATTTGTTTTTTTTAATGCAGCAATTTCACCTGTTTTGTACAGCATTCAGACTACCAGCACCTAGAGGCATGCCGGAAGGTGGGGAGTTCTCCTTGAACTCTGGCTTACATGGATGACCTGGGCACCACAGGAGTCAGGCCCTGGGTCCAGAGTGAGGAAGAAGTCAGAGCCCTTGATACTGTCAAGCTGAGTCTAGGTGGGAGGGTGACAGTGTAACAACAGATGGCAATAAAATACGACAAGTGTTACGACAGAGAGAGATCAGGGCACCATGACCTCCACCACAGAGCCCATGAACACAGCGCAGCGATGTCCTTCAGGCAGTGATAGGTGATGTAAGCTAAGCCCCAGCCTGGAAGATGAACCCTTGACCAGACTTCCTTACTATTCTGTCCCATCACCAGAGAAGGCACAACTGATTCCCTGTAACTTTGTTTCAACAAGAACTTATTTGGTGCTCCAGGGTATAATGGCTTTCTTTTATGTACACTTAAATGAGCACAATTAATTTTGACTAGAGGGGTGGCTCAGCAGTTAAGGGCACTTGCTGGCTCTGCAGGGGACCCAGGTTCAGTTACCAACAACCACAGGGTGCCTCACAACCACTGGTAACTCCAGGGCATCCCACACCCTCTTCAGGCATCTATAGACCAGGAGCACACATGGGCACATGTATTTGGCATGGAGGTCCTTGGTGTTCACAGATATGTACTGGGGGACCCAAGAGTGTTAAACACACAGGGAGAGATGTATATACCCTGTTTTCTGCCCAAAAAGCTGGGAGCAAACAAGCTGGGAGCAAACGTGGTGAATCGCCTGGTTCTTGCACTTTCTGTGTGGCTGAGAGCACAGTAGATCCTCCTCCAGATCCTTATCCTGAGCCTGTTCTCAGTTAACTTATAGATCCCATCTTTTATGGAAGATGTTCATTTATACACAGATTTTCGATGTGCTCAGGTCTTCAGTTTTGTTGTGCATGTGAGATTGCGTTAATTATCAATAGGAAACTTTTTTCCAAAATTATGCTGTGCTCAAATATTCCTAAAATAAACTACTTGAGGTTTGACTCTTAACATTTGAATCATCACTGGTGTTGGTTCAACATCACTGAGTGGTGTTGAACTAAACTGCCTTCTTGCCTGTCACAGGCTGTAATGAATACAGGGACCCTCTCCCACCCTTACAAGCACATGCAAACCTTTAAGCAAAATACTCAAACACACACAAAAAATCTTTTCAAAAGCCAATTAATTCACCTTAAATATAGAGGCAGTCTGTATTGAAGCACTACTATTTAAGAATTGTGTGCTATTTTAATAATAAAAAAAAAATTTTACTGAGATCTTGTACTTTTAAGAAAGGCAGGTTCTGCAGGTACCACCAGACCTGAATAGCTGGGTCATGTAAGCTTTGTTTAAACAAATAAAAGCTTGGTGACCTTGGGTTGTCTGGTATTTTTTTCTGGCGACATTTATCAAAATAGGAGTCTACTTACTGTTGGTTAAATATATTTAATTATATAGTGATTTGGTTATGATTCAAGAAATAGTTAGACCTGGAAAAAGAAAAGGCTTTTATAAGTTTTCAGCTTCCTGTTCATAGCTTTAAAGGATGAAGTAGGACCCAGAAAGAGACCCAGAAGCGTTAAGAAAACCCCACAGAGGACTGAGCTTGTGACTCATTTGGTAGAGTATTTCCCTAGGGTACACAAAGTTCAGGATTCAGTCCCCAGCACCACATACACCAGGCATGTTTCCTGTATCCCCAAACAGCAGGAAGTAGAGACAGGAGGATTATAAAGTCAAGGTCATCTTCCTCTACATAGTGAGTTCAAGGCCAGCGTAGACTACAGGAGAGCCTGTAAAAACAAAGACACCTCTCTGTTTTTCAGAATTTTTTTCTTAGAGAAATAAAATCCTCTGATTTTATTCTTATTTTCTAACTGCCTTGATGAGGGTCTGTCCTTCTCTTCTGACTCTTTCACACCCTAAGGACAACTGAACCCCACTATCTCCCAACTCCTTTCCAGTGACCTTTCCATTGTGTGATATGAACAGTAAAGTATTACAGCAGAAAAAAAAAGTGAGGTGGCATCTCATTGTATGGTCTAGAACTCACTGTGTAGACCAGGCTGACTGCAAACTCACAGGCATCTGCCTGCCTCTGCCTCTAGCGTGGTAAGATTAATGGTATGTACCACCACACCAGCTTGAAAACATGTTTTAACTTAATTCAAATCTAGATTAATTTTAAGTAGAAGATGGACAGTGACTCTATCTTAATGTAGCATCTAAACTGTTTTTAGTTCATGCCTTTTGGAAGGGCTGCTATCTTTCATACCTTAGTTTCTGTAGCCATGTTTGCATGCTAATATTTTTGCTGATTGGTTCTGTGATGGGTTTGTGTCAAGCAGCCATACTGACATAGAAACAATGTGCTTGTTCTGTTCTGTTTCTCCTTCAGGGCCCTAATTCCGTCATGATTGTCCTGGTCATGCTGTTGAATATTGGGTTGGCCATCCTTTTTGTTCACTTTCTGACTTGATTGGAATTAGGAAAGGTAAGCACAACCCTAATGTCTATAGAAAATTACAGTAACATTGTTTTTTTCAAATTCCCATTTATAATTTTTTTAAACAATGACGTTGTCCTTGGCTTAAATTTTGAATGTGATTCGGTGTGCTTACTTAATGCTGTAACTGTTTTGACCCTTCAGTGAAGTCATGACAACTAGTGGAGTTAGCCCACAGTTCTGCCCTCTAAACGGCACACCCCAGTCAGACTCAGACACGGGCGAGGAGGCTTGGACTTGGGATAGGATCACGAGAGAGATGAAACTTGGAAAATTCAGCCAGAGGACCTTTCAGGTCCCCCAGGAATGCTTTGTGTCTCTGGGGTCCTCTGAGAGCTGAAGCGCACAGCCATGTTGGAGAGCAAAGCTTAATAACGATTCTTTTTTAAAATCTGCTGAAGCAGCCCCATCCGGCGAAGCTCTTGGCGTTGGCTACTCCATCTGTCCTAGCAGAGTGTGACTAAACTGGAAATGTATGGACCTGCAATTTTTTTTTTTTTTGATGGAAGTCAACAGCTGCCTTACTATTTTACCATCTGACGTTTTTAGTAGGGAGCTGGGGAGAGCAGACTGCCAGAGGGATGCGGTCTGAGGATTGTGTTGCAGTGGTTCCAACATTCACTCCTATCTCATTAGAAGAAGTAGGTAGCAGCATCACTCAGCAGGCTTCTGCTGCGACCTGCTGCTTTACCGTCTCCTGGAATGTTCTGGGAGGGAACGTTTCATTTGCTTGTGCACGGTTCCGCTCACTTTTGCTGTTTATTTAAATGTGATGTGTAGTCATCTTCCATCTGCAGTCCTGGCTGGATGAAAACACACAGGTTGCATCTCAAGGAAAAGCAACAACAAAAGACTAGTTTAAAAAAAGGTGTTTATTTTAATAGCAATACATCGTTTTCATGTTGTTTATTCTTTCTAAACCAATAAGAGGTCATTTATCTTTAAAAACATAGTGAGCTGAAGGTATTATACCTTCCAAAGAAATAATTTAATTTTAAATATTTTTTAACATCACTGGGGTGAACTGTTGATGCCCTCAGGAGGTACTAAATTTGCAGAATACTAAAAAAGTATAGTCAAAATGTTGCATGGATTGCAGTAAGCACTAGCTAAGGGTTCGGTTTCATTGCTGACGTACATTACAACCAAATAAAATCTTGTCAGTGGCTATGTTAATTCCCGTGAAAGTTAAGCAAGATGCTATTAATAGCTACTCTTCTCTTTCTCCCCCTTCCCCTCCCCAACTCAAATTCTGGCTGAATGCATTCAGGTAGCCAGGAAAGCTTTGTTTTGTTAGGTCACTCACTGCTCCTCAACCCTCTGCCTTCAGTGTTGTTTTCTAGTTTTATTTTAAATTTTAAATATTTAGACGGTTTTATTTGAAATATTTGTCTTTTGCTGTCCTGTATTGTTTTGACGTTGATTTTTTTTTCTGTTATATAATTTACTCAGAAGCATGCTTACCTAGAGAAACTACATGATCTTTATAAAAATAATTATTTAAGAAGAAGAAATCAGGGTAGGTAAGGTATGTGTGAGTCTCTTCCAGCCATTACCTTGTGAGGGGAACTCTTCCTAAGCAATAGGCCCAGTGTCACAGTGTCAGCTGAGTCTCTCGCCCTGGCAGGAGACTCAGTGTGTGCGCCTCCCGTGACACCCGCAAGCTAGCTAACTCAGTGGTGGTTTTTTTGCAGAAGTGCAATATATGGAGATCCCCGGGTGTGACCAATATGGATTAAAGAAGGCAGAAAGAGAGCAAGTGAAAATAAAATTATAACTTGTATATTTATTTTTTACATTTTGCTTTGGTTTTTAAATTTAGAAAGTCCATTTTTACTCCAGAACAAAGTAAGGTCCCCTGTCGGTCCTCACATGCTCCCTGCCCCTTCCTACCCCTAGAGCTCCTTATGCTGGGAAGGCTGATTGTTTTTTTAAGAAAATAGAATATTTAATCTTATTAAGTGTTTATTTAAATGTGTAATGCTTTGAAAATAACGGGCAACAGAGAATTAAAGGATGTTTATAAAGTGAGCATGTTCGCTCCATTTATAAATATATATATGATTTATAAGCTTTTTTAAAACAAAGCTCAAATTGTGGGTATTTTTCTAAAAACGTGCACAGCTGTATTTTCCATGAAGGATCTTTCTAAATGGGTTGTTATACTGTACTCTACATTTTGGACAGCACATGAAGTCTGCCAATGTACTTAATAAAACATGACTTTGTTTATTTAAAAGTTTCTTGCTGTGAAAAAGAACTCCTTACCGGTGAGTTCCTTAATTTATAATCCTTGAAACCAAAATGTATAATGTACAGTTTCCACAACTGTAACTGCTCTAATAAAGATGTTGGTTATTAATAAAATTAGAGGCGTCTTTTCTTTGTGAGTAAATTATTGTCTGAAGTGTGGAGAATGGTAATGATGACGGTGTTAGAAGAGACCTTGGCTTACTAGGTTAAGGTGCCAAGCCTAATGACCTGAGTCCAATTCCCGGGACCCACATGGCAGAAGAAAACAACAGAATCCTGAAACTTGTCCTCTAACATATGTATATACCGTGGCATGCGTGTGTTCACACACATACACACACAAATAAATAAATAAAATTTGATTAAAAATTACCAAAGGTACGTACCGAAAAATTCACAATGCAAGGAGGATAAAATGGCCAACACAGCTGTTGGGCAGAAGGTAAACACACTGCTCCAATCTGTGTACGTGTCTCTTATACTGGGGCCTTTTCTTTTTTCTATTTTTCCTTTTATCGAAAATAGATTATTTTCTCATACAACATATCCTGATTGTGGCTTCCCTCCCTCTCCCTTCCCATTTCGTCTCCACCTCTCTCCTCCCATCCAGATCCATTTTTCTTTCTGTCTCTTATTAGACAAGAACAGGCTTCTAAGAGATAAGTTAAAAAAAAAAAACTATCCTATCGAAATTAAACGAGGCAAACCAACCAAAGGAGAAGAGCCCAAGAGGAGACGCAAAAATCAGAGGCCCTGTCATTTGCACACTCACGAATCCCATAAAAACACTGAACTGGAATTCATAATATATACACAGAGGACAGAGAGAGAGACAGAGACAGGGAGTTTATGGTCGTCTGAAACCATTCCTAGTTTCATAATATAAGCTTTCTCTCTCTCTTTTGCGCTCGCTCTCTCTCTCTTTTGCACTCTCTCTCTCTCTCTCTCTCTCTCTCTGTCTCTCTCTGTCTCTGTCTCTCTGTCTCTGTCTGTCTCTGTCTCTGTCTCTCTCTCTCTCTCTCTCTCTCTCTCTCTCCTTCTCTCTCTCCTTCCCCTTTGTGAATCAAGCTGTGCATGCTTGCCTACTGCCTCAGTACAATGCACGCCTGCCTATTGCCCACCGTGATGGTCATGGACTCTAACCCTCTGAAACTGTAAGCACAAAATAAATTTTTTTCTATGAGTTGACTTAACCATGGTGTCTTCTCACAGTAATAGGAAAGTACTAAAAGCATCAGGTTTGTGGTGATGCCTGTACTATAAAAGATTTCGCATAACATTTCGTTCATATTGTGCACTGTGCTTTCCTCAGGATTTCCTTACTTTGTACTTTAATTTTCTTCTATTACAATTTCTGTGCAACAAAATATCTTACCCTATTCTGACAGTCCTGTCCATTGTTTTCTTTAAAAAACAGTTTACTGATCTAGAATATTCTGGCATGCCGTACATTAGAGTCTCTGCTGGTTTGTCCAAACTACTAACAATCCACCTATTTTTGTGTTGACGATCTAAAGACTACCTGTTTCCTAGAAAGTACTCCACCCTTCTTGATACTCCTCCCAACTTTCCAGGAATTTCAACCCTTCTCTGTGCTCAGTGCAAACCTGCAAAACCTGAGCTCTGCATCCATCGTTCCTAACCATAGTGCCTTATATGCCTCCCCAGGCCAGATGCATGCAATGTGGTTTGAAAAATAGGTCGGATAAATGAGGATATTACTTACATTCTTATAACTCTTTATTCAAAGAGTTATAAGAAGTTGGGTAAGGGAGATTACTCAATTGGTAAAGTGCCACAAAAGCATGAGAACCTGATCCCCAGCATCTGCACAGAAGCTAAGCATGGAGACTTAGCTTCATAACTACAGCTGGGAATGAGGACAGAGACAGGAAGGTCACAGAGGCTCGCTGATCATCTAGTCTAGCCAAAATGCAGAGTTCTGGGTTAAGTAAGAGAGTTTGTTGATAGATAGGTAGGCAGATGGATGGATAGATGGATGGATGGATGGATGGATGGATGGATGGATGGATGGATGGATGGATGGATGGATAGACAGATGATAGAGTGAAGCCACCTAATGACCTGTGTCATGTACTCACACATAGGCATGTGCACTGCACACACGCACACACACTACAGATGAAAAGGGGGGAAGGAGCGAAGAAGAAAGGCTAGTCATGAGTTCATGCATGTTGGCCTCCTTTTTTTCTCAGATGCTAAGTATTCCTTTCCCTTCAAGTCTTCTCCTAACATACCAGGTTCTCCATTCCCGCCAAACTTGTGTCCATTTTACAAAACTTACAAGAATTATTTTAAAGGCTATGAAATGGGAACCTGAATGTGGTTTTGTACGGTTTTGTTTTATGTTTTTTTGTTAATGAAATTTTAGTTAATTTCCTGGCACAGAGGGAAAATATGTATGTATGTGTGTATGTACATATGTGTATGGTATCATTTTAACAAATACCTTGTTGTTTTAGTAATTTTTGCTTTGCCATCAGGTATCTATTATATGTTTAATTGATGCAATTCTACCAGCCTATAGTAATTATCAGATCCAGCCTGAATGAATGTCCTCTGTGTATGTAATTCAGGCAAATAAATGGATTTCTTCTCAAAAGCAAGTGACAGACAAAATGTGAAGCAGTGGATGGTCATCGGAAGGTATACTTGCGCCTGTTGATGCATCTCACGTGAGAGGCTTAGGACTGTTCGATAAGGCTGAAGACTCATCAGACTGAGTACACCTGCTCGTTAATGTTTGCTCCACAAACTGAATGACAAAAAAAACCCAGTTAAGGGCTGTGAGGAAAGAGCTTGGCAAAGGGCTCCTTGCTGGCGGAAATGAACTGGTTCACTGGGCCTCAGTATTATCGCTGATAGACAGCAATGAATTGACGAGCCTGGTTACTAGACTTAATTGCCATATTTATGCACACAGGCAAATGGTGTGTCTTAAAATAAAAATTAAAATCCATTTCGTCAGAAACAATGTGGACAAGATAGCATGTTGGATCATTTAGCACCATGTGGTGTAGCAGCCATTCATTTATAACTTCCACCATCAAGTATATAAGGAACAGAAAATGGTTAAAACACCACAGCTGCCGCCATTCTGTGTAGACAACCAGAGCTAACAGTTTAACAACCGGGTGTTAGCCATGCCCTGTGCTTGTCTTTGATAAGTAACAGGAAGCAATTCCTCTTCAAATGTGTTTCACTATTTTAAAGAAAACCTGCCAGAAAATCTACTGAATCTTTAAATAACTTTTAGATCATTTTTTTTCTTTAACCATATTTCATATCACATTAGATACAAGCGTGAAAGCACACTCTCAAGTGATTTCCAAACTTTGGAGGTGGAAATACTTTTTTTGCACCCTGTGCTGGCACTGTACTGAAGAGCACGTCTGAGAACTTCCGTACCTTTCCTTTTGGTTTGGTTTTGTGGCAGTACTCGGGACTGAACCCAGAGCCACACATACTTCACAAGTGTGCTCCTGTGAGCTGTCTCCCAGCCTCTCATTTTGAGACAGAACCACACTGTATTGCTTGACTGACTGCGAACTCACCCTGTAGCAAGGACGGCCTTGACTTTGTGATCCTCCGACCTCAAACTGTAGAGGGGCTGCCATTAGCCAACCACCGAGATTGGCCTAGAATTCGTCACGTTGGACAGTCCCCTCAGTAATGTAGATGCTCCTGCATAGTGGTTCGAAGCCTTCCTGATGCTGGGAGCCATTACTTCCTTATGCTGTAGTGACCCAAACGATAAATAAGCATTTCCGTTGCTACTTCATAGCTGTAAATTTGATACTGTTATTAATCTTTAGTATAAATAGTTTCTGAGATAGAGGTTTTACAAACGGGCCACAACCCAACAGGTACACAGGTATCAATGAGTGCCTGCATTCATGAACCTCTGCTTGGCTGCATAAATGATACAGTAAGGAAAGAAGACTGAAAAGTAGATGTATATGGATGGCAACATATTATTTGATGTTTACAGTAATTTAGTGAGCTAGTATTTTTTTTGTCCTGCTTGCATATAAGAACACCAAGGCCCAGAAGCTGAGCAGGATTGCTTTATGAAACACAGCTGCTAAGTTACAGACCCAAGACTCTTAGCAAGGTACCCATGTTTCCCATACTGGGTGCACGTTTCTCTTGTGTCTCAGGCAGCTTGGGTTCTGTTCTCTGGCCACTAAGTGGTTAAAATGCAAGGCACAGTTAGAGCGCTTTTGACTGCCATTAGACGGGCTAGGCAGAAAGGCTGAGCCCTTGGTGCAACATGACATTGATATCTGAGGTTGACAGTGGTGCATATTCTGTTGGTAGATGAAAGAGTCATTCTCAAATACATGTAATAGTTTTTCAATAGATATTTCTCTCAAACCAGATAGGATGTTGGACCTCATCCTTTGAAGATTTGTACACTCAGATCCTTTGCTTTTATCAGACAGTTCTCACATTCCCCAGCCTACACACAACTCCCTCTGTCCATCTGTGTAGATTTTTCTCCCTTGCTTTTGACTGGTTTTTAAAAGAAACAAAACAAAACATCATTAATGACGACTGTGGTATCTGCATGTACAAATTCCATCACATCCTGCTGACCTCCCTCAGTGACCACTGGCCTAGAAGAGGAAGCTACATAGACAGAGAAAGGCAGACGCTAACAGGAAGCAAGTCTGCTTTTGAGAAAACATCCTGATCCTTATTTTTGTCCACAAATGTGTGTGGGACTTAGGAAGTCAGTCCTTCAAAGAGCAAAGACGTTCCTGATCTGCGTCAGAACAGTCTCTCTCGGTCCTGAGACTTTTTACCACAGTCTGATAACATGGGCCATATACTGAAAGAAAATGCATAGGGTCAATAAACATGAAAATGTGCCTGTTCCGAGTAGTGGCCACAGAAGTGCAAATGAGATCGTTAAAATCTAGTGCTTGCCACACTAATATATTCTGAGCTGAACAAGAAGAGCCTCTGAAGAGAATTAGACTCAGAACTCACATCTCTATTGAACAGTGCCAGGAAGCTTTTTTTGTTTTTTTGTTTTTGGGTTTTGTTTTTGTTTTTGTTTTTGTTTTTTTTGGTCATGCAGTCTGTGGAGAATCCCTCCCCCAGACACTAACCACTTTAACCAATAGGCCCTAAATTCTGTGAAGCAGTGCTCTGGCTTTCTGTGTCTACCCAAAGATGCGTTTCTAACAGGCACAGACTTGGTCTCCACATGTCCCATTGTCTCTGTATTAATTAACTGATGAATGCATTAATAAGACAACCCTGCCCTTGGAGACAACAGGCTACTGCACAGTAGCCATTTTCCATAATGTGCTTTGAGGACCTCACTCTCTAGTTGTCTGTCATTGTCGGTGCCAACTGTGCTACATGGAGAAGGGACTGTTGACTTATGGAAGAGAAAGACATCTTTAGATTTATAAAAGTACTGTTTTTACAAACGATTTACAAAAGTGTTTAAACAAGACATCACTTGCTTCCGCTTTTCAAAGCTTGAGACTGAGTACTTTTTGTACAATTGGTTTAGTAAACAACTTATTCTCATATGTAAAAAGGCTAGCAGACCACCCATTATGGCTGCAGCAATGATTTCTCAGCACCATGAAATATATTAAGATGGTTAGATGCCATAATGAATGCTAGGAGTTGACTACAGGGGTGAGAGATCCTGATTCCTTATTTACTTCGCAGTGGCCACTGTGGGATAAAGAGAAATAGGCAGACTAATGTGACATGGGGGAGAATTCAATCAGAGTGATGAGTGATTTGGTGTGGAGAGGAAGGGAAAAGAAAGATTCACAAGAACGGCATCTGGGTCTCTGGCTTGAGCAGCTGGACATGCCCGTGCCCTTAACCATGGGGAGAGGGAGGGGAGGGGCAGGTGTCCTCCAGTGAACTGAAGACATTGAAGTCAGCTTTAGACGTGGACCTGAGGTGTCTGTGAGACATGCCAGCCAGATGGAATGTCATTGGATATACAAGTCCACTGTTCAAGGGATCCAGACATGAACTGAATGTAGCATGGAACCAGGTATTTAAGTGCCATTATTTGTTCTCCCTGTTACAAATTGTTCTTCCCACCACTTAAGCAGGCCCCTTGAAGGCTTCACCCATATTATTATGGTGGCACAGTCACAACATAAAATTTAACCCTTTTCAAGTTGAAGTTCTGTGCCACTGAGTATTTTCATGTTGTTCCTAGCTGTCACCACCATCTATCTCCAGCGGATTCTTTGGGCTCATTTTTATTGCTTTTCTTTTAGCATTTTGATTTGCTCTTTGTTTGCTTGAGACAGGGTCTCACTTTGTAGCCCTGGCTGTCCTAGAACTCACCATGTAGACCAACCTGCACTTGATCTCACAGAGATCTGCACTGATACCTCTGCCTCTGAAGTGCTCTGATTAAAGGCATGTGCCACCATGCTCAGCCTTATTGCTTTTCTTAGCAAAGAAATCTGTGGTACTAACTACAGGGTTTTATTATTATAAAGATGTTTGAAGTTATTAGAATAGCCTGTTTTAATCGCTGAATCTGATATCACTAATAACAAATGCAGAATTTCTCTAATTAGTTTTATAACAAGGAATCTGAATGTGAAACTGCTGTGGATGGCTATGAGTGTTTAGCTTCTGCCTAATTGTGAAGATTCAAGAAAGTTTTTCTCAGTGAGGGGGAACATGGGCATCAAAGGAACATCTGCTAACCCCTGTGCCCAGGCCTCTTCCTGCTCCAGGTGCCCTGGTGATGGTCTCCATCTTGTCCTCCGAGCTTTCAGTGCAGCTGAGCCTTGTGCGGAAGGTCGCCACAGTTTAATCTTGAAGCCCACCAGTGCTTTTCAATTGTCTGCTTGGAGAGCTCCTCTAACTTACCTATCCAAACAAAAAGAAAAAGTTAGAGGAAGAGGGTGGGAAAGGAGAATCCAAGCTCCTTCGGGCCATGGGAAACCAGAAGTGTCAAAACTTCCTCTTCTCTAATGGCAATTCAGTTCTTATCCCCTTGAAAAGAGCCACCCACTTCATGTACTGATCTACAGAGGATACCACTGGAAGGTTGCCAGAATCTCAAGTGCTTAAAAATTCCTCTTTATGGTAGCAAATCATCACTGAGTAGTCCTAGTTCTGTTAGCAGATAACCTGATATCTGGATGTTTAATCCAAGGGCCAGGATCATGTGATCTAATTCTGAGCAACGTTTTATTTCTTGGATCAAAGAAAGAAGGCTATCAGAGAACTCGTTGGTGCTAAACCAGTCTCATATTCATTCATATTCATTCTCTCTGTGTCTCCCTCTCTTCTCTCTCCTATCTTGAACGTAGATGTGATGCAATTGCAATGGCAGTGATCTTGCAACCAAGAAGCAACAGAAGCAACAAGTGTAAGACCAAAACCCAAGAAGACTGGGGAAGCAGAAAGTTGGGAAAAGACTGAATCTTTTAATACCAGTGTTGAACTTTTTCATGCTAAGTAAATAAAGTGTCACAGAAGTCCAATCCCCCCTTTCAAAATCTTAGCTGTTATTAAAACAGAAAAAAAGAAAAGGATTATCGGACATCTTCATACTTGTCATTGGCACCTGACAGAAAAAGAGTTTGAAGCTGTTTGCAGCCTAAGGTATCTGTGCTTCAAAGAGCGACTCTTCTAAAATACAGAAGACCCTGGATCGACACCAGTCTGACTTCTCCCTGAACTCTCCCCCCACAACCACATCTTCTGCAGACCCAGCTACTACTACAACCCCATAAATGGTAGTAATCACACCCTGTGTCATCAATACCATTTTCCAAGTACTGGTTTTCGGCTGGCCTAGCATATATAAACTCTCTGTGATAACTGACCATTTATTTGTGGCAATAAAAAATTTTTGAAGTAGTCATCACCATTCCAGATTTTACTAATTAAAAACCAAGTCAGACAGCATAGGGTGGCTTACATACCCAATGGCACCTCCACAGGCCAATGTAAGTAACACGGCTAGAATTTGAAACCAGATGCTATTTTTGAAGCCTCTCTCACAGGGTCTGTGAGAACTGGCTTCCCAGTTTAACAGCATTAGAAGCCACCAAACCTCCAGGCAGAAACCATTGTTCCTTCCACACATCCTGTTTCTGGAATCACCCAATGCCCCTCTTTTCCATTTCCATTGCTCCTACTCCTAGCTTAGCTTGTTAGTTTGGGGGAGGGGGTGTCTCTCACACACCCAAACTGATGTCTTTATCAGCTTCTTATCTGTTCCAATTATGCTAGTACCAGAACTCACCACAGCACACAATTAAAGCTCTCAAAAACTGAACCTGAGCCAGCACTTTATTCAGAGATGTACACTGGCACTTTTTTGCCACCCAGGAGGTTAGAAGAAACTGGAAAATGCCCCCCCCCCACATCTGACTTTTTGATGCAACATGCTTGGTGCCTAAAGACCCTGCCGTGGGACTCTGCCAGAGCAGTAGCTCAAAGCAGACCTTGCTCTACTTAAGAGTCCATAGTCTGCTCAGCCACAAGCCAGCCTGGTAGCCCTCAGAAACCGTCAGCCTGCTTCCTGTCCCTCGAGCATGAGAGTGCGCCCTGAGTTCAAGGGGCTGCTCAACTCTTAAGAGACTCCTGCAGACCTGACACCCCACTGTTCCAGCTCTGTGTGGACATAGGCTCAGGCTGAATAGAGAGACTTGAATAGAGAGACTCAGCTTCATAGGTAGTCATTTTCTATTCAGACATTGGAAGATTAACTGTTCTCACATAATTCAAACTACAGAGGAATGATCAGTCTTGGAAGCTACCCTTCTGGTTCTGCACCTCCTCCATCCTTCGAGCAAGGAGTTTGTTTGTTTGTTTGTTTGTTTTTGTTTTCCTCCCTTGGGATGTCCCATTTAAATCTGTTTTACTAGGTTTGGATTTAATGCCTAAGGGAATTTGTTTCACTATAATAGCCACTTTCCCATAAACATCATCATAAACCCAAATTTTAAAGACTAGAAAATAATCACATACGTGAAAAAAAACTTATATTTATAAATGACAGCTTCATATATATCAAAAGTGGGCTCAAGTGCAAGGCCCTGGATTCCATCTCAAGGACAGAGGTTCAAGAAGGAAGAAAGTAGGTACAGATTTAAGAAGACTGAGACCACTTAAGTGTTTTTCTTGGACATTGATTCTCCTTCTTCTCAACACAGCTCTTCCTCAGTTCTTCTGACTCTGTTTCCCCATACTCCCTCCTCCCTTTCTTTCTTCTTTTCATCTAATGAGCTGCCATAAAAGAATTTAGAACACAGAGGCATATGGCAACCTCCATTTCATTGCAATCCCACATTCTACACACACACTCACACATACAACTCAGCTCTGGCCCACCTGTCATAAAGGAACATGCTCCTTCCAAACAAGAATGCTAACAGATAAGCAGAAGGTAAGGAACAAAAACAAGCCTCAGATTCTATACAAGGGCATTAGTGGGCTCTTGGCTTTCCTTTTGCCCTCCATATTCACATCAACCCTCTTATCATGGGGGTGGGCTGAGCCACACAGAGTCAGCTTCAGTCCAGTGATAGAAACTAATACCCAGATATCTCCAATTGACTTCCTTATACTGCTTACTGAGGCAGATGTCCCTGAACTGTCTGCTATGGACAGATCTTGGGCCGGCAGCTGAAGAAAGGAGGGAACAGAGGGAGGAGTAGGAGAGGGTGACCCATGATACAGTTCCAGTAGGAAAATCAGTAGGCCCCATGGGGAACTTGAGAGAGGCCAGGTTTGTGAATAGCCCTGGGTACTGCCCTCCTGGGGATGAACTGTGTTGCCCACCAGGGGAAGGGGGGAGGTGTGGCTCCGGATAGGGCTACTCTCTCAGCAGAGGATATCTTGAGAGAGCTGGTACCACACTTCACAGCCAGGAAATAAGTCCCTCATTGGACATCTACAGTACCCATCAGCCTGAAATTCTCTCTCTGATTGTTCTCCTTAGATAAATTCACTTAATGTGGGAGAATCCATACCACTTCCTTTCACAGAATTGCACCTCCTGGGAGCCTCTCTTACATGCCAACTATGTAGCCCTTCTGCTCTGAAGTCTAGCTTCTGATGCTAGCCAAAGGCAACTGCATATGTTCTGACAGCAGGACACCCCTTCCTTGTCTCGAAGCAGCAGTGTGGTGGGGAAGGAAGAAGATGAGCTCTGGACTTCAGTCCCCACAAGAAGCCTTACTTTCTGAGACAGCGTGGACATGCTGCCTAAATTCCTCCATCTCTAAATACCTCAACTGCAAAACAGATCCTCTACCCATGCCTCTCTGGTTTGTTTATTCAGATAGCCGGCATACCTACACCAAGAGTGCATAATGCCCAATAGCTCTTAACTACCTCACTCCTAGTCCTCAGTACCTCATTATATCCACATTGCCATTCAGATGCTCACATAGCTGAGAGCAATGCAACCGGCCCTGAGACCTGACTACAGCTAATGCAACTAGGACCTGATGCTTCTCTACCTGTGGAGAAAGTTTCCATCAGCATGTCCTAACATGTCAGAACCTTGCTGCCTCTACTGAGAACATCCTCCTCTCTCAGCCAGATGAAACAGGACCTTCTTTGCCATGCACTCCTGACTACCATTTAGAATTCATGTCTCCTCCTATACACAAAGACATTGTACTTCTTCTTCGTATAATATCCTGATCACCCCCCCTTTTGTACCATGTCTGCTTATTCATCTCTCTCTTCCTCAGTATTATAGACTTCCCAAAACAGGGATGGTCTGGATCATCATCACTCTCATAGTACTCGACATTAGGAATATAATTACATAAAGGTAACTGTGCAAATGCATCTGGTGAATAAAATGTCTTCCAAATATATATATAGTTCTCTAGTTTCTTCAGAAAGCCCTTTCGAGGTTCTAATTTTATCTCCTTATGAAACTTTGGGATTGTTTTGCTAAAGTTCGTTTCTACCTTGGTGATCAAAAAGGCTTTGTTTGAAAAAGCCACCTGGTTAGACATCCTGTTTGAGTTTGTCTCTTCATGATTCTTGTGTCCAGCTTAGCCACACATCAGAGTGGCAAACCAGTCACTGGACTGAGGCTCACAGAAGCAGCTTGCCTGGTAGGGCCATGGTGTCACCAAAGGCACTATTGCAAGGGATAGTTCTCCAGCCACAGCCTCCACAGCGAACCAAGAAGGGTTAATGTCTGCCCCGGGCCTTGAGAAAAGACAAGCTCTCTCCTTTTCCTTCTGGTTCCTCAACAACTCCTCCCTACCAGAAAGCCAGGGAGATGTGATACCTGCTCTATATAGAGACTCTGAAACTCATGGCTGAGAAGCCCTCTGGAAGACCCAACATCTCGCCTGAGAATGGGCAGTGGGCGAGTAGTGAGCATGCTAACTTCTCAGAATAAGGCTGTAGTTAGGAGAGTGGATTTGACCTAGCTCATCACCTGGGAGAACACTATGCTAGGTACTATGGGAAATACAAAAGCAAGCCCCCTTTCATCAGATAGCAAAGACCATAGTGAAGGAGACAAATGTTCCTGATTCTGGCTCCTGCTTCAGCTCATGTGCACACCAAATGTTTAAAAGCACAGTGAGTATTTGCTCGCTCATTATCTGAACAATGCTAGTGACCAAACAATGTCCTAGCAAGGGCCTTTAGATGACACATGGAATTGCACTGTCTATAGCCACAAATATTTAGAGCTCAGAACAGGGTTTCTTATTCCCAGAGAACAGGTTCTTAGTGCCAGGAGCCACAGCTGCGTGAGGCAGAGCCATAACTTGGTGGTGTGTTGGTCTCATGCCAGTATTGGCAGACAAAAGGAAGCATGCCAATTATCTGCATTTCCGAGTTTAACAAGCAGTGTTTCCTCCTCTTGAGGCATCTGCTTCCCCCTTGTAATATTTTTCACCAGACACAAGCAAGCAATATAAACAAGCTGGGCTAGGGATCAGGGTCTCTGTGCACTAGGCTGGTTCTACACAAACTCATAAGTTTCTTGGAAAGAAACGGTGGGAGGAAGGAAGTAGGCAAAAGCGAGGAAGGGAAAGATAATCAGCTGATTTATGAATATGTTGTCAATATTACAAGAAGCCATTTAAGTATCCAAGTGGAAAGGTTTAGATACAGCTGCAGAGTACTTGCCTCACATGCACAAGGCCCTGGCTTCAGTCTCCAGAGCTTAAAAAAAAAAATCAGAGTTAAAAAAAAAAGAGCCAAAAAAAAAAAAAAAGAGCCAATCTGGACATGGTGGTGCACACCTGTAATCCCAGCACTCAGAAAGGCAGAGGCAGGTGGATCTCTGTGAGTTCCGGCCAGCCTGGTCTACAAAGTGAGTCCAGGACTTCCAAGGCTACACAAAGAAACCCTGTCTTAAAAAAAAAATGTGAACCTGGCAGTGGAGTTGCACACCTTTAATCCCCACACATGGGAGGCAGGGTCAAGTGGATCTCTGTGAGCTCAAAGCCAGCCTGGTCTATAGAGCAAGTTCCAGGACAACTGTGGCTACACAGTTGTCTTGAAACACCAAAAAAGTAAAGATTTAAAAAAAATGGGAGAGAACTCAGACTTTACTTTTTTATTCCCTCATATATTGTATCCCAACTGCAGTTTCCCCCCTCCTCTCTCCCAACTCTCCCTCACCACCTCCTCTCTTCCCCAGGATGACCCCACCCCATCCCATCCCACCTCCTCTCAGAAAAGAGCAGGCCTTCCTGGGACTTTGACCAGACACTACAGAACAAGCTACACCAGGCAGACACCATCACATCAAGGTTTGGCAAGGCAACCCAGTAGGAGGAAAAGGGTCAGGGGCAGCCCTCACTCCCACTGTTAGCATTCCATAGGAACACTAAGCTACTCAGCCATAACATTTATGCAGAGGACCTAGGTAAGACCCCCTACAAGCAACCTGATCTCTGTGAGTCCCCATGAAAGCCAGGGGGCTGTGTTCTTGTCGTGTACCCCTGACCCCTCTGGTTCCTCTGCTCATTCTTCCCCCTCTTCCATAGGACTCTCCAGGCTTTACCTTAATGTTTGGCTGTAGGACTCTGCGTCTGCTCCCATCAGGTGCTGGATGAAGTCTCTCGGGTCTCTTCGATGATGATTCTGCTAGGCTCTGGTCCCAGTACACTCTGCAGGCAGGGGAAACTGTAGGTCAAAGGTGGTGTGGCTGGGTTTGTGGCCCACTCCCTCCACTGGAGGTCTTGCCTGGTTACAGAAGATGCCTGGCTCCACATCCCTGTTCCCCATTACTAGGGTCATCTTCGCAGATTCCATGGAGTTTCTTTTGCACTAGGTTTCCACTTTGCCCCAAAATGCCCCTAATTCCACTCATTTCTCCCAGTATTTTCTCCCTCCCTCCCCTGCACGTGAGCCTTCCTATTCCCAACCCTACCCACCCCTACTCCACCCAAGAAGTCTATTCTAGTTCTTATTCCCCAGGAGATCCTGTGTCCCTCCTTCCACCTTCCTTGTTATTTAGCCTCTCTGGGTCTGTGGACTGTGGCATGATTGTTTTTTACTTTACATCTAACATCCTCTTATAAGTAAGTATATGCCATGTTTATCTTTCTGGGTCTGAGTCACCTCACCTGGGATGATTTTTTTTTAATAATTCTATCCATGTGCCTGCAAGTCTCATGATGCCGTTGTTTTTAACAGCTGGGTGATACTCCATTGTATGAATAAATGTGCCCGTTTCTTCATCCATTCTTTGGGTGAGGGACATCTAGCTTGTCTCCAGTTTCCGGCTATTATGAATAAATCTGCTATGAACATAGTTGAGCAAGTGTCCTTGCGATAAGATAGAGCGTCCTTTAAGTATATGCCACTATAAACCTTCAGAGCCCCCAACAACTCTTTCTTCCAACAAGGCTCTACCTCCTAAAAGTCCCATAACTTTCCCAAAAAACACCACCAAATGAGGATCCTGCAGTAATTGGTGAATTTCTTTGCCCCTTCCTCAATCTTAATTAATTGAAATAGAAAATAGTCCTTATTCTCTTTTGTGCTATCTGCTTGAACCTATCACAGACTAGTTTCTCAGTGACCACCCACTGAATGAAATGAACTACTAAAATGAAATAAGCTAAATAAAGGAAATATGCTGCTTATGTGTAATTTAAAAGAATTTCTAATTCTATATACATGCTTTTAAATAGTTTACCCCAATCACACACACACACCCCTACTAAAATAAAATCAAAATAATAATACCTATATGTAAGGACCAAGATTACAAAACTTTTCAAAAAAGACATACTGATAAATTTTCATCATCTTTGATTAGGCAATAATTTCTTAGATACGATACTAAGAGCAAAAACAAATCATTTTCACTTTATTAAAATTAAAAATCATCGTGCTTCCAAAAGTACCAGTAAGAAAGGGAAGAGTTAAGCCACAGAATGAATGAAATGGTTGCAAAGCCTGTCTTATAAGGAATACATAGCTAAAATATATAAGGAACATTTACAACTCACCAGTTAAAACTTGGTAACAGCGTAGTGGGCAAAGCCGTGTGTAAGGAGACACCTGCAATCCCAGCACTTGAAAAGTAGAGGCAGGAGGATCACAAGTTCAAGGTCATCCCCAGATACATATCAAGTTCTACACCAGCCTGAGTGACATGAGACCCTGTCTCAAAAACCAAAACAACAAAAAGGAGACAACAGATTTGAATATACATTTCTCCAAAGAAAAACACACAAATAAGTACATGAAAATATGTTCAACCTAATTCATTATTGGATATATGCAAATGAAATCATGTTGAAATGCTATTGCACGGATCAGGCATGATAGTGAATGCTTGTGATCCAAGTATGGGAGGCTGAGGCAGAAGAATCATGGGCTATATAGTAAGACTGTCTCAAACAAAATTAAAATTAAAAATGAAAAAGTGGGAGAGAACAGGTACATTTATAGAATATATCAGAAGCAAACAAAAATAATTCTTTTCTTCAGTGGCACTGAGTTTTATGTCCCTTTAACTACCACATAAACGTGGTTTAGGTGTTTATTAAGGAAAAGAAACGGAAAGGGACGATCATATAAGTGAATTCTAGGTTCATAAAGTCGTGCTGTGGAAATGGCTCATCAGACAGAGCATTTGCTGTAAAGCACTAAACCTAAGTTCAGATCCCATACATGACTCAAAAACCTGGGCCCCACACACACAATGACCACAGCTTTGTCAGAGATGAAAACAGAAACACAGCTCAGGTTGTCCTAGTTGGGGAGGGAGAAAAAAAAAACCCACAACAGTTCTGGGTTCAGGGAGATACCTTGTCTCAAGGAATAGGGTGGGGATAGGGTAGACAGGACACTGTACATTCTCAGGAGGTCTTTGCACAAAGGCACACATACCTGTGTGTACACACATACACACATGCACACACCACATATACACACAAAGGAAAAGACCTTCTAGCTGTCTGAAATTTAGCATCAAAGGCCAATATTGATTCAAAATTATCCTTACATAAGAAATAAACCAGAATTTCAGGAAACTGGAGATGACAATTCAAAGAGTCACTTAAAGTTATCAGAGGATAGAGAAGCAATGAAGGGCAGCGTATGAGTTCAAGCAAGGCATCTTCCTTCAAGAACCTACCTAGGGGGAAATGGATGGAGACAGAGCATCCATGCAAGTTCTGAGTGTGTCCTCTGAAATTCATATGCTTGGTCACCAATTTGATAGCATTAAGGGATGATTAAGTTTTAAGTGATACCCATCCGAAGAGAATTAATGACCTCAGATGAAAGGGCAACAGCAGTTCTTCTGTGATAACACTATAACAAAGGACCATTTTGAGCAGAAATAGCCTTCACCAGATCTGCCCTGACTTCATCTTGGACTTCCCAACCCACTGAACTATGAAAATTAAACTTCTAATGCCCATAAATTGTCAACGGTGTCTTCTAACAGCATCTTGAAAAGACTAAACACAAGAGATAACAGGGAGAAAGAGGAGCCAGTTACTAGGGTAAACAGCAAAAGACATTCAACAATTAGAAAGGTTGTATTTTAATGTTTGTTTTATTCAATAGCAGAAGCAAATAATTCAATCTAATAAATGTGCAGGGGTTGGGGGCTGGTGAGATGGCTCAGTGGTTGAGAGCACCAGCTGCTCAACAACCTGGGCTCAATTCCCAGCACCAACATGGCAACTCATAACTGTCTATAACTCCAGTTCCCAGAGATCTGACACTCTCACTCCAATGCACATAAAATAAATATAAATTAACAAAAAGAAATATGCAGAGACTTGAATAGATGATTTCTCAAAAAAGATTGCTACTTCAATGGTCAGTAAACACATAAAGATCTTCAGTGTGAATAGTCATTGAAGAGACAAAAATTGAGCCCAAGCTAAGATGCTCTTTTACACACATTAGGATGGCTAGTCTCATAAAATCAGAAGACATCAGATGTTGATGAGGATGTGGGGAAATGATAACCCTTGTGCTTTGTTGATAGAAGAGCAGAGAAGCAACTGTAGGGCACAGTATGGTAGTTCCTAAAAAGGTAGGAACTTAAATTCTGTGGCATACTTCCACTCCTACGCATGTATGCGTGCACACACATACACACACACACACACAAATTGAAAACAGAGATATAAAATATACTCTCCATCAATGTTTATGGAAACATTTGTTACATTACCCCCCACCTAAAGATAGAAACACCCAAGCCCATCAACAGAATAATAAGTAGTAAGTCCATAACGTGGAATACCATTGAGCCATAAAGTTGAATAAAATACTGATACACCGGATGGACTTTGAAAAACATGGTAGATGGAATAAGCCAAACACAGGATGCTCATCGTATGATTGACGGCATTTATATGAGGATTAAGAGTAATTAAAATCATATATTCAAAGAACAAAATGGTGACAACCAGGAGCTGGAGGAAGCAGGGTGAGAGAATTGATGTTTAGTCAGTGCTGGTTCAGTTTGGGTAGATAAAATGTTCTAATGGGTCCATAACACCACATCTATTTTATGACACTGAACTGAACTCCCACAAGCCTTTCAAATTGCTAATACCACATTGTATGTACTTTATCACAATAATTAAAGTAGTTGGAGATAAGAGACAGTAATATGAACTTG
>CM053750.1:35598265-35631595 GCA_028658305.1 Pachyuromys duprasi
AAATAAATAAATAAATAAATAAATAAAATAAAAGGGGAAAAAAGCTCTCCCCCCCCTTTTTTTAAATCCACTAAGCAGGAAGGGGAAGCAAGGCAGCCTGTGTTCTGAAGTACTAAGAGGTGCAGGGGCTAACAGAGAGACACCCACAGAATGCCTCAGCATCCCAGCCACTTTCTGAAACGATTGAACTACTATTATCTACACTGTAGGATCATCAAGAGCTGAGAAGAGGCAGGACTGAAGAAAGATGTAAACTGTTAGCTTAATTTAGATAGATTTAAAAGAGATCGGGAGTGTTTAATTACCTGAAGGGATCCATAGACTTATTTCTTTTAGTGCTTTGGATCACAGCAGTAGATGGTCTAGCCCTGCCATTTCACCATGCTGAAAGGTGTAGTCTGTTTTCCTCAGTGTGACCTTCCTGGCTCCTGGAGATAGCTTCCTTTACATTTGACCCCTTTAGTTCATCTCCACCTCTTAGTATACAACACACACACACACACACACACACACACACACACACACACACACTTTGTCTCCTTTTCTGGCTCTTGGTGAGAAAAAGGGATCCTTTAATTTCTTGGCTTTGTCTTTTCCAGGCCACAGTGACTTCTATCACTGCTCTGTGGGCCCTTCCTGAAATCTTCAGTGAGCAACTCAACTCCACCTACCTCTTGGGCATCTTACCCTGAGAGCTGTACTACCCTGGACTCCTTTGTCTAAGTTCAGAAAATTCAGTGTTTCAGAGAGCATTTTCAATGACGAAACAGAGGTTGATATTTTTCAAATGGTTAGCTTTTGATGTAGATCTTTACAAAAGAATAAAATTACTTATCACACATGATGGTGGATGATACACAAGCGTCACTCCCATCTATTATTATTTTATCTGATACCGTTATTTAATCTTGATGTGGCATAGGCTGTGTCAGCAACCATTTTATAATGGATTGTGACTTTGCTTGGGTGACCCTTCCCATGGTAAAACCCATTAGTCACAACAGTAACTGGCAGTTTAACTACAACAAGGTTTCTCAAGACAATGGTTTCTCCACCCAAACAGTTCTAAATAAATTCCAAGTGGAACTTGGCATCACTCTGAAGGAATTCTAACCTCATACCGTTGGGACATTGACCACAATGGCTTCAGAGTATACTAAGTCTATACAGTATCATGATCATGCTATTTACAGTTAGTAATCGACAGCATGGCTGAGAAAGGTCTAGAATACAACCCTTTGTTGGAATGCGTCATACTTTTCGCAGAACAAAAACTAAAATAACCTGCATACAATTACTCACAAATAGAGGCCTGGAGGTGTTTTTGCCCATACACATGAGTGTGGTCTAAAACATGTCTTCTTTGTAGCACCTAGGCACTGCCCCCACTGTGCTTGGCTGAGGGCATGGGTCCGTTGCCACCTGGAGCTTCCTTGTCACTCTCTGGCTCTACTCTCCTGCAGAGCTTGGCTTCCTGGAGGTAATTAGAACCTCCTGTTACTGCCGCTTTGGTTTAGCAAAGCGCTGGCCTCCACCTTGGGAAAGGCCAGAGCTTCTGCCTCTTGAGATTCTTCCTTTCATTGGTCCAAAAATTGAAGACTTTTATTATAATTGTCGAAACCATTGTAGCTTCCACCACCTACAAAAATGGTTTCCGTGGTTACCAGATCTGCTGTAGTCACCCCTGCTGCTAAGACACATATGCACCACCACCATGGCTGCCATCGATGCCACTATGACCAATGAAGTTTTCTCCTCAACCAAAGTTGCCATTGCTGCAAACCACTTCCATGACCACCACTAAGGTTTCCAGAACCACTTTGTCTTTTTTTGGCTGGAGGAAGCACCATCTATCTCCTGCTGCCACAGGGCTTTTCTTGTTATTCAGTTTATCACTACTAGCTACTATTGTTATTATTAGTTTGCTTTTTGAATTTTTTTGTTTTCACATTTTAAAAATACGTATTCACTTTATATGCTGACTGCAGCGGTCTTCCTGGTCCCACCTTCCCATCCTCTTCCTCTCTATCTCCCTCCCTTAGCCCTCAGAAATGGTGATGCCTCCTCCCCTACCATCTGACCACAGCCTATCAAATCTGCATCCTTTCTTTCTGTGGACTGTCGAGGGGGAAGTGATCAAAGAGCTGGAAACCAAGTTCATGCCTGTGACTGGCCCTGCTCCTCTTACTAGGGAACCCCCATGAAGACTGAGCTTCCCATGAGCTACACCTGAGCACGGGGTCTAGGTTCTGTCTATGCATGGTTCTTGGTTGATTCAGCAGTCTCTGCAGGTTCCTCAGATTTGTTGGCTTTGTTGGTCTACTTGTGGAGTTCATGTCCTTAACCCAGAACCAGAAAAACACACATGGTTTCTACTCACTTATAAGTGGATATTAGCCATACAATATAGGATAACCATATTAAAATCCACAGATTTAAAGAAGCTAAATAAATAACACAGAGGACCCTAGGGAGGATGCTTAATTCTCTTTCAGAAGGAGACACCGGAAACAGTGCGTAAAGGACGGGAACCTAACATAGATGGATGCGGAGTCTTAGGAAAGCTTTCCCCCAGCAAGGAATCAAGCAGATCCTGAGACTCACAGCCAACTTTGGGCAAACTGCAGGGAGTTTTAATTTTGGTTTTTCAAGACAAGGTTTTTCTATGTAGTCCTGGCTGTCCTGAACTCACTTTGTAGACCAGGCTAGCCTTGAACTCACAGAGATCTTCCTGCCTCTGCCTCCCTGAGCGCTGGGATTACAGGCGTGCACCACTGCAGCTGGCTTATTTTTATTTTTAAGTTTTATTTGTTTAATCACTTCACAGGCTGATCCCAGCCCCCTCCCCCCCTCCTTCCATTCCTGACCTTACACCCTGCCCCATTCTTTTCTCTTCTTCTAAGAGAAGGGGAGGCAACAACCTTCTGGCACCTGGAATCACAGCAGGACTAAGCATATCTTCTCCGGGGGGGGGGGGAAGTGTGTGTGTGTCAAACAACACAGCCCAGCTAGGGGAAAGGAATCCAAAGGCAGGCAACAGCCTCAGAGACATTCCCTACTCCCATTGTTAGAGGACTCACATGATGACCAAGCTGCACATCTGCTACATATGTGTAGGGAGTCTAGGTCCAGCCCTTGCATGCTCTTTAGTTGGTGGTTCAGTCTATGTGAGCACCCATGGGCCCAGGTTTACTCTGTAGGTCTTCTTGTGCTGTCCTTGACCCCTTCAGATCCCTCATCCTTCCTCCTACTCTTCCACAAAACTCCCCCAGCTTGGCCTATTGGCTGTGGGTCTCTGCATCTGTTTCCATCAATTGCTGGATGAAGCCTCTCAGAAGACAGTTATGCTAGGTTCCTGTCTGCAAGCATAGCAGAGTATCATTACTAGTGTCAGGGGTTGGCTCTCTCCCATGGGATGGGTGTCAAGTTGGGCCAGTAATTGGTTTGCCATTTCCTCAATGGCTGTGCTTATATTTATCCCTACGCTTCTTGTAGACAAGACAAATTTTGGGTTGAAGGTTTTATGAGTGGGTTGGTGTCCTTCTCTCTTTACTGGAAGTCCCACCTGGGTATGAGAGGTGTCAAGTTCAAGCACCATGTCCTCCATTGTTAGGGATCTCAGCTAGGGTCACTGCCATAGATTCCCAGGGGCCTCCCCTGTTTCAGAGATAACCCTCCCCATCGGTTTTTGTTCTCTTTCCAGGTCCTCCCCCTTTAACCCCTCCCAAAACACCCCTACTCCTCCCACACCTGATCCCCATCATCATTACCCCCCGTTTCCCCTCTCCCACATACCTCCCCCCTCCATTTACTTCAGATGACTATTTTATTTCCTTCTGTGTGAGATTCAAACATCCTCCCTTGGACTCTCCTTGGTTTCTTTGGATTCATGGGTTGTAGCATGGTTATATTGTATACATAGCATGTGTGTCTTTCTGGGTCTGGGTTACCTCACTCAGGATAATCTTTTCTAGTTCCATCCATTTGCCTGCAAATTGCATGATATCTTTGTTTTTAATAGCTGAGTAGTATTCCATTGTGTAAATATACCACATTTTCTCTATATATTCTTTGGTTGAGGGACATCTAGTTTATTTCCAGTTTCTGGTGATTAAGAATAAAGCTGTTAAGAACATAGTTGAGCAAGCATCCTTGTGGTACGGTGGAATATCTTTTGAGTGTATGCCCAGGAGTGGTACATCTGGGTCTTGAGGTAGAGCTATTCCCAATTTTTTGAGAAAGCAGCAGATTGCTTTCCAAAGTGGCTGTATAAGTTTGCATTCTCACCAGCTTGTGCTGTTACCTGAGCTTTTGATCTTAGCCATTCTTAGTGGTATAAGATGGAATCTCAGAGTAATTTTGATTTCCATTTCCCTGATGACTAAGGACAGTGAACATTTCTTTAAGTCAAAGCCCTTCCTTTTTCCACTGCCTCTGTTAATCATGATTTCAATCATTTCATTTTTCTCATACTGTTATAATTTCGTAGATAATGTTTTCAATGTCTTTTTCAATCCAACCAACAAAGATCACAGCTATGTGGACATCTACTCTCTGAGAATCTTCTCTTGACATGGCTCTCTTTGGTTCAACAACCCTTTTATCCACCGTGTGTGATCTGGCATTCATAGATATACCTATTTCCTCTGAAGTGGTGTACTTGACGACCCCCCTGGATGGCTTGCTGTTTGGGTCTTTGATTAATACACAGGCAGTGAGTTTTCTATTGCTCAAAATGGCTCCTCAGATGCTGGTTAGTTGTGTTGAAGCTCAACCTTCCATGAAGAGCTTCAGCAGCTGTCCTGGCTCCTTGGAAGACAATGACTTAAACTGGTAGATGAGAGACTTCAGTGATACTTTGTAGGCCAAACTGACAGGAAGAAAGCATTGCTTTTGATATTGATTCTGACTTATTCAAAGATTTGCTTGGTCTGCACAATATTAGGGACCGTCTTCCTATATCTTGTCTTGAGTAACTTGCTTTTTATTCATTGTAGGTTCTCAGGGACCTGCTGCTGATCCAGGGCGAGTTAACTATTTTGTTGAATAGTTATTCATCTTTAGCTAGTTGCTTTTTAGTTTCCAGCTTGACTATGTAATCTATGGCTCTTATAACTATATGCTTCTCTTTTAAAGTAAAACAAATAATAACCTATGCTTTGTTGATTACTTACTCTAAGCCACATACTGTACTGTATAAAAAAAGAATCACAGATGGCTTGCGGGTAAAGCTTATTGCTTATGGGTCATAAGGAATAATACTCAAATAATTGCAGTAGAATAGCACATAAACATTTGGTAAATTCTCAGCCATGAATCAATACACACATGTATTTCTATCACTCATACACACAGGAGGCTGAGATAGGAGTTAGAGAATTCATGAGCTTGGTCTGTATAGCAAAAGCCTGTCTCAAAGACCAACCAATCAAGGTCATTTTGTTATACAAGAGACCTTTTTATTCTTGAGACTTTGCTGGAAATTTCAAGCAAGTGCTGGGCAGGGCTTTTCCTACAGGGATTATATACTACAGGGATTCCTTGATGTTCTTGGAATAACACATGAACCTGCTCAGCCAATCTAATGCTCTTGTCTATAGTTCTGAATCTAGATCAAAAGAAAGTATCTAAACAAGGACTACTGAGAAATATTCTGAAGACTGTGCCATCAGTACTGATGTATATTTATGTGAGTGTGTGGTGTGAATTTTGTTTGATATGAAGACTTTGATACAAGAGTCAGTGATCGAGAGACAACAGCTCCCCCAGGAAGATGGAGAAAAGCTAAAACTTGGAGTAGAGCACTGAAAGGTCCATTAATATTACCTATGGGATTCTGACAACCTTGATGTAAAGTGGCCTGCCACCCATGGTCATCAATGAGGAAGTGCCCACTGAAGAGTAGGGAGGAGAGCAAGCTCTCCTTTGCTGTCTGAGGCTTTGCTGGAGTTACTCACTGGTTGCAAACAGACTAAATTAGGAGAAAACTATGCACTCAGAAGTATGGTTGCTCGTATATTACATAACCAAACAAAGTCTGGACATAGACCCTTTTCATGGGGTGAGGGTGATGGGAAGAGGGGTATGACAAGAGGGGTCTATGATGAATGAATGTGTCCAGGGATTAGACAACAGTTAGTATGATTCTCCTTGGGAGTCATAAGGGCCAAGGACATGGACCATCATTTATGAATTCTCTCCAGGTATGGTAAAATTTTAACCATCCTTACTATATATCAAAACTCAGCTGACCATAAGTCAAAGAAGTTTCTCTGGAGGGTCTGGTCTGTAGGTAGAGTATGGAAAGTTAGACTAAACTGCTTCTCCTATTTATCACTCTCCAAGAACCTTTCAAAATAATCAGAAAACCAGCACATTATATTTTCAGGTAAGTTTCCCTATAATTTTTTTTTAAGGAAATGAAGTGTGAAGGCATAATAAAATCAAGGTTAGTCATCCATTGCTGGTGGGAATGTAAACTTGTACAACCACTTTGGTAATCAATCTGGAGCTTTCTCAGACAATTAGGAATAGTGCTTCCTCAAGATCCAGCTATACCACTCCTAGGCATATATCCTAAAGATGCTCAAGTACACAACAAGGACATTTGCTCAACCATGTTTGTAGCAGCTTTATTTGTAATAGCCAGAAGCTGGAAACAACCCAGATGTTCCTCAGTTGAGGAATGGATCCAGAGGTTGATGTACATTTACACAATGGAATACTACTCAGCAATTAAAAACAAGGAAATCATGACGTTTGCAGGTAAATGGTGGGAACTAGAAAAGATTATTCTGAGTGAGGTATCCCAGAAGTAGAAAGACACACAGGGTATATACTCACTCATAAGTGGATATTAGACATATAATGTAGGGTAATCATACTAAAATCTGTACACCTAAAGAAGCTGAGCAAGAAGGAGGACCCTGGGTAAGATGCTCAATTCTCATTCAGAAAGGCAAAGAGGATGGACATCAGAAGAGGGAGAAAATAGGGAACAGGTCAGGAACCTACCACAGAGGGCCTCTGAAAGACTCTACCCAGCAGGGTATCAAAGCAGATGCTGAGACTCATAGCCAAACTCTGGGCAGAGTGCAGGGAATCTTATGAAAGAAGGGGGAGATAGAAATACCTAAAGGGGACAGGAGCTCCACAAGGAGAGCAACAGAACCCAAAAAATTGGATACAGGAGTGTTTTCTGAGACTGATACTCCAACCAAGGACCATTCATAGAGCTATAGAACCCCTGCACAGCTCAATATCCAAGTGGGTGTCCTAGTAATGGGAACAAGGACTATCTCTGACATGAACTGATTGGACTGCTCTTTGATCATCACCCCCTCAGGGGGGTTCAGCCTTACCAGGCCACAGTGGAAGACAATGCAGCCACTCCTGATGAGACCTGATAGACTAGTATCAGATGGAAGGGGAGGAGGACCTCCCCTATCAGTGGACTTGGGGAAGGGCATGGGTGGAGAACAGGGAAGAAGGGTGGGATTGGGAGGGGAAGAGGAAAGAGCTATACATTGTAATTAATAAAAAAAATCAGTTCAGTGAAAAAAAAGTCAAGGTTAGTGGGTGAGATTTAAAAAAAAAAGACAACAGAAAAACTAAAAAGAGAATGACTAACCCAAATGTATACATTCTCAGCTCAGGGCAGCAATTGCAGCGTCTTGACTCTATGATCTTACTAAAACCCACAACCACCATGATTTATTGAATGGCTAAGGTAGCCCAATGCTAAATTTAAATTTTATGACAGCTGCTGAATTACAACGTTAGTCAGAGCTTTGCAGCATTTCTCATGAGATGGCTTTTAAATGTTTTGACCATGACCATGTAGGAAAATCATTTTATAACCTGGTCTAGTCTACAAACCTCTTGCTGCAACTGAAACATGGGTGGTGGAAAAACATTCATCTGAACCAGAAAGTGTTTTTATATCCTTGTTCTCTCTTTTTAAAAACATACACTTGCACCTGATGAATTCAGTGGGAAAAAGATTTAGGTTGCAAAAAGATTTAGAATGAAACATAGGAAGGGTATGATGGACAGGGGGAAGCAGCCCCATTTCCTACTAATGAGAGTGGACTTATTCTTGTTTAAAGGCTCTGCAGCTCCATTGCTCTGTGAAGCTAGTTCCTCTTGGTCTCAGCTCTGCCACACGGACCCCTTCATGGCCATGTGTCTTTAAACCTGTTACCAAGGTGAAGCCAGAAAGGAAAGCTGCCATGGCCAAGAATTATGACTTTGGTTCACTTAGACCACTACATTTTGGAAAGTAGATGAGAAAATAAATTCTGAACCAAGGAGTGAGAAATATTAATTTTATTCAGACAATTTGTTGACAAAGATGGGCTTAACAATTCTCCTGGAATCAGTATAATTTCAGCTTCGGGGAATCAGAGTAATTTTTGGTTTAATTAATCTGAAGGGGAAAAAGCTAGCTTTAACAGCAGCTCACATCCAATGAAATATGTGCTAAAATCTTTTTAAGGAGGAGGAATTTAAAGATCTGGGAAACTTTATCATGTTTAACGCTAACTGTGTCTTCCTTCTCTGCTCCAGGAAAGCATAGAGGATCCTGCCTTTGAGAAACCCATTGAGGACAAGATCCTTTGATCATTCAAAAGCTTCTACAGCAGAATCCTGTCATTGAAACTGCATGTTTGATTTCAATGTCAGGTCAAGATGGGGGGGGGGGTTGAAGAGGCTCTACAGAGACCTTTACTCTCCTCATGCAAAGTGTACATGCTTGAGCATGCTCCATGCAAGGCACGTTGCTCTTTGTGGCCCCATTGCTGAGGAAAAGAAGCAATATCTGACATTTAATATCTTCTCAGTGGGCCCATGTCCCTAGCAATGCTTTTCAGCAGGTGTTAAGGAGGTTTGTTTTATGGGTGAGCAAAATAAAGCCAGAGATATTAAAAAATGTCTAACAAAATGGATGAATGGGTGGAACTAGAGGGTAGTGTGTTAAGTACAAAACACATTCTTTATGTTCTCACATGTGGATGCTAAAAATGTTGATCTCAAAGAAGAAGGGAGAGTAGAACTGGAGGCTGGGAAACACAGGGAGGTGAGGGATGGAGGTGAGCTATATACTAGGCACCAAAACATAGTTTGATAGAATAAAAATGTTGTAGTATAGCAGGTGACTATAGTTTACAACAATCTATTACATACTTTAGAAAAAAAAACAGAAGAGAAGCATTTGAAGGCTCTAAACACAAATAATAAATAATGATGTAGAAGTGTTAATTATTCCCATTTGATCACTACCTATACACATATGTATATGTACAGAATTATACTGTATTTCATAAATATATATTTCTGTGCCAATTAAATATGATAAATACATAAATGTAGAAAAGTCCCCATTTTATTACAAAATTCAGTTTATTGTTTCAGTCATAGTGGTGCATATAGGTAATTAATTCCAGGACTTGGGAAGTAGAAGTAGAAGGATCAGGCATTCAGGATCAGCTTGGCTTCATAACAAGTTGGAGGTTAGCTTGGGCTACATGAGACCCTGCCTCAAGAAACAAGACATGATAATTTCCCCAAAGAATTTACTTCATATTTAAAAGTTGCTATGAAAATTGAATCCCTTCTCACATGTGCCTGAGAGCCAAGTCTGACACAGAGAAATTGCAGTTATTTTGTGACTTGTAAATAAATGTCAATGATAATTACAACCTTTCTGAATCAGTGAGGGATTGTCACTCACATATGATTTAATTTGGTTACTTCCTTGGTTAGGAATGTATCTTCCACTTACAATCTAGATTTAGAAAGATGAAAGACAGTAGAAAAAAAGTAATAAAAAATATCAGCTGCTCTTTTCTCATTAGTAAGAGTTTTACACTGTATTTTAAAGCTCTGCTGGAGAAGTCACAGTAATACTTTCTTTGTGCTTAGAACTGGGAAGAGCATATCCTCCACGCTCCAAGGTAAAAGTTCTCTGAAGGTAGCTCTCATTTGCTATTCAATATCACATAAGTCTGAATTTTAGAGATCTCACAATGTATCACTGTAGAATTTTCTTAGAGATCATTGTCTGTCCCAGGTTCTTTCATCTACAGCTGTTTTAAATATTTGATTTAGGTATCATAAATATATTATGTGTTAAAATCATTAATCAAAAACACGAACATGGAATGCCTATTTTTGTTCTATGTTCAGATTGGGAGGAACAAGATTCTCTTTTAGCTAAGGTAGATGGCTTTCACGTTACATTATTTAGTTTTACTATGAGAGTTAATATGGAAGCCTGTCACATCACAAGTACCAGATAGTCTGCCTATGCAAAGTTCTATAGTCTTGAGATGACTATGTTAAATATAAAAAAAACTTCAAATAATAATAACATGAGGTTAATCCAAGCAGCATTAACGGTCTCCTCTCCATCCACTCCGCAAAGGGAAGCATTTATGTAACTAATTAGTTTGCCATAGTAAATAATCCACTGACATTTATAAGAAACATTCCTATTGGAGCCTGAAGTAAATATTATGTTACACATTAAACTATAAATAGTGGTCCCAAGTTCAATTTTAAAATGCTATGGAAAATAAGTGAGCTGTCTGGGTAAAATGGGTGTTACATGTCCTCTGCATAGAAGCCCTCAGCTGCCGGGCTCAGGCTTCCCTGTAGCTGCTGTGGAAACTTGATGATTCATCTCAGTTTCCAGCAAGACTCTACTCAAAAAAAAAAAAAAAAAGAAAGAAAGAAAGAAAAAGAAAAAAAGAGCGAGGAGCTCTCTCTTTTGGAGGCAGAAGAAAACAAAAAATTCATCTGACTGAGATGCAGGGATTCCTCTAAGTTTTAAGTGAATGAAGAGCATTGTGCTTTCTGGTGGATGGAATTTATAAATTTCTGCTTAAATGACTTGAATTCAATCTCCAAAGTTTACAAATTTAGTAACGTTCTTCAAGACTGCAAAAACCCAGTGACTAGTTAATGATGTTTTTTCCTAAATAGGTGGAAGACAGGATTTGAATATTTATTTACTATAAAGAAATTGTACATGGTTGAGTATGTGCTGAATCCTTAGGTTTGATCAGTGTGTGTGTGTATGTAAGCCTCTCATGTTACTGTTTAAATATTGAAAATAATCGTGTATCATTTGAAAACTGCTTAGTAAATGAAGTAGTGGGAGGGGCAGAGAATAAACAATGAAACGGAATCTCTACATGGAGAAAATTTCTTAAATCTAAAGATTTGGGTCAAGCATGACCCAATTAAATTCTAATTGGAGCAGAGAGAGAATTAGAAAGGAGGTGCAGCATGGTTTGGTCTCATCCAGACACAGCCAAGGAAGCAGCTGCTTTCCAGGGATATAACAGGGGCCCATGGAACTTTATTGGCTCCATTCCTCAGATTCCTACTGAGAGCCACATTTGATTAGATTCCTTTCAGTGCAGTGACTGGCTACTTGTCTACTTAACCAGTTGTTCATTGATTCAATACTGAGATGCGCTATTGCTTGGTCTATAACCAAATGTAAAATTTTCATATTCCCTCTTTCAACAAGTTGATCATCCATCATAGAACAGAAGAAAATAAGCAAAGACTTTTAGTGTGGCAGGTACTTTGATGGAGGCAATTGCCAGTAAGTGTAAGAGTCCCAGGGAAGGGGACTAGTGCTAGGAGGAGTATGGTTGGAATACATTCGTGAAATCTGAGGTGAGGGTTGAGTGCAAGGGTGGGAATTGAGAACTGAATCTAGAACATCGGTGACTGGCTCTACACAAATATCTGTCTTTTAAGTTCTCAAGGACACAGCCTTTGCACAAATTCCCATCAGTGAAGCTACTGAAGATAACATAGTTCGATGCGGGCCCTTGTGCCTCGACGAGGCATGGGCTGCAGAGCACCTGCCATGTGATAGTGGATGAGAGACTCGGTCCCCATGGAGCTCTGTCCCCATGGAGCTGACCTTTGTTCAGAGAGGACAGTGAACTAGTGAAGTGAGTTTAATTTCTTCTCAACTCTGTTTTACTGAAGTCTGACATAAAAAAAAATAGTTGGACACAATTAAAAGATAACCGTGGTTCCCTTTAAAAACCTGAGGATGTTTATATTACATTTATGTATTTCTATACGCTTTAACCTTGCACATGTTATTACATTTGTAACTATAAAACACAAACACATGAAGAATAAATATATGTAATTTGTGCAGCAAATGATAGCACTGTCATTTTTGCAAAAATAAAAAGTATCACCTCTGTGTAATGGGGACGTGTGAGTTTTTCTTCTGTTCACTGACTTCTGATGTTTGTGTCAAAATTCTTTTTCACATATGTTTAAACAGAAAAGATGTTGAGGCTTTCTGTTTCCTCTGATTTTATTCTTAGAGTAGTTAGCAGATATGACTGAACTAACTATATACTGTTGAAAAAAAAACTTTCCACAAACAGGACTTTTCAAGTTCAGAGCATGGGCAAAACCATGTTTGCCATGAAGGCTTCTTCAGTGTAAGCAATAAATTGTTCACCCGTTTATCTATCCATTCACTCACTGACTTGTGTTGTGTATTTTATGGTTTTTAAACAGAGACATGGTCAAGTCAGTACAGGACAAAGTCATGAGTGCAATGGTAGAGGAAAATAGGTTGCCATGGGTTTATACTGTTCCAGCCATTCTCTAAATGTAATTCATTCAAACTTAGCAAACTTTAAAATATCATGTACAGCTGGTTACAATTTTAAACTTCTATTTACAATTGAAATAATTTTCCAATTTGCTGGAACACAGATCCTGTTGCCTATATGGACCTGTGCTTTGAGGGTATTTAGAATTACATGCTAGATAAGACAAAACTAGAAAGTTACAGAATATTTAGCAAAGAAATAAGGTAAATAGTTACTTCTGACTTCAGTGAAGCCCTTAGATTTGAGTAGGAAATAAAATCAGAAATTCAATCCAAGACATGATTCAAGGAGAAGAAACATTTCAGTGCTGTTGCTTGACCATATCCCATTGGTTCTAAGGGCCCCCATGCTTCTAGGGGCTGGTTGGTTCTTAGTGTATACAAAGACCCCTTTCTGGGAGACGGCCACTGTTAAAAACGCAAGGGAGAAGCTTCCTTTCCAGTCGGGCCTTCTTTATCCCTGAAACTATGGAAGGGAGGCCATAGCAGCCACAGATGACCCCAGTTGACAGTTCCGCACTGCCAATAGTCTGAGGAGAAAGATGTTGAGGATGACAGCAAAATCATGATAAATGCCCCTTTCTTGGAAGACTGTCTTACCAACTTTTTGGAGAGCTTACATATCCACATGGCCTCAGCTGCCTTGTAGCCTGCTGTTTCTGTCACCTGGAATCTTCTTGGGATGAGGAGGAGGCTAATTGTGGTCAGCTGCAGAGCCCCATGTAGTATGCTCTTGGGAATCCCTTTATGATGGAGTCAGTGCCTATTATTAACTTTCTACCTTACGAGGGCCTCAGGATGGGCAGGGTTGGTACACACACCAGTGAACCATTGCCTCTGACCACAGGCTCAGCCTTTAAGTCTCTGAGGCCACGTTGGGACATAGCATGTCTCTGAGGCTATTCAAGGTTGTGGGTTCTGGAGAATTCCATTCTTTTTTTGGTTCCTGTTGTCTAAGTACATCTGTCTGGGTAGAGAGGTTGGGCCAAGACTCAGACTTCCAAGCAGGAATGTTGAGGGTTATTCTACACGTAGTTTTTATTATGAATGTCATACCCTACCGAAGCTAGGGATATGACGAGTGAAATATTGGTAGGTGAGGCCACTGAGAATCCTGCTACGGGTTTGACCTGACCCACCAGTGTTGTGTTAGCTAATCTGTTATGCTGCCTTGCTTGGCTCTCTCCCGGCTGTGAAGGAACACTAGGGGCACTATCTTCTGGTGGAGTAAACCCAGTCCCTTCACTGTGTAGGATGACTGCAAGCATCTTAATGACTGAAGTACTTTTTGCTTCCTGAGGGTTCCCAACTCACTTAGAATAAAAACCAGATTTCCCGCCATGGTTTTGATTGTTTTAGTCTCTGAACTTTCTCCTATAATGCTTGCCTCTTAACTGACCCCAGAGTATGCTGGTGGAATCCTGCATTTTGGGCTTGCCATTTTCTCCCTCTGGGGCTGTTTTCATACCTTTCTCATTCAAGTGTTTGCTCAAGTATTGTCTTCTTGGAGATGACTCTACCTAAAAGACTACCTTCTTTCTCTCTGTTTCTTTCACTCTCTGGTCTTTTTTTTTTGCCTTTATGGTTTAAATATTAAGTGTTCTGCAAATCTCTATGTTTAAGTCTTGATCTTCAATGTAACGGTGTGTAGGGAAAGGGTCTCACCTCTTAAAGGTGAGCGCTAACAGAGAAGTTTGCTCACTGGGACACATCCTTAAGGAGGACTATGCAGTTTCTGTCCCTTTTCTCCTGCTCACCATGAGGTGAGCAGCTTTGTTCCTCCTTCCCTCTGCATCCCACCATGATGCTCTGTGTTACCATAGGCCCAAAATAAATCCAAGTCCACATGGACTGATACCCAGGGACCATGAGCATGAATATTCTTTTCTTTCAAGCTGAGTTTCTCAGGTGTTCTTTCAGGGAACAATGGAAACCTGCCTTGCTGTGCAGCAGAAGATGATCTTGAACTCTTGATTCTCCCCCTCTTGCATCCTGAGATTGCTGGGGTTTCAGACGTGTGACATCATCTTAGCTCAGTGCTTCCTGCATGCTAGGAAAGTACTCTTTCAACAGGGCTGCATTTTTCTTTCTTTAAGTATTTCCTATCAACTGGCAATACGTTGTATGTCTCTCATCATTGGTATTTGATCTTCTAACAGCAACAACTTGATATTATGTTGCACCTTGATATTATGTTGATAGTATGTTGCACCCCATGGGTATGTCTGCTAACACTAAGAGATATTTGTCCATGTTGAAGGTAATTTTCCCCAAACAAAAATCAAAACCACCACCAACAACAAACCAATCTATTTTCACCATTTTTGCTCATTCACTCAATATTCATTTTGTGATTCATGGAATGACACTCTTCCCTTGGCTGGGCTATGGCTTCTCAAGCTCATTCAATTATTTTCAGCTTCTATTTGACTTGACTCCTCTAATGTGATTTATGCTATAGAAAGGTATTATGGTTCATGGAGCCAGAAAGATCTGCCTTTGGTTCCCATTTCACTAATTAGTAGTGTTTGATCCTGGATAATATGCTTACTGGCCCCAGTTAAATCAGAAAATCAATAATTTACTCATGGGAGTTCTCCAGGAGTATTAAGTGGGAAACCATATTTAACAATCTTGGTACAGAAATTTTGGGCAGAGTGCAGGGACTCTTATGAAAGAAGGGGGAGATAGAAAGACCTGGAGGGGACTGGAGCTTTACAAGGAGAGCAACGAAACCAAAAAATCTGGGCACAAGAGTCTTTTCTGAGACTGATACTCCAATCATGGAGGTAGCCTAGAACCCCTGCACAGATGTAGTCCATGGTAGCTCAGTATCCAAGTGGGTACCTTAGTAAGGGGAACAGGGACTATTTCTGACATGAACTCAGTGGCTGGCTCTTTGATCACCTTCCCCTGAGGGGGGAGCAGCCTTACCCAGCCACAGAGGAAGATAATGCAGCCAGTCCTGAAGAGACCTGATAGACTAGGGTCAGAAGGAAGGGGAGGAGGATCTCCCCTATCAGCAGACTGGGGGAGGGGCATGGGAGAAGAAGAGGGAGGGAGGGGAGCATAGGGAGGGGGCTACAGCTGGGATACAAAGTAAATAAAGTGTAATAAATTTTAAAAAATTTAAAAAAACAAAAAACTAAACTGAATATATCATCAAAATTCAATAAATATCTACTCTGTTCTGTTTTTTCTTCCTTTATTCTGCGGTTCTACCTTCTTCCTCACTTTTTCTTCTGTATCTAGTCATTCCTTATTTAATTTTCCTATATGTGTGTGTATGTGTGCATGTGTGCGGGTGCATGTGGAGATCAGAGGACCACCTTTGGTGTCAGTCTTCACCATTTTCCTTGTTCTGAGACAAGATCTCTTGTTTGCTGCTGCATATGTTGGGCTATATGGCCTGGGAGCTGGCAGGGATTTTCTTCTGCCCCCAGTGAACAGGGATGCTGGGATTACAGGCTTATGCTACTGCTTCTGGCTTTGCATGTTTTTTTCCTTTTTTTCCCCTCTGAGGCAAGTGTTCTGCCCACTGAGCTGTCTCTAAGCAATTCCCTCTTTGTTTGTTCCCCAAACCTGTCCTGAGCTATGGTCTCTTTTTTTCTGGTTGTGTGTGTTTCCCAGGTTAAATCGTTCATACATGATGAAAGTTAACAACTTCTAACCATCTGACAATCCAGTCTCAAATCAGCTCTTTCTCCCAGGACCCCAACTCATTCCCCATTACCTACTGGCAACTCTAGTCCCATGTCCCATAGATTTTCCAGCTCTGTCTCAACTCAGCAATCCCCATCTCTCTGAGATTTATCCAGTTCACTGGACATCTGTAAGTTCTCTATTGTTTTTCCTCTTCTACCCCACACAGTTTCTGAATATACTTCTAACAGTTTCACTCAGTTAATTCAGTTTATAATTCTTTCTCACTTACTTGACTACCATTGCTTTAAACTACTCTCACTTGGTATATTTCTTCTAAATAATCTTTTGGAGTGAACTTTCTAACATGGAAATACGATCTCATCACTACTCTTTAAAAATAAAATTACTTAATAATTACCTGTCATCTTCAGGATCAGATTCCAAACTCTTTTGCATGACAGGCACGACTTTCTGTGAATTGGACCCATTCCCAGCTACAAATGAGGTTTCCTTGATATGTTGTGCAATTGCAAGCCCCCCCCCCCCCGCCTTTGATCAAGCTGTTCCCATTGCTTGGATCACTTCTCTTTTCATTCTCATCCGTTTGGCAATCTCCACATAAGCCTGTGGTTCTTAGTTTCAATATCACCTTCCCTTTGAAGCTTTGTTGACCTTTGCAAGCTGGAGCCATTCTTGGGAGTTCCCTGATTCACACATGTGTTCTTCGATTAAGACTTACGACTACAGAGGACCGTTGAAAGACTTTACCCAGCAAGGTATTGAAGGAGATACTGAAACTCATAGCCAAACTTTGGGCAGAGTTCAGGGACTCTTACGAAAGAATGGGGAGTTAGGAAGACCTGGAGTGGACAGGAGCTCCACAAGGAGAGCAACAGAACCAAAAAATTTTGGGCACAGGGGTCTTTTCTGAGACTGATACTCCAACCAAGGACCATTCATGGATATAACCTAGAACCCATGCTCAGATGTAGGCCATGGCAGCTCAGTCCCCAAGTGGGTACCCTAGTAAGGGGACATGAATTCAGTGTCTGGCTCTTTGTTCACCTCCCTCTGATGGGGGAGCAGCCTTACCAGGCCACAGAAGAAGACAACAAAGCCAATCCTGATGAGACCTGATAAGCTAGGGTAAGATGGAAGGGGAGGGGCATGGGAGGAGATGAGGAAGGAAGGGTGGGATTGGGAAGGAATGAGAAAAGGGGCTACAGTTGGGATACAAAGTGAATAAACTGTAATTAATATAAAATAAAAAAAGGAATGTGCTCAGAGTCCTTCCATTGAGTGGCTGTAGCTTCCCAAACAAGTTACTTAACCTCTTTAATCTTCAGTATTTGTTTTTGTAAAATGGAGGAAATATTCTTCTAAACATTCTTGGATTAATTAGAAGCACAGGAAAGCAGTAGACACAAATCAGTATCTTTAGGGTGTCACACCACAGAAGTCTGTATCTTATACTATCTTCTCCCTAAACTCAATCCCCACCTTAGTGCCCTCCCCACACCTCTTTCACTCATTTCTCTCCCTCCACCTACTTCAGATATCTATTTTGTTTCTCCTTCTGACTGAGATTTAAGCATCCTCCCTTAGGCACTCCTTACTACATAGTTGCTTTGGGTCTGTGGATTGTAACATGGTTATCTTGTACTTTTGTGCTAATATCCACTTATAAGTGAGTACATACCATACAAGGTTACTTAATTTAGGATGATCTTTTCTAGTTCCCACCATTTGCCTGCATATTACATGATATCTTTGTTTTTTAATAGCTGAGCAGTATTCCATTTTGTAAATGCACCACATTTTCTTTACCCATTCTTTGGTGGAGGGACATGTAGATCCCATTTCTGGCTATTATGAATAAAGTTGCTATCAACAAAGTTGACCAAGTGTCCTTGTAGTATGGTGGAACATCTTTTGGATATATGCCCAGGACTGGTAATATTGGGTCTTGAGGTAGAACTATTCCCAATTGTCTGAGAAACCTCCAGATTGATTTTCAAAATGGTTGTACAAGTTTGCACCCCCACCAGTAGTGGAGGACTGTTCTCCGTGCTCCACATCTTAGCCAGCATGTGCTGTCACTTGAATTTTTGACCTTAGCCATTCTGGTAGTGTAAGATGGAACCTTAGAGTCATTTTAAGTTGCATTTCCTTGATGATTAAGGACACCGAACATTTCCTTAAGTGCTTCTCAGCCATTAGAGATTCATCTGTTGAGAGTTCTCTATTTAGCTTTGTACATCTTTTTTTTTAATGGTTATTAAAACCCGGGTTATTTGGTTTGTTGGTGTCTAATTTCTTGAGTTCTTTATATGTTTTGGATATTAGCCTTCTGTTGAATGTAAGGTTGTTGAAGATCTTTTCCCATTATGTAGGCTGCTGTTTTGTCCCATTGATGGTGTTTTCTATCTTGCAGTAAGTTTTCAGTTTCATGAGGTACCATTTATTAATTGTTGATCTTAGTGTCTGAGTTTTTGGTATTCTGTTTAGGAGGTTGTCTCCTGTCCCAATGAGTTCAAGTTTCACTTTATGTTTAAATAGATTTAGTCTATCTGGTTTTATGTTGAGGTATTTGATCCACTTGGACTTGAGTTTTATGCATGGTGATAAGCAAGGATTTATTTGCATTTTTCTACAAGTAGACCAACAACATTTGCTGAAGATGCTATCTTCTTTCTATTGTATGGTTTTGGCTTCTTTGTCAAAAAGCAAGTGTCTGTATATGTGTGGGTATATTTCTGTGTTTTTAATTCAATTCTATTGATCAACTTGTCTGTTTTTATGCCAATACTATGCAGTTTTTAAAAATCACAATTGCTCTATAGTACAGATTGAAATCAGGGATGGAGATACCTCCAGAACTTCTTTTATTGTACAGGATTGTTTTAGCTGTACTGGGTTTTTTTTTTTCCATATGAGGCTGGAAATTTCTCTTTCAAAGTTTGTAAAGAATTGTGTTGGTATTTTGATGGGAATTGCATTGAATCTGTAGATTGATTTTGGTAAGATGAGCATTTTCACTATGTTAATCCTACCAATCCATGAGCATGAGAGATCCTTGCATCTTCTGATATCTTCTTCAGTTTCTTTCTTCAAAGACTTGAAGTTCTTGTCATACAGGTCTTTGACTTGCTTGGTTAGAGTTACAGCAAGGTATTTTATATTATTTGTGGCTATTGGGGAAGAGTGTTGTTTCCCTAATTAATTAATTACAATGTATTCACTTTGTATCCCCACTGTAGCCTCCTCCCCCTGGTCTCCTCCTAGTCCCACCCATCCTCCCTCTTCTCCCTGTATGCTCCTTCCCTAGTCCACTGATAGGGGAGGACTTTCTCCCCTTCTATCTGACCCTAGCCTATCAGGTTTCATCAAGACTGGCTGCACTGTCTTCCTATATGGCCTGGTAAGGCTGACCTCCCCAGGGGAGGGAACAAAGAGCCAGCCACTGAGTTCGTGTGAGAGACAGCCCCCATTCCCTTTACTAGGGCACCCACTCGGAAACTGAGCAGCCTATGGACTTCATCTGAGCAGAGCGTCTAAGTCCTCTTCATGCATGTTCCTTGGTTAAGGTATCAGTCTTTGCAGGACTACCTGGGCCCAAGTTTTTGGCTCTGTTGTTCTCCTTGTGTAGTTCCTGTCCCCTCCAGGTCTTTCTATCTCCCGTTTCTTCCATAAGGATTCCAGCACTCTGCCAAAGTTTATGTATGAGTCTCAGTATCTCCTTCGATGCTGTGGTGGGCAGAGTCTTTCAGAGGCCCTCTGTGGTAGGCTCCTGTCCTGTTTCTTGTCTTCTCCTACTTCTGATGTTTATCCTGTTTACCCTTCTGGGTGAGGTTTCAGCCTCTTCCCTAGGGTCCTTCTTGTTGTTTAGCTTCTTTAGGACTGTAGGTTATAGTGTGTTTATCCTATATTATATGTCTAATATCCACTTATGAGTGTGTATATACCATGTGTGTCTTTCTGCTTCTGGGTTACCTCACTCAAGATGATCTTTTCTAGTTCCCACCATTTGCCTGCAAATTTCATGATTTCTTTTTTTTTTAATTGCTGAGTAATATTCCATCATGTAATTGTACCACAATTTCTATATCCATTCCTCCACTGAGGGACATCTAGGTTGTTTCCAGATTTTGGCTATTACAAATAAAGCTGCTATGAACATAGTTGAGCAACTATCCTTATTGAATGGTGGGGCATCTTTTGGGTATACACCTAGGAGTGGTATAGCTGGATCTTGAAGTAGCACTATTTTTAATTTTCTGAGAAAGCACCAGATTGATTCCCAAAGTGGTTGTATAGGTTTACATTTCCACCAGCAATAGAGGAGGGTTCCCCTTTCTCCACATCCTCTCCAGCATGTGTTGTCACTTGAGTTTTTGACCTTAGCCATTCTGAGGGATATGAGATGGAATCTCAGGGTTGTTTTGATTTGCATTTCCCTGATGACTAAGGATGTTAAACATTTCTTTAAGTGTTTCTCTGTCATTTGATATTCCTCTATTGAGAATTCTCTGTTTAGCTCTGTACCCCATTTTTTATGTTTTAATTACATTTTTATTTTTTATATTAATTACAGTTTATTCACTTTGTATCCCAGCTATAGCCCCCTCCTTCATTCCCTTCCAATTACATCCTCCCTCTCTCATCTCCTCCCATGCCCCTCTCCAAGTCCACTGATAGGAGAGGTCCTCCTCCCCTTCCATCTGACCGTAGCTTATCAGGTCTTATCAGGAATGTCTGCATTGTCCTCCTCTGTGGCCTAGCAAGGCTGCTCTCCTCTCAGGAGGGTGGTGGTGGTCAAAGAGCCTGCCACTGAGTTCATGCCAGAGATAGTCCTGTTCCCCTTACTAGGAAACCCACTAGGAGACTGAGCTGCCATGGGCTACATCTGAGTAGGGGTTCTAGGTTATCCATGAATGGTCCTTGGTTGGAGTATCAGTCTCAGAAAAGATCCCCGTGCCCAGATATTTTGGTTCTGTTGTTCTCTGTGTGGGGCTCTTCTCCTCTCCAGGTGCCACACTCTCCCTCTTCTTTCACATGATACCCTGCACTCTGCCCAAAGTTTGTTTATGAGTCTCAGCATCTGCTTTGATACACTGCTGGGTAGAGTCTTTCAGAGGCCCTCTGTGGTAGGGTCCTGTCCTGTTTCCTGTTTTCTCCTTCTTCCAATGTCCATCCTGTTTGTCTTTCTGAGTGAGGATTGATCATCTTACCCGTGCCCTCCTTCTTGCTTAGCTTCTTTAGGTGTACAGATTTTAGTATGTTTATCCTATATTATATGTCTAATATCCACTTATAAGTGAGTATATACCGTGTGTGTCTTTCAATCAGGATGATCTTTTCTAGATCCCACCTGTTGCCTGCCAATTTCATATTTTCCTTGTTTTTAATTGCTGAGCAGTAGTCCATTGTGTAAATGTACCACAGTTTCTGTATCCATTCCTCTGTTGAGGGACATCTGGGTTGTTTTCAGGTTCTGGCTATAATGAATAAATCCACACACCTACAGATACTTGATTTTTGACAAAGAAGCCAAAACCCTACAGTGAAAAAAGACGGCATCTTCAACAAATGGTGTTGGTCTAACTGGATGCCTACATGCAGAAAAATACAAATAGGTCCATATTTATCACCCTGCACAAAAGTAAGGTCCAACTGGATCAATGATCTCAACATAAAACTAGACACACAGAATTGGTTAGAAGAAAAAGTAGGGAAGAGCCTTGACCTCATTGGCACAGGAGACAACTTCCTGAGCAGAAAATTAACAGCACAGGCTCTAAGAGCAACAATCAATAAATGGGACCTCATGAAACTTAAAAATCTTCCGTAAAGCGAAGGACACTGTCATCAGAACAAAACCACAGCCTACATACTAGGAAAGGATCCTTACCAACCCTATATCTGACAGAGACCTAATATCCAGAATACATAAAGAACTAAAAAGTTAGAAAGCAACAAATCAAGTAATTTAATTTAAAAATGGAGTACAGAGATAAAAGAGAATTCTCTGTAGAGGAATATAGAATGGCAGAGAAACACTTAAAGAAATGTTCAACGTCCTTAGTCATCAGAGAGATGCAAATCGAAACAACCCTGAGATTTCACCTTACACCCATCAGATTGCCTAAGCTAAAAAACTCAAGGAACAATACATGCTGGATAGGATGTGGAGAAAGGGGAACCCTCCTCCATTGCTGTTGGGAATGTAAACTTGTACAACCACTTTGGAAATCAATCTGGCGCTTTCTCAGACAATTAGGAATAACGCTTCAAGATCCAGCTATACCACTCCTAGGCTTATATCCAAAACATGCTCAAGTACACAACAAGGACATTTGTTCAACCACGTACCCCATTTTTAAATTGGATTACTTGGTTTGTTGGAGTTTAACTTCATCAGTTCTTTATATATTCTAGATATTAGCCCTCTGTCAGATGTAGGATTGGTATAGATCTTTTCCCAGTCTGTAGGCTATTATTTTGTTCTGATGACAGTGTCCTTCGCTTTACAGAAGCTTTTCAGTTTCATGAAGTCCCATTTATTGATTGTTGATCTTAGAGCCTGTGCTGTTAGTTTTCTGTTCAGGAAGTTGTCTCTTGTGCCAATGAGGTCAAGGCTCTTCCCTACTTTTTCTTCTAACTGATTTAGTGTGTCTGGTTTTATGTTGAGGTCTTTGATCCACTTGAACTTTACTTTTGTGCAGGGTGATAAATATGGACCTATTTGCATTTTTCTGCATGTAGATATCCAGTTAGACCAGCTGTCTTTTTTCCATTGTATGGTTTTGGCTTCTTTGTCAAAAATTAAGTTTCTGTAGGTGTGAGGGTTTACTTCTCAGTCTTCTACTTGATTCCATTGATCTACCAGTCTGCTTCTATGCCAGTACCATGCAGCTTTTTTTGTTTGTTTGTTTGTTTGTTTGTTTGTTTCTGTTGCTCTATAGTACAGCTTGAGATCAGGGATGGAGATAACTCCAGAAGATCTTTTATTGTACAGGATTGTTTTACCTATTCTGGGTTGTTTTTCCACATAAATTTGAGAATTGTTCCTTCTAGGTTTGTAAAAAAATTGTGTTGGTATTTTGATGGGAATTGCATTGAATCTGTAGATTGCTTTTGTTAGGATAGCCATTTTCACCGTTAATCCTACTGATCCATGAACATGGGAGATCTTTCCATCTTCTGATATCTTTTTCAATTTCTTTTTCTTCAGAGACTTGAATTTTTTTTTCAAACAGTTCTTTCATTTGCTTGGTTAGAGTCACACCAGTGTACTTCATGTTACCTAATTTCTTTCTCAGCCTGTTTATCACATATATAAAAGAGGGCTACTGGCTTTTTGAGTTAATTTTATATCCAGCCAGTTTGCTGAAGATATTTATCAGCTGTCGGATTTCTCTGGTAGAATTTTGGGGTCACTTATGTAAAAATCATATTATATGAGAATAGGAATACTTTGAATTATTCCTTACCAATTTGTATCCTCTTGATCTCCTTTTGTTTCCTTATTGCTCTAGCTAGGACTTCAAGTACTCTATTGAATAAATATGGAAAGAGTGGGCAGCCCTGTCTTGTCCTTGATTTTAGTGGGATTGCTTTAAGTTTCTCTCTATTTAATTTGATGTTGACTACTGGCTTGCAGTATATTGTCTTTAATGTGTTTAGTTATACACCCTGTATTCTTGATTTTGCCAAGACTTTTAACATGAAGGGGTATTGAATTTTTTTAAAGGCTTTTTCACCATCTAATGAGATGATCATGTGTTTTTCTTTCTTTCTGTTTGTTTATATAGTAGATGACATTGATGGATTTTTGTGTATTGAGCCAATGCTGCATCCCTGAGATGAAGCATATTGATCATAGTGGATGGATATTTTTGATGTATTCTTGGGTTCAGTTTGTGAGTATTTTGTTATTTTTGCACCAATTTTCATAAATAGTTGGTCTGAAATTCTCTTTCTTTGTTGCATCTTTGTGCTGTTTAGGTATCAGGATGACTGTGTCCTCATAAATTGAGTTTGGCAATGTTGCTTCTGTTTCTGTTTTGCGGAATAGTTTGAAGAGTATTTGTAAAAGCTCTTCTTTGAATGTATGGTAGAATTTTGTGCTAAGACTTTCTAGTCTTGGGCTCTTTAAAATCTATTTATTTATTTATTTATTTATTTATTTATTTATTTATTTATTTATTTATTTATTTGGTTAGGAGACTTTTGAAAATTGTTTCTATTGCCTTAGGGGTAATAGTCTATTTAAACTGTTTATCTAGTCTTGATTTAACTTTGGTAAGTGGTATCTATCAAGAAAATCATCTGTTTTGTTTAGATTTTCCAACTTTGTGGTGTACAGGACTTGGAATTAAGACTTAATGATTCTTTAGATTTCCTTAGCGTCTTTTGTTATGTCCCTTTTTTGTTTCTGATTTTGTTAATTTTCTTAGAGAACCATTTCTTGGTTTTGTTGATTCTTTGTACTGTTCTCTTTGTTTCTAATTTATTAATTTTAGCGCTGTGTTTGATTATTTCCTGGATCTAGTCCTCTTGGGTGTCTGCTTCTTTTTGTACCTGAGCTTTTAGTTGTGCTTTTAAATTGCTAGTATGAGCTCTCTTCAATTTCTTTATGAAGGCACTTAGTGCTATGAACTTTCCTCTTCGCACTGCTTTCATTGTGTTGCGTAAGTTTGGTCATGTTGTGCCTTCACTTTTATTAAATTCTAGAAAGTCAGTTGGACCGAGAGCCATGGCCTTAGGCATCCTGCCCATCCTGTGCCTTCCTGGTGCTTCAGATGGAAGACCATTCAAAGCATTTGCATCCAAGAGCAGAAAGTCTGTTACCAAGATGATCAATGCTGACATGGATGCAGTTGATGCTGAAAATCAGGTGGAACTGGAAGAAAAGACTCAACTTATTAATCAGGTGTTGGAACTTCAACACACACTTGAAGATCTTTCTGCAAGAGTAGATACAGTTAAGGAAGAAAATGTGAGGCTAAAATAGAAAAATCAAGTTCTTAGGCAGTATATAGAAAACCTCATGTCTGCTTCTAGTGTCTTTCAAACAACCGATACAAAAAGCAAAAGTAAGTAAAGGGCTCACCACCCTCGCTTCTGTGGAGTTGCTGCCTCCTCCTCCTTCTCCTTCTCCTCCTTCTTCTCTTAATGTTTGGATTTTATCCAAAAGTTTCAGTGTCTTTGTTTGCTTCCCTGAGTATTTATAAAGAGAATGTGAGAACAGGACTGTCCCTGAGTTATATGTATGCATTAGTCTATGGAAATGTGCACATGTAGAGACTTTATAATTAGAATTACAGATATCTATGAAACTTGAAGGTGAATGTTTTGCCAATTTGCATATATATATGTGTATGTATGATTTGCACTGTCTTTTAGTACATGCCTAACTAGTAAAATATACAAGAAAATAACCATGTTGTGAAAAAGTGACCAAAACATGTACTGAATGTACAGCTTTTGTACCTTGTCCACCATCTTGTGCCTCTCCTCCATCTGCCTCTTCCTTCCTGTGTCCTGTAAGGATAAAAAATTTTAACTTGGCCCTAAAAGCCCTTCTTTGTTCCTGGACTGAGAAGTACAAACAGTCCCTAACCATCCCCTAGTCACCATACCTGGGCACAGCCAATCACTAACTGCCCCCGTTAGAAAAATCCCCTACCCCTAGACCCCCTCCTCTTTTGCCGTTTTTGCCTTTATAAACTCTGTGATTCTGCTGCTCAGAGCTCGGCACCACCCCCTTGCGTGGGAGCTGTGTGCAGAGCCCCAGCATGCTGGCTACTAAGTAAAACACTTCTTGATGTTTGCATCAAGCTTGTCTTTGTGGGTTATTGGGGTCTGGCGTCTATCTTGAGGAACGGAGGGAGTCCAACAGTTCCTTCCTGACAGTAACTTTAATAGCTATCCCTCTACAAGAGCAATCTGAACTGTAATTGTTGACTCTTAACCAAAATAAGATACTCTCTTAGCTAAGGCTTGTCATTTGTGATATTTAGTAATAAGATAGGATTGCTGGCTTCTCTTTAATCACTTGAAAATAGATTGAAGCTATAAAAAACGGAAGGGTTTTCTTTGAAATGTAAACTGTCATATTGAGAATCTAAAAACTTCCTTTTGCATATAATACCTCATTTGATGTTGAAAAGATAGAGTTTTGGTCGTATGTGTGTGAGAAATTTAAAAAAAATCTTGAGGAAAGATAGAAATAAGGAGGAAAACTGGATAAACAGAAGTAACCAATTCCCAATGTTTTCTCTTCAGATGTGCATTACCTCTGGCCCATAGCAGCACTTTTCGGACAGTGACTGAAAGCAGACTAAGTCTGATTTAAATGGATTATGCAAGCCGCATGCCAGAGAGAGAGTTAAGAGTTTGGCCTCTAGGTTTGTTTGTACCCAGGAGGTGAACTTTTGAAAAGTTAATTGAGAGTATACTAGTATCAGAATCATGAATATAAGAGAGTTTTGAATATGTGATAATTGTATTTCATTTCAGTTGTTTTCCCAGAATTTCTCAGCTAGTTGGCTTGCAGAATTTTAGTCATTTCTTTTAACAAATTAAAAAAAATTAGTTTGTAGGTTCCATTTGATAAAGGAGTTGAGCTCAGAAATAATAATAAATTGTTATAATAGGAAAGATCTGCTAATGCACCCGATGACTCTTAGACTGGGCTGCTTTGACTGGTGGAATCATCTACTATGTTAGTGTAAGCCTTGATGAGTGAAGTTAGCTATAAGGACATGGAATCCTCACACTGCAGACATTTTGCAACCCTTCTGTGACCTTTTTACAAATATTTAAAATTGTGTTCAAGTTCTGATTTGCTGTTTAATAAAAAGCTGTTTCAGAAAAAAATAAATTCTAGAAAGTCTTTAATTTCTTTCTTTATTTCCTCCCTGGCCCAGGGAGATCACTGGGTAGAGAGTTGTTCAGTTTCCATGCATTTGTAGGCATTCTGTTGTTTCTGGAGTTCCAAGTCCAGCTTTAATCCATCGTGGTCTGATTGAATAAAAGGTGTTATTGAAATTGGGCCTGTGTCTGAGCCCATCTTGTCCTTTTATATTATACCAGCCTCCTTTCTACTCTGCAGTTTCATGTATACAAACTTTCGGGTGATCCAAGAAGACACATGCCCTTCTGCTACAGGAACTTTGCTCATGATAGTTCTATCTCATTGTCTTCCAAACAGTTTTCTTGATTTCCCCCTCTTCAACTCAAGCATTTTCTCAGGAAGTGCTGTCGTTCAAATATACCAATTTTGTACTTTCAGAATCTTCTTGCCTTAGATGGCATTATCAAAATTAGAGTCTGAGGTGGTGTAGCTGATCTTCTTTTTCCTACCCTTTATCCCCCCCTGCCCCTGGAGAGAAACAAAGATAGGAGAGAAACAAAGATATAGTGGAGAGAGGAATTAGGAAAAATCCCTGAATCTAATTTATTTCCGTTTGTTTCTTCTTTGACTTTGACTACCAGCCTCCCTGAACTACCAGCAACCACTCACCACTTAGGGGGTCCTTGAATTTATATACCCTCTGAAAAGTTCCCAGAATTCCAAGCATCTCACAGGTGCAGAAATTACCTGTAGCTGGCAAAAACATGCGTCTCCTGGAGCACGAGGCAAATCATGGCCAGCTGCTGCAGACAGTCTGAAGCTGCCCCAACATCCCTACACCCGGAACTAAAACAAAAGCACATTCTTGTAATATTTATGTGTTTTCCTTTCTTTTTAAGAAACCAAAAACTCCAGATTTCTCACTGAAAGGTGGAGAGTGAGAGTGCTCAGGATTTACTGACTAGAGAACAGTCAGGAGACTGATGGGGGCAGAGAGAGCCATACCAGAGTGTGGTTTCAGATGAGCCTGGCTTCTGCTTTATCTGGAAGGGAGTTTAGAGGGTAAACTGAATTTCAAAGTCTTTTCCTTGAAGCAAATGTTGGGACTCTTCCTCTGAATCCCACCTAAGATTGTGTGTGGGCCACTGAGATTTGCTAAATCCCAAGCAGATGTCAGTAGACAATCCTGTGGAAAAGTGACAGACATGACAGACTGGTTTAAGACTAAGGTGTTGGGGAGGGGGTTCACCTACAAAACACATACTGCTCAGAAGATGGGCACATCCGTGAAACATGGGCATTTCTGAGGCCTGAGTGAGTCACCAACAGTGTGCTCCAAACACAGCCTCTCCGTCACTGAATTTGCCCAAGTGAGCCACTGTCTTTACACACGTGATTTTGACTGTTCTCTGTTTCTTTTACTGGAGTAAGTCAGGCAGGACTTGCACACTGGATATGGTTTCTATGGTGAAAGCACGGGCTTGTAGCTATGTAGGGTTAGTAAGAACTAGTTGATGAGTAAGTAGATCAAACCGATGAATGGAGCCCACTTCTACTTTAGATGACCACAATCTCTTCCATGTCTCCATAATTACTATTTGCTCTATAGGAGCTTTCTTTTCTTCCTTCCTTGAATTGCATTTGCCTCTACTCCAAGAATCCCATGTCTATTTGTTCATATTCCTCTAGCACTTGGTCTCGGAATGGGGATCAGCTTGCCTTTGTAACAACCCACCAGTACTGAGAGCCATATGGAAAGAGTTTGATTCTGTTGCTACTTGGCAAAGGGTCAAATTGATGAGGAAAGACAGCACTTCTATTCAGTGGCCAAAGAATGGAGAATTTGGGACCTTAGTCTGCTCACAACTCAGCCTACCCCTCCAGTTTGTTGAACACAATTGCTGTAGAATATGAATAACTAGGGAGAAGGGGTCTAACAATGGAGACAGGTGTTCATATCTTTTCTGGGAAATGGCAGAGGTAGTCCACAAACTGCAATGGCACCTCTTTTCTTTTCCCTTTATGCTTTGATTTGCCAGTCATGGTAGCTGGTAGATATCTTTAGCCTCAAGTTAAGGTTGCAAAGGAAATACATATACTACAAAGACAGGATTTAAATTCTTTCATCTTGTGTGATTGGAGATCTTCAGTTCTCAGTGAGGAGTCAATGTTTCAGCCACAGGGAACTTCAAGTCTCTGAAAAGTAACCTAGGCAACTGTTGTCATTATGATCCATACAACAAAGGCACTATCTACAGCAAGGCTAGCAAGAGATGAAAAATGCACTATCTATTTATGTGACCTCAAAATTTAGAAATTTTTTAAAAAGTCAACTAGAAGCAAATGAAGCTGGAGGATTTATTTGGGTTTTTACCCAGCAACACTCTCAATATCACTTTCTGAATGTTAGGAGAAACATTGGAAAAATATAACTATTTGTTTTGGAAATTTCTATGGTTAATTTCCAGTGGACCATTTGCTATATATTACTTCCTGACTCTTTTACTGGAGTAAAATCAGGCAGGACTTGCACACTGGATATGGTTTCATATGGTGAAAGCACGGGCTTGTAGCTAGGTAGTATTAGTAAGGACTAGTCGATGAGTAAGTAGATCAAACCAATGAATGGAGCCCACTTCTGCTTTAGATGACCACAGTCTCTTCCATTAGACTGCTGAGAATTTAATATTTTAGAATATTTAGAGTATGTGTTTGTGTGCACATGCCATGTGCAGACATGTGTAAGCATGTGCACTCATGCCAAGGCCTGTGTGTGTAGGTCAGAGGAATAACCCTGTAGATCTGGGGACTGAACTCAGGTCATCAGGCTTAGTAGCAAGGCACCTTAACCCGTGGAGACATCTTGTTGCCTACTGAAGAATTTTATTCTTGCTATTCCGTCCATTGTGTGTTAGCCAAATCACACTTAGTATTATCTGGATTGTTGGGAAACTAGGAGCAATGGGATAAGAGAAGCATGAAATTTCAGGAAGTCTAAACACTGATAGAATTGGGCAAATCATACTCAAGCAAATGGTAGAAGGTTCTGAACCACAAGTAGTCTAAAATTCTAGGCTTGGCTCTGTATTGGATTAGATAATAGAATTCCTATTTATGCTGCCTTGTAGAAGCATATATGTGTGCATGTGAATGCATGCATGCAAGTACCCCCAAATATATCTATTCTTGAAAGTTTCACTGTCCAAACATGCTCCTAAAACACACATTTTTATCTAGATTTTTATAAAGTCTTTGATAAGTCACAGCAGCATCCTTTCTTGGCTCTGTACACTCTAGCTGGGCCATCTTGGAAACTATGTCTCCCTGAACCCATTTCATTATTTATGAAACAAGAGGGTTGGGGTGAATGGTTCTAGCTATAGAATTCTCTGGGAACTTTGTTTTGAGTCTACCATATGCTGGGTTCCTTTGTGGTATCTCCCTAGAAATCACTTTCATAGTAAAGCTCTCTGGAGCTGCTGTTATCCTAGACACACAGAAATGGATATTGAAGCTTTAGATATGGTTTTTCCCCATGGTTTCACATCAAGTTAGTGTGAGAGCCATTTGTTAGACACAACTTCAAGTTTGGAGCTACTTCTTGCTTTACTCCAGTCCCTGCAAAGTAGCTCTGATGAGATTAATAAAACAAAAGGAAGCTAGGGTCAGATGGAAGAGGAGGAGGTCCTCTCCTATCAGTGGACTTGGAGGGAGTCAGGGAGGAGATGAGGGAGGGATGGGGAGAGTGGGAGGGAATGAGGGAGGGGGCTATGGCTGGGATACAAAGTACATAACCTGTGATTAATATAAAAATAAATAAATCACTTAAAAAATAAAAAATAAACAGGAGTAAGCTATAAAAAAATAAAACAAAAGGAAGGGAAACCCATTTGGAATGGCTATTGATATCTTGACATAAATCATTGCCTCTGTCCCCTCTTCCACATTTGGAATATTGGCTATCAGCATCAGAGGAGGAGGGAAGCCCCGGGTAAGGGCACTGAGTGCATCGGACCAGGATTTAGGAAAGAAATGGACAACCAAGCACAAGAAGCATTAAAAACAAAGATGTGACCAATTCCAGCTGTCTCCCCCTAAACTCTCTCCCTCTACCCCATCTCTTTCCTCACCCGATTGCCCTATTTCCGTCCCCAATGTCCTCTAGTCTGTCCATAAAATCTATTCTATCTGCCACCTCCCTCCCCCAGAGACTCCTGTGTCCCCCCACTAGACTTATCTGGTTCTATGGATTATAGCTTGGTGATCATTTACTTAACGACTAATATTCACTTATAAATGAATTTATATATTTATCTTTCTGGGTCTGGGTTACTTTACTCAGGATAATTTGTTTCTCATTCCATCCATTGAGGCAGTGTCTTTTAAGAAACCCCAGGCTCACCAATACAGCTTGCTCCAGGGATTCCTGACTACCCCTTTAGAGACTGTAATTACAAGTGAGCTGCCAAACTCCCCCAGCATATATGTGGGCCCTGGGCATCCTCTGGTCCTTTTACTTGCACCAAGCCATCTCCATAGTCTTAGCACGTCCTATTTAAGGAATTATCTCTGTTCATAGAATGCTTTCTGTATCCTGACTTAAAGGATTTATGTTAAATACATAACAATATTTACTGCCTTAATAATTTTAGGTATAATGCATTGACACTATGTGCAGTCATTCTGTTATGCAGCCCTCACTATTATTCATTTCCAGAACTTGCTCATCATCCCAAACAAAAACTTTAGACTCATTACAGTAACTTTCCCCCACCCCCCATAACCCACTTGATAAACTGTATTCTATTTTCTGCATCCACAAATCTCTCTATTTTCTTGATTCCATAGATGCAGACTCATTGAATACCAGTTCATTTCTGTTTGGCTTATTTCACTTAGCTGAATGTCTTGAAAGTTTACCTAGGTTATAGCACAAGGCAGAATTTCAATCCTCTTCAAATCTAAACAATATTTTATTTTATGTATGTAGCACATTTAGTTTATTCATTCAGTGATAGGCCTTTGGATGCTTCCATCTTCTGGCTGTTTCACATAGTAATGCCACTATGAACATGAGGTATAAGTTCTTGACTTGTCAGAGCAGCAGTTTGACCTCCTGTCTCAAACAGGCACCTGTCAGCACACTGGGACTGGCCTGTAGTGTTTCTGTTGGAGCCATGCATGGAATTTTGGATGGCTCATGTGTGCCTAGACACAACAGCTGGTCCCTGGCACAGTGGTGAGAATGAGTACAGGGTGCTGCCATGTCCTCTTTGTGAGGAAGGACTCTAAGGGACAGAAGGAACAAGAGCACAATGACAATGCAGTACGGGTAGAGTACGCAGTGTAGCAATGAATTAATCTCTGTCTCTGGGTACAAATCCCCTTTGATATTCCTGGCTTGGATTGACAGGTGCTTCATTTTTCTGATTAGCGATGGGAAGCTTGGAGCTGGGGCTCATGGCCTTCCGTGCCCCCGTTCTGTAAGGGCTATGCATGTGTTTGCTTGATAATCCTCTCTCTCAGTGTTAGTTCCCTGCTGTAGCCCCAGAAGTGAATAACTTTGGAGCTGTGTTAAGCAGAAGAGTGTGGCTGTTCCTTTAGCTTCTGAGAAATGACATCATGAGGATTCTCACTTGGGTCATCTAGCCCAGACCTAGCTCCTTAAGCCTGATTTTTTTTTAATTGTGGGTGCCAATAAATTTTAGAATTGCTGTCAAGATAGAAATTACTGCATGGCCTTCAAGTCTCTTAGGTTGAGCCTGCAGTCTGGGAGATCAGATTCCAGGATGATAGGATTCTGACTGTCTCTAAATTCCAGACCAAGTCAGATGAGGACAGCAAAGGCAGGCATTCTCCTATGTGTTTGATTTGGGGTTCTGTCTTTTTAAGTTTCAATGATTAAGAATTTAGATGCTTTTATGTATTGTGCTTTAATCTCTGTGCTTTTGCCTCTTGCTAGACTCATAAAGAAAATAAAGATGTTCAATTCTGTTAGAGGGAAAATGGAGTTATATTTAAAGTTTTTGGTTAACTGCAGAAATAAAAATTATAGACTAGGGTAGCTCCAACTTCACTGGCTTGGGTCCAGTTCTTGCCTTTTGTTCTGTTCATTGAGTTTCAAAAATAAATTTAACTAGTTCTCTTTTTAATTGAAAAAAAA
>CM053750.1:35632095-35659325 GCA_028658305.1 Pachyuromys duprasi
AAATCACACCTAAAAATGTTCAGCTTCAAGATCCTTATACCTTTTTGGGGATTTCAAATTAATGGACCTAAGGTAAGAAATCATAAGGCAACTTTTAAAATGGATAATTTAAAGTCACTTAATGATTTTCAAAAAAATTACTAGGTGATATTAATTGGTTACTGCCTTATCTAAAACTATCCATGGGTAAATTAAAACCATTATTTGACATTGTAAAAGGAGATAATGATCTTAAGTCTCCTAGAGCTCTTACTACAAAGGGACGCTTAGCCCTTAAAAAATGTTTAAAATGCTATTGCTTCGCAATTCATTACTTGTGTTGATTATTCCAAACCTCTAATGCTTATCATATTCAACACCACTGTTATACCAACTGCAGTGTTCTGGCAAGAAGCACCAATTATGTGGGTGCACATTCCTTCTTCTCCTAGTAACATATCCATATTATAATACAATTGCAGATATGATTTTATTACAAAGAAGTAATAACAAAAAATATTTTGGCATAGAACCTAATGTAATTATTTAACCCTATTCTAAAGCACAGGTAAATTGGTTATTTCAAAATACAGATTGTTGGCCAATTGCTTGTGCCTCATTTCCAGGACAAATTAATAATCATTACCCACCAGATAGATTAATTCAGTTTTGTAACTTGCATGCTTTTGTGTTTCCCCAGAAAACCTCTTTACAACCTCTTGCAAATGCACTTACTATATTTACAGATGGATATTCTATTGGTCAAGCGGCATATGTTTTTAATAAACAAACTGTAAGTTTTCAAACCTCGTTAAAGTCATGTAAAACTGCAAGCCATTTTTTGCCGTATTTTCAGCCTTCCCTAATAAAGCTTTAAATATTTCTACAGATAGTGCTTATTTGGCCAATTCGATTCCCATTTTGGAAACTTCAGCACAAATAAAACATGCTTCTAACACAGCAAAATTATTCCCACAATGTCAGTCTCTAATTCAAAAACGTTCTCGGCTTTTCTATATTGGTCATATTCGAGCTCATTCAGGACTACCTGGTCCATTAGCAGAAGGTAATTTTAAAGCTGATTTGGCAACTAAAACTATTGGCTTTAACATGCAACACACAACAGACAACTTTCACAGGCTGTTAAAGCTCATAAAATTCATCTCCGTCCTCATACCTTACGATTAATGTTTAAAATTTCTAAAGGCAAATTGTTAAACAATGCCATTCCTGTGTGACATTTTTGCCCACACCTCACCTAGGAGTAAATCCTAGAGGACTAATACCTAATGCTATTTGGCATATGGATGTTACACATATTAATAAATTTTGTAATTTAAATGTTCAGATTAACTTTTAGTGGATTTATTTTTGCTACCCTGCAATCTGGAAAAACAGGTAAACGTGTAATAGCTCATTTACTTTCAGCATTTGCAGTGATGGGAATCCCCTCAACAAATTAAAACTGACAATGGCCCTGGTTATACTAAAGAACTTTTCAACAATTTTGTATTTAGCTTAATATTAAACATACCACCGAAATTCCATATAATCCACAAGGACAGGACATGGTAGAATGAGCTCATTTATCTATTAAAAATACTCTTAAAAAATTAAAAAGGGGAAATGGTACCCAACGAAAGGATCACCGCAAAATCTTTTATCACATTTTCTCTTTATTTAAAAATTTTTAAATTTGGATAAGGATGGTCATTCAGCAGCTGAACGATTCTGTCATACAAATACAAAAACTTAATATGCTACTGTTCTCTGGAAGGGTCCTTTGCATAATAAATGGCATGGCCCAGACCCAGTCCTCATATGGGGCAGAGGTGCAGTTTGCATTTATTCCACATGGATGCAGCATGACAGTTACCTGAAAGATTTCTAAAACAAATAAAGAACAACAATATATCCAGGGGAAAAGGAGTCCCTGAGAATGCCTCTTCCTCTTGTCTTACAGAAAAATAAAAATGAATTGGTCATCGCCTGGATGACATTGATCATGACTGCACTAGGATGGGGAATTGAAAATCAACACTTCAACCCACACATGCCACTTAATCTTACTTGGTTAATCTTGGGGCCAGAAGGAGAAGCTGTCTTCTATTTTCTCTAAAATTGCACATAAGGGGACTTGGTTTCCTGATATACTAATTCCATCATCCAAGTTATTTTCCAACTGTGGCTACTGGGCAAACAGTTGGGGTTACTTCTATGTCTGTCTGGCTGAGAATAGTAGAAAAAGAGGATGCGGAGGACCAGGAGATATCTATTGTGCCAAGTGGGGAATAGAGACCACAGGCCGTGTATGGTGGAGATTTCCCAGATTTACAGACTCCATAAAAGTAAACATAAAAGATCTTAAGGATGGTGAGCTACATGCCTACAGTTGTTTTAGAGACACTCTCACCTTAAATAGTTCATTTACGGAGTCAGAAAAGAAGAAAACCTGGGACACAAGACTATCCTGGGGAATTAGAATTTACAAAAAACTCAGCAACCCCCCTGGTACTGTTTTCACTATAAGGTTACTCAACCAATTACCTGCAGATAAAATAGTGGGAATAGGACCAAATCCGGTTTTGGCTCCAGTTCTGAAACCCCTACCAGAACCTACCACCCTACCACGGGGCATACTTTCCCCAGGTGTAACACCTCTTCTTATAGTAACTCTCATATCAGATAAGTCTCCTGAGGATTCACTTCTAGAACTTGTACAGCATACATTTCTTACTCTTAATAAATCCTGACCTGAATTAGCAGACTCCTGTTGGCTTTGCTACAATGCAAAACCTTCGTGCTATAAAGGAATTGCTGTTTTAGGTAGTTTCTCTATTTCATTAGATCACAGCTCATGTAGATGGCTGCAAACCACTCAAGTTCTCCTAACCCTACAGTCCATCCAAGGGCAGAGGACATGTATTGGTAACATTCCTGCTTCACATAAACATCTCTGCAATGAAACCTTTAAGAGTATAAATGCCTCAGGAGCAGGACAATATGTAATTCCTCTAAATAATACTTGGTGGGCTTGTTCCGATGGCCTCACGCCCTGCTTTTCTGTGCATTTGTTTTATGACTCTTACTGTGTTTTAGTACAATTAATGCCAAGATTAACATTATTCCTCTGACCAGTTTTCTCATCTTTGGGACCCAAAGTAGGATCAAGCCTTGCTACACCCTAAAAGAGAGCCAGTTACTGCAGTTACAGTGGCTGTTCTCCTGGGCTTGGGCCCAGCTGGAGCTGGAACAGGAATTTCTTCTCTAGTTTTGCAGGAAAGATATAATGATCAGCTAAGATCATCAATTTATCTAGATATTGAAGGAATGGAAACTGCTATCTCCCACTTACTCAAATCTTTAACCTCTCTTTCAGAAGTAGTGTTACAAAATAGAAGAGGATTAGACCTTCTGTTTGCTCAGGAGGGCTCTGTGCTGCCCTAAAAGAGGAATGCTGTTTCTTTCTTTTTTTTTTAATTTATTTATTTATATCTCAATCACAGGTTAGGTACTTTGAATCCCAGGCATAGCCCCCTCCCTCATTCCCTCCTACCCTCCCATTCCCTCCCTCATCTCCCTCCTCCCCACCCCCTCCAAGTCCACCAACAGGGGAGGACCTCCTTCCCTTCCATCCAACCCCAGCTTATCTTGTCTCCTCAGGGCTGGCTGCAACGTCAATGCTGTTTCTATGTAGATCATTCAGGAGTAGTAAAGGATTCCATAAAAAAGGTCAGGGAAGGCTTGGAGCAAAGAAAACATCTAAGGGAACAAGAGCAGGGGTGGTTTCAGACTTGGTTTAGAACTTCTCTGTGGCTTACTACCCTTTTACCCTCCATTTTAGGACCCCTGATAGGCTTGCTTATTTTGCTTTCCCTCGGTCCAATACTGTTTAATAAGCTCATGGCTTTCCTTAAGCAGCAGATTGATGCCATCAAGACAAAACCCATACAGGTGCATTACCACAGGCTGGAAATGGCAGATGAAGGCCTCTTTGAGATGTCTCTTACAGAATACTGACTATCCCAGTGAGCTGAACTGGTTAGCCAGTGATGGGTAAGGGAATCCACAGTGGTCTTTTTTTGCCACCCTTGCATCCTAAGACAGGAGCTCAGCCAATAGGTGTTGATGTATCCAATGACAGGCCAGTAAGGATTAAAGATCCAGGATTCCAACCTAAGACAAGCATGGTTCCCTTGGGATCACAGCCTTGAAAAAAATATTAAAAAGGGGGACCTGTTGGAGCCATAAAATGGCTGCTTGAGTCTAGCCTGCTTGGAATCCATGAAGCACAGGGTGCTTAGCAAGACATGGTGATTTTTCACCCCTAGACTTCAGGTGTTCTTTGATTGTTAGACGTTTGCTCAACCATTTAGATTTGGCAGGTATAGTATGAGAACTTTACTCCTGCTTTAAGAACTTCCTTGAGAATGTCCTGCTTTGCGATTTTCCCTAAAACTAGCTCCTCCCCCAGAATTGCCCATTCTTACTCTTTATAAGCTGTAACCTAAAGAACAATAAACGGAGACTTGATCAGAATTTTGTCTTGTCTCCATTCTTTGAGTCTCTTGCCCCATCCAATTCTCTCCCCCTCTCTTAGGGTCTCGTTCGACTGACCTGTGGCTGGGTCAGCAGCCAATGCAGATATGACCATGTCTCAAGGGCTCTGAAGAGGGGCTTTAGTAAGCCAAAAAATATTGTTAGATTCTTTAAAACTATCTTACAGGGGGCATCCTAGACTTATGCCGTATGCCCCTAATTCTTATGGAGCAAGTACAGGTAAATCTACTCTGCCCCTTCCTCTCGCTTTGCAGTGCTTTACTTCTGCTCATCCCAGGCTGTGAGCAGTGAGAGGCACCTGCTAGAAATGAGACATGGAAGGTCACTGCCCCCATCCCACCCTTTCCACAAAGCCATGTCCCTTACCCTTGCTCTCCCTGGGAACCTCTACCACCATTGTTGGTGTCCCTAATTCTTTCCACACTTCTGAAAGTGCCCCTTTACAAAACTAGCTTTGCATTCCCAGGGGTCTCCTTCGATGACATTTGTTCCATACTGGAAACACAACTTAAAACACAGTGTGGTTTATTTAAGCAAACTACACTTCTAGTTAATGAAATTTGGTATGCGTAATGATCTCCCATGGTCCAACTCAAGAGAACTCTCAACCATAGAAATATTCCATGGCTGGAAGTTTAAAATGACCAATTTACTAACAAAAATACAACACTACATAATCCTAACAAAAATAAATTAAAAGTTTCCTCTATTGATCCCACAGGCAATGCTCAGTGGCCCCGGGGCCAATGACAAATTGATTCTCACCAATTTGGTATTTTAGTATATTGGTCAAGTGATTTGGCAAGTTGATGTTTGGTTAATTGGCCTGCTTCTTTTGTTGCTAATGCTTATTTATCTTATTTTTTAAGTAATTTATTTATTATTATATTAATCACAGGCTATGTACTTTGTATCCCAGCTATAGCCCTCTCCCTCATTCCCTCCCACTCTCCCCATCCCTCCCTCATCTTCTCCCTGCCCCCCTGATTGGAGAGGACCTCCCCCTACTTATTTTATATGTTTGGTGTTTTGCCTGCATGTATGTAAAGGCACTGTTTGTGTGTTTGGTGCTCACAGAAAACAAATGAGGGCAGTGTATCCCCTAGAACTGGACTTGCAGATGGTTGTAGGCCATCACATGGGTGCCGGAAAATGAGCCTGGGTTCTCTGGAAGAGCATCCAGTATTCTTACTACCTAAGCCATCTCCTCAACCTGTTTCTACACACAAGCTCCCCATCTAGACCCTGACCCCAACCTGGTTCCTTGTGTTGGTTTTGAGGTCTCATGTCTCCCAGAACATTGTAGGATCACTTGAGAATAGGAAGCACATGCTACTTATCTTTACGTTTTTCTACTCCTGTCCAAGGGCTGAATGCAGTGTTTTCAGTAGTGATGACTCAACAAATGCTCGAGGAAGTGAGCGAATGAAAGTCCACCAACTATGCGAGTGTGTGAGCAAGCACATACTCATGCACACACACATATTCTCATGCACATATGAACACACACAAGCATTCACACACACACTCATGCACACACATATCATAGACTTATAGACAAGTCAGTAGCTGAAGATATTTTGTCGTTATGACACCTCTAATAAAGCCTTTTTTAAATGCTAGTAATTACCTAATTGATGCCTGACACATATCTATTTTCAAATTTAATTTCTAAACTCTACAGGCTATTTTAACTCTCCCCACCACAAACATTTCTCTTGAAATTTAAAACTCAGACCAGAGGGCTGACCAGGATCCAAACATGAATATGGTGGATCTGTCTCTGGATTCTAAAATAGGAGCAGAGAAATGACTCTCCCGGCAGTATTTTTAGCAGTGTGAGGGAAGGAGCTCCCTGTGCTGTTTCTTGGCAGGCTCACAGTCTGTCACTCCTGAGCCTGTCCCTTGAATTCTTCCAGCTTCTCCACCAGTCAGCATCTTCCCTCCTGCCTGTGGTCCATTGGGCTTATCAGCATTCTTTTATCCAAGTTGAGACATTTAAGATAAAGGCAGAGTTCAGCAGAACATGGTGACACTCACCTTTAATCCCAGTACTGGGGGAGGGGGGAGCAAAGGCAGGCCAGTCTATATAGTGAATCCTAGGCATACCAGGTCTACGTAGAGAAACCCTGTCTCAAACAAAACCAGCAGAGTTCAACTGTATAGACAACAACAACAAAACACACACACAGACACACACCAATCCACTGGAACTCGGTATATTTCCCAGAAACGCTGTTGTAGAGAGGACCAACTCGTGTTTGTGCACAGTAAGCATTCTCTGTTTAACCAACTCCTTAAAAAGCAGACATAATGCACTTTTTCTATAGATGAGGAAACAGGATACTGAAAAAATACAAGTACTTCCCTTCTGGCTAACTAGGAAAGCAGTACTCAATTCAAGGCCAACATCTGGTACTCGATTTCTTATGCCTCTCCTCATTGGTTCTCCCAGAAAACATGAAATGTGAACTGAAAACTTGTCCCAATTGCTCCCATTCCATGGAATGAAAAACAGAGGAGACCCTCTGGGTTTTCACAGCAGGAAGGGAAAAGAAACTTGGGTTCAGTCCATGTCTGGTGACTACCAAAGCCAGAGGGGGGTATAGCATGCCTGCTGGGCCCCAAACATAAGCAACATGGCAGAGAGAATGCTGTTCTGGTGCAGTACATGTTCAAGAGGTGTCCTGGCCAGGCTAGGACATCCTGATGAGAACATCAGGGCAGCGGCACCTTGAATGGCATTTCTATGCTAAGATCTGAGCCCAGATCACTCTCAACAAAGTGTGGAGGGACATTAACTGATAATGCACATGGCACTGGTTTATAGAAGCCTCTTCCTTATTAAGTGTGTCTTGGGGAAGCTAGGTGACCCTATGTCCCATTTCCCCTGGGGTGTCATAAACCAGACAACTGCCCTGATATAACTCGGTACAGTGTTCTCTTTTCCAGATTGTGTAATGGTCATACATTAACCTTTCATATAAAAATTTGTATTAGTGATTTCTTTGTTTTGAGACAGGGCTTTGTGTAGCCTAGGTTGGCTGCAAATTCACTACATAGTTGAGGATGGCCTTGAACTCCTGATCTTCCTGATTCTGCCTCCTACATGCAGGGATTTTAGGCCTGCTCCATCAAGCCTGGATTGTATTTGCTATTCTTCAAAGCCACAGTCTCTGCTTCCTCCTTCTACTCTCTGAAATAACCCAGGCATCAACCCTGCTCAACAACAGTGTACATGAAGGATGTGGCAAGACCAAACAACTCATGTGGCATTTACTCTTTCCCAATGTCTCAAGTTATGAATCAAACAGAAAGTTAGGTTTGTCCTTGGTACACTGTCACTGAATTTCTTGACACGGTTTCCCAAGACAATGGTATCACTGAAAGACAGTAAGTTGGTGACTGCCAAACGCCTTTGAGGCTCTCATAATGATACTAACTCTGAGCCCCACCCCCAAAAATCAACTTTTAAGAAAATAATTTCATATGCCCAATGCATAATTTTAAACACATTTAGTTGTTAAATTTAAAAAAAAACAGCAAAAAATAAAAACACTGTCTTTTGCATTAGCACTCCCATCAAATGAAGAACAAGCTGAAAGAAAGTGGTCTACTAATTTAAGATACGACAGCAGCTTGAAACTCAACACGTAAGCTTATAGTCTCCCCTAACTGCCTTTAAAATGAACAGCAGTAAAAGCCAGGAATATTTCCAAAGTCCTGGGCTTCACCCCAGCACAGAGAAAGTCATGCTATCTTGCATCAGCAGATCAAGTTACAGGTGTGCATGAGAGTCTCTGACTGCTCCATTACTGTGTCTTCTAGCCATGTAGGGGATGCCTCCCTCCCATTCCTCACTCACTGGCATCAAATATGACTTTCTGTGTCATCAGGATTAAAGTAGTTCTTTGGAAGGCAGCCTGTGCTAGCGGCAGAGCTTCCTGATCACAGGACTGGTCAAGCTGTTTATCTCATCTGTAGAATGGGGATGATGCTGAACCAAAATTCAAGCGTGACCTCTTGGCACTTGCCTTAACCTCAACACTGGGAAGGATAAGGGAAGGGGATTATGAGTCCAAGACCAGCCCTAGCTGTGTAACAAAACCTTGCCTCTGAATTCTAAATAGTAATAACAATAATGGTTTATAACTCAAAGCATTTGTGTGGGAACTCAAATGATTTAAAAACAGAGAAACTGCAAAGCATAATGACTGGAACATCATATGTGCTCAAGAATATTTTTCTCTTTTTTTTTCTGGAACATGGCCTAAAATTTTAGTTCATTAATATCAAAATTTAAGAAAGATGAATTTTTGATAGATGAAAGAACTTGTCAACAGGAAATCTCAATTGCAGTCCAGATCTACCCCCTCACTGACCTTCATGGCTTTTGTTGTCTGATTTCTTCTTTCCTTATCCAGTAAAAAAAAAAAAAATAACAGAGACATCTGAGGATCAAAGAGAAGATCCAATGAAATAACATAAGGAAAACTGATAAATGCAACAAGTATCAGTTTCCAATATTATTAGGCAAAAGGAGACTAAGAACATACTGCATAGACTTAAAGGCAGGAACTGAGGCAGAAGCCCTACAGGACAGCTGCCTCCTGTCTTGCTTTCCATGGCTTGCTCATCCAGATTTCCATAAACCCCAGGACCATCTGCCCAGATGTGGCACCACTCACAATGGAATGGGCCCTCTATATCAATCATTAATCAAGAAAGAAATTCCCAGACTTGCCTACAGTTTTATGGGGGCATTTCAAGTGTGGTTCCTCCTTTTCAGATAACTCTTGCTTAGGTCAAGTTGAAAAAAACAGAACAAGCCTCAACAACAACAACAACAAAAGGGGAGTTCACAAGGGAATAATTTAATGATACAACTGAAGGCCTCAGGAAAACAAGGAAAAAAACCTCAAAATAAGTAGATGGAGAGTCAGGTATGGTGGCTTTAATTCCAGCACTCAACATGACAGAGACAGGCGGGTCTTTAATTTCAAAGCCAGCCTGGTCTACAAATCGAGTCGAAGACAGCCAAGGCTACACGGAGAAACCCTGTCTTGGAAAGAAAAAAAAAAAAAGGACGTTGCAAGAGAAAATCAAAATTGGGGCTGAAATTAATGAAATAGAAGTTTTAAAAATTAAACAATGATACAAAAGTAGGTTCTTTGGAAAGAATAACAAGACTGAGAGACGTTTAACCAAATTAACAACAACGGGAGGATTCAAATTAATAAAATCAGAGAGGAAAACAGAGTCATACAACAGATACTGAGGAAATGAAGAGAATCATAAGGACAAACATAAAAAACTATATTCCACCAAACTGAAAATTCTAAACACATAGATTTAATGTCTATATATACATGACCTAACCAAGTTAAATAAAAATGAACTAAATAATGAGATAGAAGTGGTAATTTAAAAGCTTCCAGTTAAATCAATCCCAGATGATTCAGTACAAAATTCTACCAGATCTTCAAAGAACCACCCCTCTTCCTCAAACTATGTTACAAAATAGAAAATGAATGAGCATTTCCAAATTATTTTTATGAAGCCAGTTCCACCCTGATACCAACCAAAGACCGAAAACAAAACAAAAAAATTATAGGCCAATATCATTGATGAACCCAGATGCAAATATTCTCAATAAAATACTTACAAACCGAATTCAAAAACACATCAAAAAGATTATCCACATGAGTAAGTTGGCTTCAAATCAGAGATGCAGAGCTTAATATATAAAAATTATATATTATATATTGCAATATATAATATTATATATTACAACAAATGTAATCCACCATATAAACAGACTAAAGGACACAAACAACATGATCAACTCTAAATGAATAAAGGGCCTTTGACAAATCCAATATCCATTCATGGTAACAGTCCAAAGTATCTATGGATGCAAGAAACATCCTTCAACATAATAAACACAAACTCATCGGCAATATCATCCTAAATAGAGAAAATTTAAAAGGATTTCCACTAAAATCAGGAACAAGAAAGGAATGCCTACTTTCCATGCTCCTGTTTAACACAGTACTTAGAGTCTTAGCTGGAGAAATAAAATGAGTGAAGAAAATAGAAAAGAATAGAAATAAGAAAGGAAAGAAATCAAAGTGCCCTTATTTATATACATCAAAAACCTACACTCTACCAGAAAACTCCTGTACCTAATCAACAAAGTAATAGGATACAAAATCATCACACAAGATCACTAGTTTTCCTATACACAAAAGGAAAAAACACAGGAAACAATGTCATTCACAATATTCTCAAGATTATTTTGGAATGTCTTAACAGATAAGTTAAATACTTTCCTAATAAAAATTTTAACACTGGAAAAGAAAGTTGAAGATACCAAAATATGGAAAGACCTTCCACATTTATGGACTAGCACGAATAATATTAAAATGGCCATCACATCAAAAGCAGTCTATAAATTAAAAATGTAATTGCCATCAAAATTTCAATACAATTATTCACAAAAAAATAATTTTAAATTTCATATGGAAGCACAAAAGATCCAGGATAACCTAAACCTCCAGAACAATAAAAGAATGGCTAGAAGTATTACCATCCCAAATTTCAAATTATTCTACAGAGCTATAGCAATAATAATAATAATAATAATAATAATAATAATAATAATAATAAATGTCCTGGAACTAGCATAAAAACATATCCATTAATCAATGGAATAGAATTCAGGACCTACAGGTATGCTCACACCTTCTACAGCCACCTAATTTTTTATAAAGAGGCCAACAATAACACATTGAGCAAATAACAGCATCTTCAAGATGTTACACTTAGAAGAAGTAAACTAGATCCTTATCTCTTGCCCTGCATAAAACTCTACTCCAAGTCCATCAAAAGCCTCAACATAAAACCAGATTCCCTGAATCTGATTGAGGAAAAAAAATAGGGAATACACTTGAATTCGTGGCACAGAACAGTTTCTGAATAGGATCCCAATAATACAGGCATTAAGACCAACAGTTACTAAATGGGTCCACGTGGAGCGAAAAAGCTTCCTACAGCAAAGGACACCATCATTCAAGTGAAAAGGCAGCCTACAAATGGGGAAACTGTTTACCAGCTTCTTTAGGAGTATAGCTCTCAGTATGTTTATTCTATTGTATATAGCTAATATTCACATACTAAAACCTATACTCCGAAGGAATCTAAACAAGAAAGACTCTAGGGAAGATGCTCAGTCCTCATTCAGAAAGACAAATGCAATAGACATTGGAAGCAAGAGTAGACAGGAAACAGGACAGAAGCCTACCACAGTTGGCCTCTGAAAGACTCTGTTGATTGAGGTTTCAAAGCAGAGGCTAAGACTCATAGCCAAACTTTGGGCAGAGTGCAGGTAATCTTATAAAAGAAAGGAAAAATAGAAAGACCTGGAGGAGACAGGAAATCCAAAAGGAGACCAACAGAGTCAATAAAACTGAGCCCTGGGTTCCCTGAAGAGGCTGATACTCCAATCATGGACATAACATAACCCATTTTTTTTGAGACAGGGTTTCTCTGTGTACCTTTCACTGCCTTGGACTCACTTTGTAGACCAGGCTGGTCTCAAACTCAGAGAGATCTGATTGGCTCTGCCTCCCTGAGTTCTGAGATTATAGGCATGCGCCACTGTGCCCGATCCTCAAATGGGTTTATAAAGAAAACAAAATTATCACTACAGCTTTCTCCCCATGGCTTGTGCACCCTCCTTTTAGATAGAATCCAGGACCACCTTCCCAGTGGTGGCCCTACCACAATGGACTGGGCCCTCCCACACCAATCACTAATTAAGAAAATGTCCTACAAGCCTGCCTACAGCCCCATTTTACTGAGACGTTTTCTCAGTTGAGGATCCCTTCTCGCAAATGACACTATCTTGTGCCAAGTTGACATAAAACTAGCCAGTGCATAGACCTACCATAAAATTCAACTATACCACTCCTTGGCATATGCCCAGAAGACCTACTATATGTCCTATAATATATAGTACATGGTATCCTACAGTATATCCTCCATGGAGCTAACTGCTCATCTACAGGGATTATTTTTCTATTTACAATGGTCAGGAAATGAAAATGACTTATATATGAATTGATAATGAAAACATGGTACATTAACACAATGGGATGTTATTCAGCTATGAAAGATAAAATAATAAAATTTGCAAACAAATGGATGGAACAAGAAACTATCATTCTGATACCCAAATAGACAAATGTTGCATCCTTTCTGCCATTTGAGAATGTCAGCTTTGAATCTTCCGAGATGTGTGCTTTGCTTTGAATGCCCATAGAGGTCAAGAAATGAGTAAGCCCTTGTGCTTACAGATAAACACCAGAGGAAGCAGGGATGCTAACGCACAGGGCTGTTTCTGCAAACTGAGGGATGCATAACCTGTTATCTACCCAGAAGCCTGGAAGTAGATGTGACAAAGAGCCTGATGATCTGTGTGGCTGAGATCATACTGGATTCTCCCCCCAGACTCTTATCATGAGCTTATCAATCTCTAGAACCTATTTTTACAGATGATGTCACATGTATCAAAAAGTTTTGATGTAGTCACATCTCAAGCTTTATTGTGCATACAGAATTGAGTTAATTATCACCAGGAAAGTTTTCACTAAATTGTACTTTGCTTAAAGTGGATACTAGACATATAATACAGGATAAACATACTAAAAATCTGTACACCTAAGGAAGCTAATCAGGAAGAAGGACTCTGGCTAAGATGCTCAATCCCCATTCAGAAAGGCAAAGAGGATGGACATTGGAGGAGGGAGAAAACAGGGAACAGGGCAGGAGCCTACCACAGAGGGCCTCTGAAAGACTCTACCCTGCAGGGTATCGAGGCAGATGTTGAGACTCATAGCTAAACTTTGGGCAGAGTGCAGGGAATCTTATGAAAGAAGTGGGAGATAGTAAGACCTGAAGAGGACAGAAGCTCCACAAGGACAGAAACAGATCCTAAAAGTCTGGGCACAGGGGTCTTTTCTGAAACTGATATTCAAGCCAAGGACCACTCATGGAGATGGCCTGGAACCCTTGCACAGAGGTAGCTTATGGCAGTTCAGTATCCAAGTGGGCTCCATAGTAATGGGGACAGGGACTGTCTCTGACATGAACTGATTGGCCTGCTCTTTGATCACCCTGAGGGGGAGCAACCTTACCAGGCCACAGAAGAGGACAATGTAGCCACTCCTGATGAGACCTGATAGACTAGGATCAGAAGGAAGGGGAGGAAGACTTCCCCTATCAGTGGACTTGGGTAGGGGCATGCATGGAGAAAAGAGAAGGAGGGCAGGATTAGAAGGGGAGGAGGGAGGGGGATCAAGGGGGATACAAAGTGAATAAAGTGTAATTAATAAAAATAAAAATAATAAAATAAAATAAATATGCCTAAATAAACTACTTGTGGTCAGACTCCTGAAATTTGAACCAACACTGGCCATTGAGTCATGCTAACCCACACTACTTTCTTGCCTCTGCAGATTATTACTCTGCTGGCTATGGTAGGTCACAGAGGCCCCTCCAAATAAGGGCTGTAGAAGGGAGAGAGTCTCAAGGGAGGGAAAAATTCAGGGACATAGAGGGTTGAAGGGGAATAATACAACAGGGGTTCTTAAACTGGAGTTGGGGTAAACGGACGGGATAGAGGAAGGAGCGATAAATAAGACTAAAATCCATTCGAAAAAGACATATAGAAACACTACTGTAGAAGCTTCTGAAAACAGAAATTACACATAAAAAGAAGTAAAATGTAGTTGGCCCATAATAATACCACAATAATATCCCTACCGGATACCACAAGCTAACAAAACAAAAACAGTGCCAGAAAAAGACTACCTCTTCTGAAGGTTTTCACCACTGAGATCTGATAAACCCAGCAAACATCATAAGGTATTGCCAATGATCCTGGTTACTCCCAAAACTTGATGGTAAAGCTCTGTTGCTGAAGACATCACATTCTTGAGTCATAGAACACACAAAAATCAAGTACTGGTACTGACCCAGAAGTTTTATCCCTATTGGCTAGCTTTCTGCTGGAAAGTGCTACGCATATTACCAAAGAAGAAAAGCAATCATCAGTCTTACCCAGCTATGAAACCTGTGAGCTATAATAATGATTAGCCTTGCAAGACATCTTCTGATACAATAGTGGTACAAATGTCATGGAAGTGACCAACCATTTTATGATTGAATTTAAATTCTGCTCCATAAAATGAAATTCATACCCAGCAATATTATCAGGCTAAGAACCTGTGGCTGAACAGCCCTAGGGAATAGTCTACAATTATCATTTTGATAAAGGGGTGTATTATTAAGCCAAATCCTAGTGACTTATTATACCCATAGATTAAGGTACTTCTCAATACTCATCAAAAACATTCTCTTTACAGCAGAGAGTGATTAATACAGAAACCTACATTTTTCCAAGGTACAAAAAATAAGAGTGTTCATCCCTAAATGTGACATCTGTAACACACACACACACATACACACACACACACCTACCTCCCAAGGTTCAGCGATAATTTCATAAAAGGGAATAGAAAGATTCTAAGAGCCATAGGTGGTAACTATAAATAAATAGCAGCAACTCATAGACAAGGCAGGTCAGCTGCACCTATGAACTCACAATAGTTATCACAGGTTATGACAACATGCACAACAGCTGTATAAGCTCAAACGAGACCAAATCCCAGTATGGAGAGGGGAGATGTGCATTACCTCTCTCTAGCCAAAGAGCTATTAGCATTTGATAGCTGCTGGAAGAATGAGTCACTTTTCTTTAGGAGTGTATCTCCTCACCCTCACCCCTCCTGAGTCCATCAGTGAAAGGCCACATGATAAAGATATGTGAGCAGCACAAGTTGCACCTGATGGGTTTAGAAAAAAAAATAGGACATAAAGTTGGCTGGGTATCAAAGGTGAGTGGATCTGAAAGGAGTTTAGGAGTTGTGAATATGAACAAAACACAGTCTAAAATTCTCAGGGGACGAATGAAAAAATCAACCCTAAGAGAGTAATTATATTGGCTCCTGGTTTCAGAGATTTCTATTAGTGGTCACGGTCCTATTGCTTTGGGCCTCATGGTAGCATAGGACATCTTGGCAAGAGTGCATGGTGGAAGATGTCTCATGGGACCAGGAAGCAAAAAGAAAGCCAGAGGACAGATTCCTTTTAAGACCATGACCCCAGCAACCTAATTTCCTTCCACCAAGCTTTATTGGCTAACATTTCTGCCATCTTACAATAGTATCATGGGATACCTTGGGTAGATACTTCAGATCCAAACCATAGCAAGGCTCTTCCTTGGGATCTAAGAGGAACTATAAACCCAAGTTAATCTAGGACCCATAAGAATCTCATCCATAAGAATTTCAATGATTCATCCTGCACTCTGTTTCATTATCTTTTTTTAAATCTACTTGTATCTGTACAGTTTTTAACAATTGCAAATGTGATAATGTAACATAGGTGATATGTTCCAAGACCCCAATAGATGGCTGAAAGCAGGACTACTATAGCACCAAACCCTGTGTCATTTAATAATAGGAACACGTTATGAAAAGTTCATTATTAGGTAGTCTTCACTATTCTGCGAACATCACAGATACTTAATGCAAATTAAGACAGGGCCAGTGAGGTGCCTTATGCAATCCTGGGGACCTGAGCTTGAGTTCTAGAACTCACATAAAAGTGAATATAGAAAAGCAATTCTACAGTTGTTCTCTGACCCCCACCATGTGCTATGAACACTATAGTATGCCTATGAGCATATATGAGTGCACACATATATAACAACAATAATAATCTTAAGAGACAGCTCTGACATCACTAGATGAATATTTTATGGAAGTACTATTGTACACATGATCTGAAACTTACTGAAATATCAGTAAGTGGAGCATGACTATACTACTTTTTCCATACAAACATACTATGATAAATTTTAATTTACAAATTAGGCATAGTAGATTAACAACAATAAGACTAATGAAACAGAACAAATAAAGTATGGGTGAGAATACTCACTTATAGTCCAACTACTGAGGAGGCTGGAGAAGAATCACTGGGTCCCTCAAGTATGAAGTCAGCACAGGCAACATAGACTCCATCAGATAATATTTATAACAGTAACATGTTAACATAAGATCATATGAGTGGGTGCAGTCCTATGCCTCTGTCTGAAATCTTTCTCAAAATATCTACTATACCTCATTTACACAATGGAATACTAGTCAGCAATTAAAAGAAAGGAAAATATGAAATTGGCAGGCAGCAGGTGGGATCTAGAAAAGATCATCCTGAGTGAAAGGCACACACGGTATATACTCACTTATAAGTGGATATTAGACATATAATATAGGATAAACGTACTAAAATCTGTACACCTAAAGAAGCTAATCAGTGTATCAAAGCAGATGCTGAGACTCATAACCAAACTTTGGGCAGAGTTCAGGGAATCATATGAAAGAAGGGGGAGATAGTAAGACCTGGAGAGGACAGGAGCTCCACAAGGAGAGCAGCAGAACCACATTATCTGGTCAAAGGGATTTTTTTTGAGACTGATACTCTGACCAAGGTCCATTCATGGATATAACCTAGAACCTCTGCTCAGATGTAGGCCATGGCAGCTCAGTATCCAAGTGGGTTCCCTAGTAAGGGGAACAGGGACTGTCTCTGACATGAACTTAGTGGCTGGCTTTTTGATCACCTTCCCCTGATGGGGGAGCAGCCTTGCCAGGCCACAGAGGAGGACGTTGCAGCCACTCCTAATGAGACCTGATAAGCTAGAGTCGGATGGAAGAGGAGGAGGACCTCCCCTATCAGTGGACTTAGAGATGGGCATGGGAGAAGATGAGGGAGGGTGGGATTAGGAGGGAATGAGGGAGGGGCTACAGCTGGGATACAAAGCAAATAAAATGTAATTAATGTAAAAAAAATAAAAATTTAATTAAAAAAAAGACAAAAAATATCTACTGTACCTGACTCATGCATCTTTTTAATTTTGGAAAATAAAGCAAGTGGTAGATTAGAGAGGTAACAATAACACTTTCCTCTGATAAACAAATCATTTTAAACTACTGTACTTTATCTATTTCCATAACTTTTAATATGGCTTAATTTTTCTCTTTAATTCTTTTCCTATTGAATAATGGCCAGAATCTTCCTTATGACTTTCTCACTGATTCTGCAGAGCCCTTCCCTGCCCCTTCCACCAAGCTGCTTGCTTACTACCACTACTGAGCCTTCTGGCTTTCTTGGCCCCTAACTCTAAAGGCATGGCTTGCTTTCTTCCTTTCCATCTTTTTTTTTCTCCCAGCTACTACCAGAATTACAGCTCACCTGCCTCCGGTTTTTCCTTTAAACTCCAATAAAATTGTTTTCAAGGTATCTTTTGAGTCTATTTCTAAATTATTTTATTAATGAGAATAATAAAATAGTTAACCCACATAGGGAAACCTTCATTTTCCCAGTAACATAGGTGCACTTGTGAAAGTCCCTATCTAGAGTAGAGCGTGGCTGCCATATCCTGCCTTCCATCTAGGGCAGGGCTTCTCTCCCAGAGGCCCTTCATTATATAAACAGTCATCTTGCCTCTGGCTCCCCTTTCTGCCCTTTCCCGGCTTCCAGCCCTTTCTCTCCCTTTCCACCCACCCCCAGCACGCAACCCCCTTCCCCCTCCCCCTTCCTCTCCCTTGCTGTTCCCAATAAACCTGCATTTATTTAATATAGCTTTGTCTCTCCATTAGCTCGTTATGTTTTGTTTAATCAATCAGTAGTCTGTGATGTGGGAACAATGACAAAATGACTTATTGATGTCTCTCTTAGAACATATACCCATCATTAGGCAATGTATAACTGCACTGAATTAAGTGTCTCTAAACTACCACATAGTGCCAAGTATATGATAAACATTCAATAATTACTGACTGTTTCTGTTTATGTCTGAAGTGATGAGACCAACAAACACAAGCAGTGAGTCAGATTCCACTTTTGTCAGCAACAGATGATAACAAGGTGGCGCTTCCTCACTCAGAGCCTAACGTCACATGTGCAAGTTCAACAGGATGCTTTTCGAGTAATGTGTTTAGCCTGCTGCTTCCTCATCTAATCACGTACAGCTAGCATAAATCAAAGCTGGACTGACAGAATTTGTGCTTAAATGCGAACTGAGCTACCCTGAATGTGTGACCCTGAATGTGGCAGATTCTTACAACTGAGAAACACTGCAGCAATATGTTGCTGTGGTTTCTTGGAGCATCACCTGTTCCACACCCTGCTTGACACCTCCCCTGAACCCTGTACTGGCAACATCTCCCTGCAGCTTTTGTTAGAAGCCTATGAGAGAACATCCCAAAGGACAGCAAGACAGAGAAGAGCTATGCAAGGGTGTGTCAGAGCTAGAGGCACCCACTGGTTTCACAAGGAAGATCCTTGCAAGAAAGCGGAATGAACTTGCAGTCAGGACTTGAGCTGCTTCTTTTTTTCAGCTCCGAACACAATAGATCCCATCCCCTAATTGCTATGTGTTGCTTCAAAATGCAAGAAACACAGTATGTTCTGTTTGTGTGGTAATTGGTGGTCTTGTTAGGAGTTGTTAAGCAATTGTTCAGCTAAGCAGTCCCAGCACCCCCATCTGGGTGCCTCTGCAGTGTTACCACACCATCCCTCCTGCTCCCACCATAGGAGCTGCCAGCCCCACACTGTCACTGAAGATTCCATGCCACAGTTGAAAGGGGGGGGTGGCTTTCAGTGTATTTACTCCTTAAGAATGAGATTGACTGCAGTGAGTTACAAATCCACCGCCTAATGGAGATCAGAAGAGAATTACTAAGTTTTCAATAAATGCAACTGCGTATGTGACAAAAAACTAAGCAGCTGCTTTCATGTCAGCTGAAAGGCATTTAACAATACCGAGAAATGTGTGCATGGAAAGTGGGGTTTGTGCCTGCAAGCTCAGCCAGCCAGGTGTCTCTTGATTGACAAGAGTCTTTACTGAGTCCACGGTGCTCAAGAGGACACAGCTCTCCTGACTGCAAGGTGATGGGTAGCTAGAGAACTTGGCTACACTCTTCTCACCTACGAAGCTGGAGGATTTCAGGTCCAGGACACAGATCCCTGTCTGAAATCTAACAAGAGTAATAGGGGAAGAATGCAGCTTCCATGAAAATATCTTTAAGTAATATGCAGCTCTAAGTATAACTTGGCCTAGGTATTAACTCTAATCTTTCACATAACGATTGGGGAAGAGTTGAATGAAATATACAGAATCCTACCTCTGAACAGTTTCCCGTATCTTAAGTCTTATTTTTAAATATCTAATCACTGTATTAATTTTGTGTGTGTGTGTGTGTGTGTGTGTGCCTGTGCATGTGTGCATAGGCTCTACAGACTCAGAGATGAAGCTTATATTTTCAGGCCTGGGCACAAACACCTCCAACCACTACACTTATTGGTCTAAATGCAGTACGAAGTGAAAGAGTTTGAGAAAGGTCTCATCGTATGACGTATACATTGACATGGTCTACAGCTATGGTAGATGGAACTGTGTCTTTTCAAAATGCATCAATAGCACATTTTTTAATAACTAAGAGGACCTCAGAGGCTTCAAACACAACAGTTCAAACATAAAGTAAAAATGCTAATTGCTCTGATTTAATCAGCACACATTATATACCTTTTTGAAATATCACACTGGGCTCCATAAATATGTGTAATTATTACATGTTAATAAAAAAGGTTTTGATGTTTAAGAAGATAGACATGCTCACTACTCTCATTTGATCATTACATCTCATGCACATGTATCCAAAGTTGTCTTTGTACCCATGAAGGTACACAATTAAAACAATAACAGTTAAAGACAAGAAAAATGTTGTATATGATTTTATTTGGAAAGAGGTTATTCTGGAGCAGAGTAGGCCTTAGTCTGATACAACTTGTGTCTTTATAAGAAAAGAAGACATAGAGGGCAGAGGACAGAATGCCATGTGACAAGCGATGCAAAGAATAGGGTGAAGTATATAAGAAGCCAAGGAGTGCTAACTGCCCACCAGAGGCTTGGTGAGAGACAGAAACAAATGCTCCCTCTGAGGCCCTAGAACAGAGCATGCCTCCTGACACCTGAATCCCAGACTTCTGCCTCCTTGTCTGTGAGAGACTAAACTCTCTTCTGTCTTAAGGTACACAGTGTATGAAAACATGTCAATGCAACCCTAGAAGTAGTCACACTGGTCAGCAGGATGTGTTCGTCTCCATCTGTATGTCAGGAGCATCCCACTTACACATGTACACTGCAGTTTCAAGGACACTCTCTTGAACAGGGGACTTTCTAGGGTTGTTGGGTTAACTTCCTTAGTCATTATCATTCAACTAAGGCTCCTTGATTTTCAGCACAGGGCACCTTGTTGCTGAGGAAATGAGGCCTGAGACCTCCTAAAAGGACTTCTAGCTCTCACACTGTGCCTGGCGTTGATAGTTGGATGGTCAGAACAAGTCATCTTCATTTATGGTTTCTATAGCCACTAACAACAGTCAACCGCTTCTACACCCTGTTAGTATCCATTTCCTGTATCTTTTGACAGTACAACTTCTTCATAGGCTGATGTCTCCCCTTCCTCTGGCACCCATGGTGAACGTGTTAACAAATGTTGTGAACACCTGTGAACCACAACAATAGGATGCCTACTGCCTGAGCTGTTAAATAAGAGGTTACTGTAGAAGTTAAATGCAGGACAACAGTGAGATCTAGATAGAGCACAAAGGGCTGTGGCCACCATTCCTGCTACATATATAATAGAATGCTTGTTATGTTGTGCAGGCAATTCAACTGGCCTGCCCTTAGAGACCTTTAGAGCCCTGACAACATCTATGTCAGTACCTGCATCTTATGACATCATTTGGGCCAGTACTTCAGGTATAACACCCCCCTCTCTCCGTCCCTCTGTCTCTCCACCTCCATCCAATAAACCTTTCATATCATATCTGTTGTATATTCATGGCATCATTTTATATAAGAACTAACAATGCTAATTCTTTCAACAGTGAAGTAACTATATTAAGTTTGAGCTATATAACTCTTTTACTACAAAGTCTCAAATTTCATATTGTCTAAAGTAAAACTCAAGTGGGATTCCATGAGCTTCCTCAGATTCAGTACATGCATTAAAAATAATTAGTGACAACTGCAAATTTCTTTTGTGCACACTTGTGAAAAACATGTGGTTTTACAATATCATGAAGCTGTCCTAGTTCCCTTCTTTTGAAAAGCCACCCAAAAGCACAGGGAATAGGTAGCACAAATCAAACTACATCGTTGATGAAATCAGAACACGTGTATCAGTCTCCAGATGCAAACGATGAGAATGCACTGACAAATGCAGGAAGCGGTGAGTGAAAGCAGGAAATTAGGGCCACACATGTTAGATGCTCTGCAATGCAGTCAACACGTACAGGAGAGAAACACCAGTAATTCCTGAGTCAGAACAAGATCACTGAATCGGGAACAGGACTGTGATGGTTGATTATCAACTTGGCAAAATACAAAGTCTCTTGGAAAGGGAGTCTCTTAGGTAGGTCCACGGGCATGCCTGTGAGGAACTTTTCTTACTTGTGTTAAATGAGGTGCCCTGAATGTGGGTGGCGCCATTTCAAAGGCTGGGTCTCAGACTGGATAAAAAGAAGAGAGCTAGCTGAGCACTGGCATGCACGCCTCCGTCACTCTCTGTTCCTGCTATTGGATGGAGTATAGCCATCTCCCTCAAGCTCCTGCTGCTATCACCTCCCTGCTATGATGAACTGAAACGTGAAACTATAAACTAAACTGAACCCTTTCTCTCCCAAGTTGCTCTATTTATTTTTGAGGTCTTTTATCTCAGGAACTGGACAAGGAACCAAGACAAGATCTAAAGGGGACAGAAGAGGTGAGATGGACAGTAAACCATGTACCGTTTTGAATGTGCAGGAGCAATCTGTCTGTGAGGCAAGGCTTACCACACAGAACATCATAACCGCAGCCCAGCAAGCAGAAAGAGATTCGAATGCTTGATCTGAAGTCTATCAATCCTGAAATGGCACAGATCGCCTCTCACAAAAAAAGCCCATTCTTGCTGACTAAAAGCAACTTTCTTATTTGCAAGAATTTTATAATAAAGTTTATAAGATTGTTTTATGAAGTATCTAAAAGTATGCAGAGAAAATGACTATAAAGAGCTGGTTTGAGAAAATCCCATCTCTTTGAGAAATAGTTTAAATGATCACTCAACAAAAGATTATCTACAGAGATACTGCTTATAATTGGATGCTGGAAATACAGTAAGTCTATTAATTACTATTGTCCTCATAAAACACCATATCCAAGGCAACTTACAGAGGAAGGCTTCATTTTGACATTGTTCTAGCAGGCTAAGAGTCCACCATAGGTTCAGCCTGCCAGTGTACTTAATAGCCTGTTCAGCTCCTTTTTCTGCAACCTGACACAGCAGCCATTGCTCCTGGAAAGCTTGCCCTATTCAGTGTGTCTGACAAAATTGGCCTTGTGGAATGTGCAGAAACCTTGCATCTTTTGGTTTGAGTTTAGTCACTTCTAGAGGCATGGCAAAAGCACTCAAGAACGCTAACCTGGCAGGCAGAGATGTATCTGAATTAATGGAGTTTCCTGAAATGGGGGGGGGGACACAGGTGAAAACCTTGTCTCCTGCCAGACATGCTGGAACCTTGACGTGCAATATTCCAGAAGACAATGTTGAAATGGCCAGACTTGATCTCAACCTTATTACAGTTGTTTGTAAAGACTTTGTGAAGACTGTGGTTTCTCCAGATATAACAGGTGAGGCACCTGTTGAGGTAATTGATATTGGAATGATCTTACTGAGAGCTGCAGTCAAATACCATACTCAAGTGACAGTCATATGTGAACCAGAGGACTACACGGCAGTGGCCAAAGAGATGCAGAGCTCTGATAATAAGGACATCTCCCTGGAAACTAGGTGCCACTTGGTATTGAAGGCATTTACTCGTAGTGCACAATATGAAGAAGTGATTTCAGATTACTTCAGGAAACAGTACAGCAAAGGAATTTCTCAGATGTCCTTGAGGTATGGAATGAACCCCCATCCAACAACACCTGTCCAGGTGTATACACTGAAATCCAAGCTGCACATCACAGTTCTCAGCTGAGCAACTTGAGTCATGACCTTGTGTGATGCTTTGAACACCTCGGAGTTGGTGAAGGAACTCAGAAGCATTAGATATTGTAGCTATAGCTTCTTTCAAGCTTGTCAGCCCAGCAGGTGCTGCTGTTGGGATTCCTGTCAGTGACGGTGAGGCTAGAGTCTGCATGATCAATGACCTCTACCCACCCCTCACACCTATAACCACTGCATTATGCAAGAGTAAGAGGAGCCAATAGGATGCCTGGAATTGGTAATGTTGTTCCATTATCTGACATTTGTGATGTCCCAACTGCAAAAATTATCTCTAGAGAAGTGTTGGATGGTATTGTTGCTCCAGGATATAAAGAAGCCTTGAAAACACATATTTCTAAAAAGGAATATGATGTGGTGCATGCCAGTAATCCCAGCACTCAAGGAGGTAGAGGAAGATGGATCTCTGTGAGTTCAAGGCTAGCCTGGTATATAGAACAAGCCCAGGAGAGCCAAGGCTACACAGAGAAACCCTGTCTCAAAATATAGATAGATAGATAGATAGATAGATAGATAGATAGATAGATAGATAGATAGATAGATAGATAGATAGGAATATGGTGGGCCAGTCCTACAAACTAGATGAAAGTGAAGTTTAGACACCCTTTGGTCTTTGTTAAAGCCAGAAGATAAACAATGGTGCCATTGAAAAGTTGTTATTCAGCGATATTGTCACCAAGAACAAAAATATGCCAGTCTGCCCTTAGACATCATTGTAGCCACCATCACTATCAAATATGTACTATGCAAAGAATGGGTAGATTATTGGCACTGGAACAAGACAGCAGTCTCACATATACTGTACATGCCTTGCAGGTGATAAGGCAAACTCTCGGTGACTTTGACACCATCCACAGTACTTTCCATGAAGCTTAGAACCAGGATAAAGAAAGCAGAAATTTCCAACTTCATTGATCAGCATGTGACCGGCACCATTGGTGAGGGTGAAGACCTGGTGAAGTGGAAGTCACTGATCAAGGAAGTCCCTGAGTTACCCACTAAGGCAGAGAGGGCTGGTTCCACAAGCTGAGAGTTGTTCCTGTCAGCTCCGATGCCTTCCTTCCTTTCAGAGATACTCTAGATGAAGCTAAGAGGAGTGTCTACACCTGCATCTGCTGCTAACAAGGTTGGGATCGAGGCGTGCGATGAACTGGGGATCAGCTTGGCTCAGACAGATCTTTGGTTCTACCACCACCAATCTTGGTTTACATCATTTCCTCGTTTTCTTAAGTGCAGCAGATAATGGTTGGGATTTTGAAAGTACTTCTTTAAAAAAAAATGAATCATTTGCATCTTAATAATTGGGTCTATGGCTTTAGGTTTTAAAAAGCAAAGCCCACCACCATCATGGCAGGACTGAGTATATGGCATCAGCTGAGAGAGTACATCTTGAATCATAAGCATGAAACAGAGAGCACACTGGGAATGGTGTGTGGTTTTGAAACCTCCCCAGGGACACACTTACTCCAATAAGATTATGACTCTTCCTAAGACTACCAAACAATGCCACCAGCTAGCGGCCAAGTGTGGGGCTCTGCTGGGTAAGGTTGAAGTCAGTCATCTCTGGATAGACAATTATTTGCACTCAGTCTATGATGATAGATTCCCTTTTCTCAGCAGGCTTCTAAGAGTCTCCCGTGTTTGGGTGATTCCAGATCTTGTAAAGAGGTCAGATAGCCATTAGGGCAGATTACAGGCCAAACCCTTCCCTGATAAGGAAACTGCTCTACAAGCATCTAGGAATTCCTAGAATTGTCCCACCCTGCTAAGGATCTTAGTCCAGCTGTGACCTTCAATAGTGCTTGGAGACCCCCATAGGTTAACTAAGTTCTGTATTTTCCTTCTTGTGATAAAACCATTGTGTATACTTGACCCCTGGGCCCCAGCGAATCAAATGCATTCACCCTCAAAATCCCTCCCTCTGCCCAGGGTTTATATAGCCCTTGATTTCACACAAATATAGGTTTGTGCTTTTTCACTTCAAGATCTGAGATTTGTCATTTATACTTTGTGAGGTTACATCTTACTAGGCCTGCCCTCTGGCCCAATGGGCCTGGGTCTCTCTCCAGGCCTGAATCTTGGCTGCAAGCTGACAAGGCATGGACCTTGGTCTGCACCTCTGCCGTACTCAGCTGCAAAACTGTAATATCTGCCATAGGTATTGGAACACTCAAGCTTCCATTGCCAGCAGCAACCTCATGCTAAAAGATTTAACTGTAACGCTCTGTGGAAAACCTCTTCCACACCCTGGCTTAGCATACTTGGGCCTCCCCCTAAGGTGTTCTAGCTGCCCCTGAGAGAAACAGAACCTTTGTTCTCCATCTGGAAGCTGAACTCCAGGACCACAGCCGAGATCCAGGCTCCCACTGAACAATAGCCAAGTATTCAAATGTCCAAGACTAAGGGGGGTGGGGTGGCATCTCAATCAAACTATATAGTTTGTATCCTTGAGTAGTTAAACATACCATAAATACATTCTAGGATAACTAAATAACAGATCTCTATGCATCTGACAAAAAGAATGAGGCAGTTCTGTATATATCAACACCCGGCCATCTGTATAATCAATTAGAATAGCCCAAGTTATTCTCCAATAACAACAATCCCAATGCTTAGTAGCTCAAGTCAATAAAACTTTATTTTGCTAGTGAACAGTATTCATGCAAGAGGATATGCACCACCACACATACTCCTCATGCCATGGCCTAGGCTCATCCAGAGCTTCAACTCCCAATGTAGTTAGAAAAGACTGCAGCCAAGGAAAGGAGACTTCAGCCAAGGCCTTAAATCCTTCAACCCACAAATGACACAAGCTGTTTCTTGGTACATTTCATTCACTGGAGGAATTCATATGGTCACATAACTTCAAAGGGTCAGAAATACATTTCTACTGCCCTAGTTAAAGGAAAATGTAGAAGTGTCAGTGGAAATTAATAATGGCTAGCATCATCTTCAAGGATTCTATAAAGTCAAAGAAAAGAGCATATTCTAGTCTTCAGGATAAACGTATATCACAAGGCTAGGGAGACAGCTGAGCAGTTGGGAACTCTTGCTCTTCCAGAGGGCCTGAATTTGGTTCCCAGCACTCACACTGGGCAGTTCACAACTGTCTCTTACTCCAGCTCCAGGGGGTCCAACGTACTCTTCGGGCATCTCCAGCTATCTGCACACACATAATCACTCCATAAATAGATGATAGATGATTGATAGATAGATAATAAATAAACAAAACGCATATTTTACATATGCTTTATATTCTTGACGTACACTGAATACCTCTGAAAGAATGGATTGGTGATAATTCCAGATAAACTTAGAAAGACTAAATAATTACTTTTCAGTGTCTTAGGAATTTTATATTATATGCATATAAAATCACTTAAAATATATTTAAATAAAAATAAATGGTATATATTTATCAAAAAGGACATATAAAATATATAATACAAA
>CM053750.1:35659825-35706784 GCA_028658305.1 Pachyuromys duprasi
CATATACACAGAGGGCCTGGTGCAGACTCGTGCAAACTCTGTGCATGTTGCTTCAGTCTCTCCTGTGAATTAATACGAGCTTTGGTCGTGTTGATTTAGAGGACCTTGCCTTCTTATCTTTCATCTCCTCTAGTCCTTAAAGTCTTTCTGCCTCCTCTTCCTCGGGGTTCCCTAAGCCCTGAGAGGAGGGATTTGATGGAGACATCCCTCTGAGTGCTCCAGGCTGAGTGTTCCAAGGTCTGTCACTCTCTGTGGAATGTCTGGCTGTGGATCTCTGTATTTGTTCCCATCTGCTACAGGGGCATGTGTCTCTGAAGATTGCTGAATAAGGCACTGATCTTGGGGTACAGCAGAATATCATTAGGATTCTTTTACTACTACATTTTTAAGACGGGTAGTATTTGGTTTTACCCTAGGTCTCTGGGCTATCTAGTTTCTAGTACTTGGTCAGCCAAGCTGTGTTGGGTATGAGTTCCATGTAGTGGTGTGGGCCTTCAGCCAAACCAGCTATTAGCTGGTTAATCCCACAAGCTTTGTGCCACCACTGCCCTAGCGGATCTTGCAAGTAGTACACCACTGCATAGAGGTTCTGAGGCTGGGCTGGTGTTCACATTTCGCTTTTGATAGCATAGAGAATGTCCTCTCTACCAAAGATGCTAGAACATAAAGGTGAAAGTTTGATGTAGGCACCAGCTTGCTCTCTCTATGTTCAATGAGTTATGTATGTGTTGCCTTCAGCAATGGGTCCTCTCCTGCTTGGAGAGAGAAGCCTATTGTCTTGGCAACAGCCTACGTTGTTTGGGAATCCCTGTGGGCCCACCTTTGGCCAAAAACTCAATTAGTTGTAACACAATACCAGTACTGAAAGCTTTATGTGATGACAAGAGAAGGAACGTTGAGGAATTCATTTTATGAGGCCACAGTTTCACGATACCCAAACTACATAAAGACCAAACTAAGAAAGAATTGCAGACCAATTTCCCTTACAACCATAGATATAAAAACACTCAATAAAATACTTGCAAACTGAATCCAAGAACACATCAAAAAGATCATCTACTATGATCAAGTAGGCTTAATCCCAGAGATGCAGGAGTAGTTCAGCACACAAAAATCCATCAATGTAATCCACCATATAAACAAACTGAAAGGAAAAAAAACACACATGATCACCTCATTACATACAGAAAAGGCTTTGACAAAATCCAACAGCACTTCATGATAAATGTTCTAGAGAGACTGGAGATACAAGGGACGTACTTCAACATAATAAAGGCAGTTTACAGCATGTCCGCCAACTTCAATGCAAAGAAATTCAAAGTATTTTCACTAAAATCGGGAATAAATGTATATATTTCAAAATAGCTGAAAGAAAACATTTTAATGTTTTTATCATAAGAAATGATGTGATGTGATTTTAATGATTATCTTAGTTACCTTTCTATTACCATGATATAACACCATATATACTTAACACTGACACAACTTAGTCAGTGTTCTAGTGCTGTGAGGAGACACCATGACCATGACCACTCTTACTCAGAAAAGCGTTTGAGGCTTGCTTACATCTTCAGAGGTTTAGTCCATTGTTATTTTGATGGAGTAGCATGGAGGCACACAGGCAGACGTGGCGCTGAAGAAGGAGTTGAGAGTTTCACATCAGGGGCCACAGGCAACAAGAAGAGAGCAAGCTTCTGAGCCTGGCTGGACCCTTGACACCTCAAAGCCACCCCCAGGGACACTCTTCCTCTAATGAGGCCACGCCTCCTAATCCTTTCACATAGTGCCAAAGCGTTCAATTCTGGGGGCTTACGGTGGCCCTTCTCATTTAAACCACCGCACACCTTGACCAAAAGTAACTCGGGGGGTGAACAGTTTATTTTATCTTACAACTTGTAGCCCATCACTGAGGAAAGTCAGGTCAGAAAACTGGAGGTAGGAACTGAAGTAGAAGTCACGGAGGAATGCTACTTACTAGCTTCCTCTTGGCTTGCTCAGCCTGTTTTCTTACACGCTCCAAACCCACCTGCCTAAGGATGGCACGGCCCACAGTTGGTGGGGCCCTTCCATAGCAATCATCAATCAAAAACAATCTCTACAGACTTAACCTACAGGCCAATGTGATGAAAGTGTTTTCTCCACTAAGATTGCTTTTTTCCAGATATATCTAGTTTGAATCAAGTTGTCAAAAAACTTAGGACAACTATTGTTATGCTAATTACTCTGATTTGATTATTCCAAAATGTATATGTCAAAATATCATGCTGTACTCTATAAATGTTTACAGCTATGCGTCAATTAAAGTTAAAACTAAAGAAGAAAGTCACCATCCCAGTGGTTTGGAAGTTTATCACTTAGACATCTAACAAATAACTCAAAACCGGTGACATCTGTTGGTATGATGTTCTTTTGAAATGTATACACCTTACCCTTGTTTATTCAAATGCTGATTTCTCCCCACACACACACCTTGGTTTCAATCTGGATATTGCATTGAATATCCATTGATATTGCATTGATATTTATTCTAAGCATCCTGTCTCAATTTTGTGTAAACAGTCCAAAATAAAGCAACTAGCCACAATGTTGAGCAAGGGGAGGAGCCAGAGGGCAGGAAATGAGTGGGTGGAGAAAGGGCGGGAGAGAGCTAGGAGAGCAGAGATCTTGGAACAACTCGGAGAGATGGACTGGACCTAATATACCACTAAAAGCAAGTACAATGTTGGAAATCTAAATGTTAGGAAACTATGAGGGCTTGGAGGTTTAAGAGGGAGTAATTATTGCCCAGCATTGTGTTCTGGGTTAACTAAATAAGCCCAGTCTCTGTGTGGTGATTTGATTATATAGTTGTTTAGGATTAACAGCAAGCTTTACCAGAAGATATATCGATAGTGAATATTAATAGTCACCTACAACAGACATCAATCAGACTGCTTGGTATGTCATAGGAATTAAATATGTATTGGAAAAATAAGTTTTAATTATATGAATACTAGAGATTGGTTTTTAAAATGGGGGGTAGGAAAAGAGTACCTATGCCTGAGCTGGGTTTCCAATAGTCTCAAAAAGAGTATGTGAGCTAAGAGTTGACTGTGACATCTAGCATTAACACATTCTATTCTCTAATGACACATTCTATAATGTTTTTAAATGCTGTGTATAAAAAGTACCATGTCAGAGTCTTTTATCTGCCTTCGGGAACATGGAAATTTCTCAGGGAAATGAGAAAAGCAGAAGCAAGTTAAAGACAAAAATAAATGTGTGTGGAACTGTAGACAGATTAAGACTTAGTGAGGATATGGCAGAAAAGGAGGCTGGAAGTTAGGAAAAACTCAAATATCCCCCAATTATTTTTCTGTACTGTCTCTCTGTTTCTCTCTGTGTCTCTGTCTCTCTTTCTATCTGGCTCTGGCTCTGTTTCTCTCATCTTTATCTCTCTAGCTCTATCACACACATAGACACACACACTCAACCTGAAAAGTTTAATACTACCAGAAGCAATGAGCTAGATGATATTTCACTTTAGTGACTAGTATGATCATAGTTTGGAAAAATCTCCTTAGCAGACATCCAGAAAAGAAAGTTGAGCTAATGGGCAAGCATAGGGACTGGGGGTGTAGCACCATGATAGAAAGCTTGCCTGGAATTTGCAAGGCTCAGTGTTTGAATCTCAGCATTGCACACACAAAGGAGTTGGCAGAGAGTGGAAAACAGGCAACCAAAATAAAGAAAAGCAAGAAAAGAGTTTAAGAAATGCTGTAGGTGCTCTCTTCGGCAGCATATGTACTAAAATTGGAACAATACAGAGAAGATTAGCATGGCCCTATGCAAGGATGACATGCAAATTCATGAAGCATTCCATATTTTTTCCCTGCACAAAACTGGAGTCCAAGTGGATCAAAGACCTCAACATAAAACCAGATATGTGAAATCTAATAGAAGAAAACGTGGGGAAGTGTGTTAAACTCGTTAACACAGGAGACAACTTCCCGAATAGAACACCAACAGCTCAGGCTCTAAGATCAACAATTAATAAATGGAACCTCTTGAAACTGAAAAGCTTCTAAAATTGGAAAAGTGTCCTCAATAAAGTAAAGGACACTGTAAACAGAACAAAAAGACAGCCTATGGACTTGGAAAAGATCTTCACCAGCCCTACATCTGACAGAGGGCTAATATCCAAAATATATAATGAACTCAAATCAAACACCAATAAACAAAATAACCCAATTTTAAAATGGGGCACAGAACTAAACAGAGAATTCTCAACAGAGGAATCTCAAATGGTCAAGAAGTACTTAAAGAAATGCTCACCTGTTTTATTCACCAGGGAAATGCAAACCAAAACCACCCCGAGATTCCATCTCACACCAGTCAGAATGACTAAAATCAGAATCTCAAACAACAATACATGCTGGATAGGATGTGGAGAAAGGAGAACACTCCTCCATTGCTGGTGGGAATACAAACTTGTACAACCACTTTGGAAATCAATCTGTTGCTTTCTCAGAAAACTGGGAATAACTTTACCTGAAGCTCAAGGTATACCTCTCCTGGGCATAAACCCAAAAGATGCTCCACCATACAATAAGGACACCTGCTCAACTATGTTCATAGCAGCTTTATTCATAATAGCCAGGATCTGGAAACAACCTAGATATCCTTCATCCAGAGAATAGATAAAGAAACTGTGGGCACATTTACACAATGGAATATTACTCAGCTATTAAAAACAAGGAAATCATGAAATTTGCAGGCAAATGGATGGAACTAGGAAAGATCATCCTGTGTGAGATAAACCCAGACCCAGAAAGACTCACTTATGAGTGGATTTTAGCCATTTGGTACAAGATAGGCATACTATGAGGCACAGACCCAAAGAAGACCCAAGTGAGGATGCAGAAATCTCACTTGGAAGATAGAACATTCAGAGGTAATGGCTGAAGAGAGGGAACAAAGTAGGAGGGGGCCACAGAGAGTTAAGAAGATAGAAATTAGACCTGAGGAGCAAGAGTGAGAGGACAGAAAACCTGTAGAGAAAAGAGAAACTGAGGGTGGGAACAGCACTGTGACAAGCTGGAGACCTAAGTCAGGGTAGGCTCCTGGAAAGATATGAGGGGGACTCAAGCAGAGATTCCTAGAAGCAGAGACCATAGAGACTGAAGAGAACATCCTCTAACTAGACTAGTTTTCTAGTAAAGGGTGGAGAACACCAACCCACCCACAAAAACTTCAAACCAAAATTTACTCTGCCCAAGAGATGTGCAGGGATAAAGATAGCGCAGCTAGAGCAGAGACTGAGAGAATGCCCAAATGATGCTTGGCCCAACCAGAGACCCACCCTATGGGAGAGTGCCAACCCCTGACACTATGAACGATACTCTGCTAAGCCTGCAGACAGGAGCCTGTCAGAGTTTTGCTCTCAGAGACTCTACCCAGGAGTGCCTCAAAATAGATGCTGAGACTCACAGCCAAACATTGGTTGATGTATAGTGAACCTTGTGGAAAAGAGGGAGGAAAGAGAAAAGGACCCAGATGTGATAGGAGCTCCACAAGAAAAACAACAGAGCCAACTAACCAGGAAAGGGTGTGGCTGAGACTGAATCATTAACCAAGGACCACAGGTGAACTGGACCTAGGACTCCAACAAAGATATAGTTGATGGGCAGCTTAGGTTTCAGGTGGGTATTCTAGTAAGGAAAGTGGGGACTGCATTGGACACAGACTCACTTGCTAGCTTTCAGATCACTTTCCCCTGGCAAGACTGCCTTTATGGGCCACAGGGGAAGAAGACATATTCAGTCCTGATGCAATTTGATAAGCTGGGGTGGATGGGAAAGAGAGCTCTCCTTTTCTGAGGAAAGGGGGAGTGGGTAGAAGGAAGGGAAAGAGAGCGGGATTAGGAGGGCAGGAGGAAAGGGGCTACGAGGATGTAAAGTGAATTAAATAAATAAATTAAATAAATAAATAAATAAATAAATAAATAAATAAGAAAAATGCTTTAGAAGACAGAATCAACAAAGCAGGTATGCTGAGAACCCCAGAATCCAAACAGTCAAGAAGAAAGTGTAGGAAAAAATGGCTCAGAAGATTCCAGGTGAGAGACTGAAATAATTACAAGTCTGAGTGGAGAGGCTGTAAGTCTAAAGAACATTGCATGGCAGCAACGAGAGTGGAAAACTAAAATTCTGACTGTGGGATTAACAGATGAGACAATTGAATAGGCTTCAGGAACTGGTTATGAGGAAAGGAGATGACCCAGATTAAGATTTAAGGGCCACCACCACCAGGAGCTTCGGATAATCTGGAAACGGTTACTGTAAGTAAAAAGCAGTATGCTAATGACACACCAGGCATTGTGCTCTGGATTCCACACACAACACTGCATTTGACTCTCTTAACTCTGCAAATAGACAGAATTACTAACCCCACTTTTAGAGCACGTGAGTCTTTACCCAAAATATTTTTAAGTCTTTAATCATCCAAATCCACTTCAGTGTCCTGCTGGCTCTTTGTACCCAAAGAGAGAAACACCACAATGCCAACACCCTGTCTGACATGCTTCTCCACTGCCCTGAGTGTTCTGGGAATGAGTGCTGTGTTGGGACAAGAAAAGCAAGCTGTTAAGATATCAACCAGGGAGAGCCATTTGGTAGGAAATGAGACTCTGTCCAGCATCAGCCCAACATAAGCAAGCTCCCAGGCCTTCAGCAGCAGCAGGCACTGGCCTTCCATTTTCTGATGCTATTGTTGGAAGCTCAGCCTTTCAAGAAAAGTGAGAGAATTAGGGAGGAAGGGAGGGAGAAAAGAAGGGAAAAGGAAGAAGGGAAGGAGGGAGGGAGGTCAGAAAGGAAAGGAGAGAAGGAAGGGACAGAGGAAAATAATTTATGAGAATTTTGATGGTGGCCATTGTATCCATTGTGTAGCTGGGGACACATGGAGAGACAAGTAAGAGCTATTAATAATTTTATCAGAATATCATTAATAGTGTCAGGAGTTGGCTCTTTTCCATGGGGTAGGTCCTGAGGTGGGCCAGGCATTGGTTGGACATTCCCTCGATCTCTGCTCTATCTGTTCTATCTTTGTCCCTGAAGGTCTTGTAGGCAGGGTAAGTTTTGGATTGAGGTTTTTTTGGGTGGGTAGGTGTTCTCCTCCCTCCACTAGGAGTCTAGTTAGAGGGTGTCCTCTTCAGTCCCCATATTCCTGGCAACTAGGAGTCTCAGCTAGGGTCCCCTTCATATCCTCCCAGAGGCTTATTCTGACTTAGGTATCCAGATTATCACAGAGTTGTCCTCTGAGAGGCTCTACCCATTAATGGTTCAAAACAGACACTGAGATTCACAGCCAAACATTGGGCAAAGCATAGGGAGTCTAGTGGAAAAGTGGGGGAAAGAATAAAATTACCTAGAGGTGAAAAGAGTACCACAAGAAGACCAACAGAGGCAACTAACCAGGGCCCAGAGGGGTCTGTGGAGTCTGAGGCACCAACCAAGAACCATGCAGACTGGACCTGGGTCCTCCACATATATGTAGCCGACGGGCAGCTCAGGCATCATGTGGGTAGCAAAGTTTATTGGGGCAGATTGGAAGTTGCATTGTGCATATAGGCCCCAGAGTTCAGGACAGATAGAAAAAATGAATAGAACATTAAAAGAGACCTTAACTAAATTGACCTTAAAGACTGGCAGAGACTGGATGGCTCTCCTCCCCTTTGGCCCCTATAGGGTATTACAGCTAATGGTTATGAGATCCCAATACCACCAACTGCATGAAGCCAATATAAGACTTTAGGGACCCATGACTGGGCATCAGAAGTTACTAGTAGAGGGGGGAATGAGAGAGCAAGAGCAGAACTAATGCCATCTTGTTTTTCAGATGCCATTTTGAATGGCCCTGTCCTTTAGGTGACCCAAGTTCCCCCACCAGAAACTTGGCAAGTAAAAATCCTACAGAAGGAACTTGGCAAGTGAAAAATCACAGAAGGAACTTGGCAGGAGCAGGTAGGCCCGCAGGAGGAACTTGGCAAGAATAATTAGGCCCTACACCTGGAGCCAACCAATGAAATAAAAGTACACACACAGTTGTGGGTATTACGCAAGTCAAGATGCTCCTTTTCAATAGCCTGTTTCCCCCTTGTGGTTTGGCCAGTCGGCCCAAACCAATCAGCTTAAAGGTCAATCTATCTCAATCTACCCACTCCCCTCTTACCCAATCCTGTAAGGCCAAGACTTGGAATTCCCTGCTTGGGGTCTTTCCCTTTAAAAACTCTGCCCCCTGAGGCTCAGGGCCATTCTTTCTGAACTGCTGTATCAGGAATTATTGACAGCCTGAGCTCGAGCTTGAATAAAGACCCTGGTAGACTCATGTTCCTGGTAGCCTCTTGGGGGTCTCACTATCAGGGCATGAGTTTCGTGCTTAAAAGCTCAACCTGAGAAAGGCTCGGGCTACACTAGGATTCTGAACACCTAATTTTATGGCCAACCAGCTAATAAAGATTTTCTATTGGCTTAAACCTGTGTCTGAGTAACCTTCTCTGGTGGATACCCCACAACAAACCCATGCTGCAAAGCTCTCAAAAGGGTCAGGGTGAGGGTGTCTCTGGGCTCTCCCATCTGCTCCTTGCACAGTCCAACTAACTAGTTCCCTGGTTACTTTAATGATTATATCCCATGCACATTAATCTTCCCTCAGGGTCCACATCTGGGGAACGTCACTTAACTAATCACCCTATTTCTTTCTTCTTCATCAAAGTAGTAACCTCAAACACATGCTATGGTCTATGCTTCTTCTAAAATAGTTCCTCAGACTCACCTGGAATGTGAGAAACTACCACTCTTTTTTGGGGGGGGGGGGCGGTTGGTTTGGTTTGGTTTGGTTTTTCAAGATAGGGTTTCTCTGTGTAGCCTTGGCTGTCCTGCACATGCTTTGTAGACCTGGTTGGCCTTGAACTCACAGAGGTCTGGGTGCCTCTGCCTCCCTGAGTGCTGGGATTAAAGGTGTGCACTACCACACCCAGCTGAAACTACCACTCTTGAATGCCTTTCCAAATAAATGGTTTGGCAGCCTTCTATTCCTTTGGTTTATTTGTTTATTTGTTTTCTTGTTGGTTTGATACAGGGTCTTTCTATGTAGTTCTGGCTGGCCTGGAACTCAGAGATGCTCCTGTCTCTGCCACCTAAAGTCTGGGAATACAGTCCTGCTCCACCAGGGCAGGTTATCGTGGTTTTCTTTTAACCAGACAAGCATGAAGTCTAGAAAAATAAATACCAAGTTTCTTCTTGAAATTAGTTTCAAAGGACAGCTGGCCAAAGTCTTTGGCTAAATTAATTTACTAAATTTTTAAGCATAGAACAGTCCTGACCCCGTTATTTCATTCCATATCAAACTTGCTCAATTATTTTCAACTAAATTACAAATTATCCTCCAGATGCTGAATCTGACCTGCTTTTTTTAAAAAATGGGTTAAAGTCATTCCACATGCTGCCTCTGATACCATCCCATAATTAACATCAACTTACAAATCTGAGGCAGCCACATTTGCAACAAGCTGCCAACACAACGGAGTGGTGATTTCACTGAATTTACCTCAGGTTGGTTCTGAAAATCTGACATGACACAGAAGAGCTCAACTTTGAGCTAATTCCTGCTTCAGTGCAATGCTGGTACATAACAGGTATAACAAGGAAAACCCTCAGGTTAACCTATTGAAAAATAAAACTGTTGATTATAATATTGTTGATTAGAGGCAGCATCCACAGCTCAAAAGGAAGAGGGTGTAATGCAAAGTCTAGACTGGTTGTTTTATGATCTCAAAGTAAAGATGGTTCAAACAACAGCACTCATCCCATCAGACTAATTTTCATCTCCCCATGAATTCCATCATATTCTGCAAATGAATACATCATTGTCATTATCAAAATCACATATAATTTTGAAATTTGACCATAAAATTAACCTCAAACAAGCTTTGCTATGAATTACTCACACATCTCTGCTATACCCCTATAGCCAACCCAATAGTAAGTAATAACTGGCCCTCAAGTAATGAGCAATACTTGGACAGCAAGATAATGTATATGGTCTGGAATGGGCCAGTCAAATAGCAGGTATGCTTTTCAAGCATTTAGTGTATGTAGCTATCATTTCCCCCTCACTATAACAAATACCAAAGAGCATGAGAACAGCTTATAAGGAAAAGGGGCTCACTGATTTGAAGGCTTTGGCCATCATGACCCTGCCATTCAGTAAAACAGCACATCATGGTGGGGATTGTGGGGATGAGTAGGTTGCCCACCACAGCTGAGAATCAAAGAGAGGAACAAGGGCTAGCGTCTGAATATTCTCTTCCAGAGCATGCTCCATCACCAAAAGAGCTTCTACTCTCAGGTGTCCAGCCTGTAGCCTCTGAGCTTCATACAGCCCAACACTTTTGTAAATGACAGCATCGTCATATCACAACGTCAAAAGGCTTGACACCCCTAGACTTGCCTCTTAAAGATCTTCCCACCTCCCAACTGCGTTTTGAACTGGGGACACATGGCATTTCCAAGATTGTCCAAAGTACAGCACTACTTGCAGAGAACTACTTCAGAAGGCTTTCTACATTTTGCCATTGCAGCCTCCCTGAAAACAGACTAGCTGAGCAGACTGGGGAACAAAGGAAACAGAAACTAAGGGACAAAACACCTACCCAACAAAGACAAAACCCTAAATCAACACCTAGATCTATAAACATCCCAATCCCAAATGCCTAGACACCAGCGTAAAAGCACAATCAATAACAGTCAGGGCAATATGTCTTCACAAGAGCCCAACAACCCTATCACAGCAGGCCACAAATATTACAGCAGAGCTGAAGCACAAAGAAATGGCCTTAAAATAGATTATATGAAGATGATAGAGGTCCTTGAAGAGGAAATGAATAAATCCCTTAAGGAAATTAAGGAAACACAAACAGTGGAAGGTAATGAATGAAACTAACCTGAAAAAGGAAATCGAATCAATAAATAAAATACAGACTGAGGGAATTCTGGAAACCAGAAACCCTACAGAGTTAACTTTCGATCAGAATAGGAAGAGAAAATAAGATAGTCCATGCTAAAGTCAAACTTAAACAATATCTATCTACAAATCCAGCCTGACAGAATGTACTACAAGGAAAGCTCCAACATAAGGAGGTTAGCTACAAGCATGAAAACACAGGGAATAAATAACCAGCAAACTCAAAAAAAAAAAAAAAGGGAGCGCATACACACAACAATAAAACAACAGGAGCCAATAGTCATTGATCATTAAAATCTGGTCAACATCAATGACCACAATGTCCCAATAAAAAGACAGAGACTAACAGAATGGGTGTGAGAATAGGATCCATCCTCCTGCTGCATACAAAAAACACATCGAAGCTAAACCTTACCTTTAGGGTAGTGGGTTAGAAAAAGATATACCAAACGAACGGACCTAAGAAGCAAGCTGGTGTAGACATTTTAATATCTAACAAAATAGACTTTAAACCAAAACTAATCAGGAGAGATAAGGAAAGATATTATATAGTCATCAAAAAGAAAAAAAATCCTACAAGATGGCATGTCAATTCTTAATACCTATACCCCAATACAAAGACACCAAAGTTTGTAAAAGAAACACTACTACAACATAAATCACATTGACCCTCACACACTGAAAGCAGGAGTCTTCAGTACCCCACTATCACCAAGAGACAGGTCATTCAGAGAAATATAAATAGTGGAATGCTGGAGCTAAGAGAAGTTATAAAACAAATGGACCTATCAGCTATTTGAACAACCCTTCCTCCAAACACAAAAGAATATACCTTCTTTCTTTTATCTCATGGAGTTTTCTTCAAAACTGGCCACATACTCAGACAACAAGCAAAGCTCAACAGACACAAGAAAACTCCAAATAACCCCCTGCATCCTATGTGACTACCAGGGATTAAAGTTGGATATCAACAACAGCAACAACAGAAAGCTTACAAACTGAACAACTCACTAACAAATGAAAACAAGTGAGTCAAGACAGAAATAAAGAAATTAAAGACTTTCTAGAATTGAATGAAAATAAAAACACACAAAAAGTCCCAAACTTATAGGACACAATAAAAGAGGTGCTAAGAGGTAAATTCACAGCACAAAAAAAAAAAAAAGGAGTGATCTCATGCTAGTAACTTAACAGCACACCTGAAAGTTCTAGAACAAAGAAGAAGGGAAGGAGGCAGAGGTGGATGAAGAAGAAAGAAAGAAAGAAAGAAAGAAAGAAAGAAAGAAAGAAAGAAAGAAAGAAAGAAAGAAAGAAAGAGAGGGGGAGGAAGAGAGGCAGCCAGGAAGGAAGGAAGGAAAGCAGGAAGGAAGGAAGGAAAAGAGGGAGAAGAAGAAAAAGTAGACAGCAAGAAATAATCAAGCTTAGGGCTAAAATCAATAAAATACAAACAAAGAGAATAATATTAAAAATCAATATTAATGAAACGAAGAGTTTGTTCTTTGAGAAAATCAATAAGACAGACAAACTCTTATCCAAACTAACTAAAAGTCAGAGAGAGAGAATATCCAAATTCACAAAATCAGAAAGGAAAAGGAGGACATAACAACAGACACCAAAGATATCCAGAGAATTATAAGGATAAGAACCTGTACTTCTGCAGAGTGTGGTGGGGCACACTTGTAATTCCAGCACTCTTGGTGGCAGAGGCAGGTGGATTTCTATGAGTTTGAGGCCAGCCTGATCTACAATGTGAGTCCAGGCTACACAGAAAATCCCTTCTTCAAAAAAAACCAAAACAAACAGAAAAAAAACCTGTACTCTACCAAACACCGTACTGAAAAATCTAAAAGAAATGGATAATTTTCTCAGGAGGCACCACCTACCAAAGTTAAATCAAGATCTGATAAACAATTTAAACTGATCTATAAGTCCTAGTAAAATAGCAAATATTCTAGTGAAATAGAAGCAGTCATTAAAAGAAAAAGAAAAAAAAACAAAAACAACACAAAGCCAGATGATTTTAGTGCAGAATTCTATCAGACATTAAAAGAAGAGTTAATGTCAATACTCCTCAAATCATCTCACAAAATACAAACAGATTCAATTTCAATGAAATCCCTACCAAAATTCCAACACAATTCTGCACATCTTGAATTAACATTCTCAGCTTTATATGGAAAAACAAAAAAACCTGGGATAGCTCAAACTACCCTGTACAGTAGCAGAACTGCTGGAGGTCTCACCATTCCTGATTTCAAACTGTGCTACAAATGTATAGTAACAAAAACAGCATGGTATTGGCATAAAAACAGACACACTGATCAATGACATCTAATTGAAGACCCAGTCCACACACCTACGGACACCTGATTTTTGGTAAGAAAGTCAGAAATACAAACTTGGAAAGAGACAGCATCTTCAACAAATAGTGCTGGTCATATTGGATGACTGCATGTAGAAGAATGCAAATAGATTCATATTGATCATTCTGCACAAAGCTCAAGTCCAAATATATCAAGACATCAGCATAAAGTCTATACGTTGAACTTAACAGAAGAGAAAGCTAAGACTAGCCTTGAATGCATTTGCACAGAAAGACACTTTCTGAGAAAAAAAATACTGTTAGTATAGGCACTAAGATCAACAATTAATAAATGGGACCTCTTGAAATTGAAAAGCTTCTGTGAGGCAAAGAACACATCATTTGAACAAAGCAGCAGCCTACATTATGGGAAAAGACTTTTACCAGATTCACATCCAATAGAGGACTAATATCCAAAATATGTAAAGAACTCAAGAAAGTAGATACCAAACACACACACATACAATCTTAAATAAGATACATATCTAAAAGGAGAATTCTACATAGAGGAAAGGATTTTCACTAACCCTCTATCTGACAGAGGGCTAATATCCAGAATATATAAAGAACTAAAGAAGTTAAACAGCAACAAATCAAGTAATCCAATTTAAAAATGGGGTACACAGCTAAACAGAAAATTATCTGTAGAGGAATATAGAATGGCAGAGAAACACTTAAAGAAATGTTCAACGTCCTTAGCCATCAGCAAATCAGAACGACCCTGAGATTTCACCTTATGTCCATCAGAATGGCTAAGATCAAAAACTCAAGTGACAACACATGCTGGAGAGGTTGTGGAGAAAGGCGAACCCTCCTCCGTTGCTGGTGGGAATGTAAACTTGAAAATCAATCTGGCGCTTTCTCAGACAATTAGAAATAGTGCTACCTCAAGATCCAGCCATACCACTCCTGGGCATATATCTAAAAGATGCTCAAGTACACAACAAGGACATGTGCTCAACCATGTTTGTAGCAACTTTATTCATAATAGCCAGAACCTGGAAACAGTCCAGATGTCCCTCAGTTGAGGAATGGATACAGAAATTGTGGTACATTTACACAATGGAATACTACTCAGCAACTAAAAACAAGGAAATCATAAAATTTGCAGGCAAATGGTGGATCTAGAAAATATCATTCTGAGTGAGGTATCCCAGAAGCAGAAAGACACACATGGTATATATTCACTTATAAGTGGATACTAGACCTATAAGATAAGATAAACACACTAAAATCTGTACACCTAAAGAAGCTAAACAAGGAGGAGGACCTGGGGTAAGATAATCAACCCTAACTTAGAAAGACAAATGGGATGGACATTGAAAGTAGGAGAAAACAAGTACCAGGACAGGAGGGCCAGATGAGAGAATCCTTAACACAACACACATGAAAGAAAATGCTGGCATGGCCAATAGAGCCGTCAAAAGTGGAAGCTCTGTTCCCAGCATGCTTCCTCATAGTCTCCAAGACTGAAAATTTGCATAGGGATATCTAAATGGAAGAGTCTGGGTCACATACTAGTGTCCTAATTGCACAGGGTTTGGGGATTTGAGTCTGCTTCTTCCCCTGAGAGGAAAAGGTCATCATAGGAAAAGTTTCTCAGAACATAAAAAAAAGGTACAGGGCAGTCCTATCTACCACCTTGTAACTTGGAATCTCACTGACTTGGAATCTGGATGTGCTAGGAAGGTAGGACAATGGTAGAGTGCCTTTGGAACATGCATGAAGTCATGAGTTCAATTCCAAGTACTGTAAAACATAAACAGGGAAAATGCTACCTACACAAATGAGTCCCAAGCCTCCTGGGCCAGGGCAGTCCCTCTGAGATGGATCTATAGACTGTTTTCTTTCAGTCTGCTGCCTGGCACCTGCACTGACTCAGGACAGAGACGAGCAGAAAGGAGTTTGAGAAAGGCATTTGGGTTAACTGCCTGTAAGAAAGTTAACTCAAGTAATGACCAGTCAGAAGGAAACAGCAAACACTTTGTTATCCTGTGACCTTGCGAGGCGGGGGGATGCTGCACTCTCCTCTTTACCAAGGTATCAAAGCAACAGGGTGTGTGGCCTGTGAAGGACAGTGGGTACATGTGATCCCTGATTTATGATGGTTAGACTGCAGGGTTTTGCTATTTTTATGATTATACACGCTGCGACTTGTTCTGTTTTATAATTGATAATGACTTTGGCTTGAAATAAGAACAACTGTGTTTTGCTTTTCACCTTAATACATCGTTCAGTATATTACACAAGATCTTCAACAGCTTTTCCATGAAGCAGGCTTTGTGTTAGAGGCTTTTGCTCAACTTGGGCTAATGTAAGTGTTCAAAGCATATTGACAGGAGGCCACGCAAACACATAGTATTAGTGGGTTTGGCACATCTAATGTATTTTTGACTTGATATTTTCCAGGTTACAATGGCTTTATCAGGTTCCTACCCCAACATAGCTCATGAGACATCTACACAAAGCTACAGCACTTCTGTTGCACATTGAACATCTTGTTGCATTCTGACATTTTTTTTAAACTTCTAAGTCCTCTGGAACTTGTGTGTTTAAAACTCCTCAACTAAAATTCCAAATATTTTTACTTCTGCATCCCTCTTTCAGTTTCCCAACTGTTGATTATGATAGAGTTTCCAAAAACTGCTTCTTACACAAAACAATATGGATTTTTTCCACAGCTTGAACCATCTCAACAATGTTTATTTATCGACCTCAAATCTCATATTATCATAATTGCTGAGGAATATTTTTGTAAATAACTCTAGCAAACAATCATAGCATGCCACACAATGTATGCGATTCTCCCGAGCCAGCAGCAACATTCACCTGCGGAGGCCTCGTTTTTGGTAATTACTGCTTATATCAAAATAAACCTCAGCTGAAAGCTACAAGAAAAATCAATTCAAAATAGAACCCGCAACTTGCCAACACTGTGGAATGTTTACCAATATGTACGTGCCATCCTTGCATATAGCCCACTGAAGAAAATAACACTTCACAGGGTACACCTAGAATAAACCTTATTGACATGGCAACAAAATGAAATTGAAAAATGTAGTCAGCTCAGCGAGTTCTTGCCAACTTACCCATCTGAATCAGTAGTTACCAGTTTCACAATTTGCCTGGACTGCTGAGTACATGTTGCTGATAACCAGCAGTGAAGACATTAATCACTATGGTTTCCTTGTGTCTTTTAATGAAAGGCAGCTGCCGTACTGGTAAGACAGAGCTATGGGTCCTGGCTGCTTCTTACTATCTGTTGGACTAAAGTAAATCACCTCTCTGAGTTTCCATTTTCCCATCTTACAAGCTACATGCTGCAGGCCTTGGAGGGTCACACTGAAGCATGACCCAGCAGCAGTGGTGTAGGTATTGCTATGGATTAGCATCCACTTTCATAGATGATTGGAATAAATATAACTTACCATATAAACTAAGGTCTTTCTTCCCTAGTAAGGGGAGCAGGGGGTATCTCTGAAATGACACAGTGGCAGGCTCTCTGATCACCTCCCTTTAAGGGGTGCAACCTTGCCAGGCCACAGAGGGAGACAATGCAGCCAGTCCCGATGAGACCTGATAGGCTAGGGTCAGATAGAAGGGGAGGATCATGTGAGGATAAGAGGGAGGGAAGGTGGGATTGGGAGGGACTGAGAGAGAGGGTCATAGCCAGGATACAAAGTGAATAAATTGTAATGATAATTTTTTTAATTTTTTTTAATTAAGGTCTTTCCTTTAAACTACCTGAAAGTCCTTTATTACAGATCATTAGGAGATGAGATCAAGTCTACAAATCCCCATAAATAATGCAAAAAAAAAAAACCCAAACTTTTTTTGAAATAGCATTAGAAATTAAGGCTTAATGACCTCTGTAACCAGATATTACGGCATGTGTTAAAAGATAATAATAATAATAAAGGCAAGTGACGTTATTTAGAAAAAAAAGAGTAATAGCCAACTCAGATGTAAGAGAGGGCTAATACAGATCCTCTTATGCTCCAGGCTGAGAGCAAAAAAAGGGAAAAGAACAAGAAAGGACCTAGATTGGCCAGGGGTCAAGATAGAGTCGTGGGAGAACTTTGAGCCCTTTGTCCCTCCCCTTCCAGTATGACAACAGGTCCAGTAGAGGCTTGTGTCCCAAGAGAGAAAAATGCACACCCATTATGTGTCCTGAATTCAGAACCTGAGATGATACTCACCCTGTCTCCAGAGAGGCGACAGGCCACAGCAAGTCCTGGGTGACTGGAAACAGAGCAGGTAATGAGATGGAGAGGAGACCAGCCCAACAGCTCAGGTTCCAGATGAGCACGTGGCCAAACCCAGCAAAAAAATGCAAAGAGACAGGAGGTCGGGAGGTGCTGTGCTCACACTGTGAACAAATCGGCTTTTATGTTTCCTGTTGCTGCGACTGAACAGCTGACAACCTAAGGACAGAGAGGTTTCCTTCTGGCTTGTGGTTTAAGGGGATACAGTCCGTCGCAGTAAAGAAGGTAGGGTGGCAACAGGAGGAGGTGGCCGGTCACATTGCAGCTGCAGTCAGGAAGCAGAGAGAAGGCAAGAAGGATGGCCAGGCTATAAAACCACAAGGCCCATTCCCCACTTCACACAGCAAGACTCCATTCCCTAAAAGATCCATACGCTTTGTTTGGGAATCTGGTGGTCCAACTCATAAGGCTGCGGAGGACATTTTCCATTCACACCATATTAAAGTCCCTTGCGGAATCAAATGGAATGGAACAAATAGATTTCAAACCATGCTTGATGTAGTTACCCCCAGAGGAGTTAGAAATTATAATGGCTTCCTTTAATTAAACTAAGTTACTAGAAACAACTGGGAATCTTGGAAGCAGAACTTCGGTCATTTGAAATAAATGCAATGTCTTAGTTAGGGTTTCATTGCTGTGTGCCACACTGGGCATAGCTTGAGCATAGGAGATATGAAAGCCCACCCCCACAATTACACACTTCCTCTAAGAAGGCCACACCTACTCCAACAAGGCCACATCTCTGAACACTGCCACTACCTATGGCCAAGCATTCCATAGAGGCCATTTTTATTCAAACTCCCACATGCTATAAGTGTGCCAGTTAACGAGAAAGATGGCTGAGGGAAACTTATCTATTTGGATGACCCGCCTGAGGATTCTCCCAGGACGCTACTCAAATGTAGCAAATACAAAAGAATTTTAAATATCCAATGTCTGCCTAGTAAGGATTTGAAGAGAGATACATATTCACAGAAAGAAGGAGGAAGAGGTGGTGGAGAAGGACAAGAAAAATAACAAGAACTATCCAGAAAAAAAAAGCGATGGGCTCAACAAATGTCCATGTCCACTCTGAGGAAAATAGAGAAATTCCTCAAAACATCAAGATGAAGTTCAGTAGACATGGGTGAAAACAATTGAAAACCAAGTCTCATTGGTAATTATAGATTCCAAAATAAAGTGAAGCAGTCATGAACATGATTCAAAATCCCATAAGCATTCACAGTATACTTAAGAAGTAAAGACATTTCAAACACAGAAAAGCTTAAGGAATTTTCTACTCTGACTTTAGAATACAAATAGCCCTGACCAAACAGAATGAAAACAAACAAAAAAATCTAATTAAAGAAATATATAACCAAATCTCTGGCAGAGAAATGGAAATTCTTACCATTGACTCTAAATAAGTGCTGATTCAAAGCCAACAGCAAAGTGTGATGACAATTCCACAATGTCTTGACATAAATGACAGCAGCTAGGGAAACCGATGAAGCTAGGATTCAAGAAATGCTGGAATAGAGGGAAAGAATTACAACTGGCTTTATTACAATAAACTTCAGGGAAACATATAGAAGTAAATTTATTTCAGATGTTGATTTAAAACTATGGACTTAAACATCGATCGCCATGGGAAAAGGACCTAGAAAACTCAGTCTTCATTTAAAATTCAAGAATGGGGTTCAAAGTAGAGATCAGGAGAAGGTAAAAGAAGAAATAAAAAGTATGATTCTCATAACAAATACAACATAAATATTCAAAATAAATATGAATGTAAGAGCTCAGTAGCTCTTTTGTAGAGAATACACAAGACCCAGGGTTCAACCCCCAATGTCAAAAAAGAAAAACTATGTTTAGTTTTAAAATGTGAAAGTTTTGAGCAGTTTATTAAAACAAACAGACTATTTTTTAATCTGACCAAATGTTGTTGATAATAAAAGGAGGTTAAAAAAGATCTTAAGACTAAAACTAAAAGGATAGAAAGGGACATTCCAAGCAAGTACCAACAAAAAAAAAAAAGCAAGCAGCATAACATTAATCAATCAGGAGTGATGGCACACACATTTAGTCTCAGCACTTGGGAGGCAGAGGTGGGCAGATCTCTGTGAGTTCGAGGCCAGCCTGTTCTACAAAGAGAGTCTCTGTATACCAAGGTTATACAGAGAAACTCTGTCTAGAAAGGGAGCACGAGAGAGAGCATTAATCTTCAAGAAAAGTAAATGCAAGAGACAAAATTCTTTCCAAGAGCACAGACACAAGACAGGATTTTATTTTTTATTCCATAAATACTTATTTGCCCATTATGTAGAGGCAATTTTCTAGGCTTGAGAACTAACTCAAGACAAATAACAGGAAACACTTATGGATATGAGCAAGATGCAGATACTCAGGTCTACCCTTTACATTTTGAGAACTCAGAAAGAACACAAATGTAAGCCTATGCTCTAAACAATTAAGTCATAATTTATATTACAGCAGTGTACAGACTCTTAGCTAAAATTTTTTTCTTGTGTCAAAGATGTAGCACACTGATAGAGTACTTATCTACCATGCAAAAGGCCATGAGTTTAATTTCTAGCACCATGAAAACAGCAACAAGCTTTTTCTTCTCTTACCTTAACAAATATTTCTTCATAAAAGCCTAGACGTTAAATTTAATTCAGAACCCTCAAGTCACTCTGATGATCAGAATCCAGCTCTTAGCTCATAATCCTGTTTCACCTACCCTCCCAACTCTGACCACATCACGAGCTGCCCTGGGCGTGTATGCATGCCCTAGATTATATGTCCAAGTCCATCTACATCTCCTGCAAACATCCCTCAGCCCTTGGAATGTATAAATGGACAGCTCATTATACTTACAGGAAAACGTTCCTAAGAATGAAGGCCATGCAATTACCTCAGTGTGATTTGTAGTGGAAATTCTAGCATATCAGTTGTTCCTAGCTTGATCAGTACTTGGGGATAGTATAGAGCAGGCTCTGGAAAAGGGGGAACTTGTCCTTCTGACTCATGGATGCCGTGATGTGTAGGGCAGAATGACCCCAGGAAGGCCAAAGTGGGATCATTAAGTGAGAGCACTTCTTGGCCAGGTTTCAGCTACCTTCAGGCTATACTGCTGGCAATCCACTCTGACCATCAGTACACTTTCTCTTCTTCTTTAATTGTTTATTGTTGAGAAAGAGGGTGGGGTACAGTGTAGATCTGAAGTGGGGAGGGTATAGGATGGAAACAATGCGAACACAGTACTCATGCACGGCATTCTCAAAAAGTATAAAAACAAATGTAAAGATAAAAACACAAAAAATCTCAAAGACGGATGCTTTGCACCAATTGGTTAAAGGGTGACAAAAAAAAAACACACACACAAATGGTGAGGTGGCAGCTCTGATAAAAAAAATAAGGAAAGGATTCTCGGGGGAATGAGTAGCCACCTAAGCCAACGTATGAACTTTACAAAAGACAGCTGTAAGGAACAAAGAGCTGTGCAGGTATCTCTGTGGCATAGTTACTAAAACTGTCCCTGTGCCCAAGAGTGACAGAGGCCAGAGTTGGCTCATATGTAGCTCTACTATCAGTTTCCTGAAAAACCTCCAGACTGATTTTCATAATGGCTGTAGCCCACGAGGAGTGAAGAAGGCCTTCCTTTCCCCAAATTCCTGCCACTATTCATCACTATTTGTACCCATTATGAGGTCAGGGTAGATGTCCATCAAAAGGTGGGCAAATAAAGAGAATGTGGTATATAAACACCCTGAAGTTTACCCAGCCAAAAAGAACAAAATTACATGATTGGCAGAAAAAATGGGTGCAACTGAAGCAAATAACCAAACTCAGGCAGATAAATATACATTTTCTCTCACGTATTGGTCCTAGATTTTATATAGATACATATAACCATTTACATGGTATGAAGGTAGAAGCAAGAGGGAAGAAGCAGAGTCAGCAGGAAAGCAAAACAGGGAACATGGGAGGTGAATATAATCATGGCACATGAAATACTTGTGTGAAATGCCCTTATAAAATTCATTATCATGTCCAATGGACGTATGACCAAAAAATTTAAAAAGAGAAATCTAGTCATTCAAATTGGAACAAAGACTTTTTATTTTTTTAATATTAGTTACAGTTTATTAACTTTGTATCCCAGCTGTATTACACTCCCTTATCCCTTCCCAATCCCACCCTCTCTCCCTCATCTCCTCCCTGTCCCTTTCCAAGCCCACTGTCCCCTTTCATCTGACCCTGGTTTATCAGGTATCTTCAGGACTGGCTGCAAAGTCCTCCTCTGTGACCTAGCAGGGCTGCTCCCACGGGCAGGAGGAGGTCAAAGAGCCAGCCATTGAGTTCATGTCAGAAATAGTTCCTGTTCCCCTTATTAGGGAACCCACTTGGATACTGAGCTACCATGGGCTACATCTGAGCAGGGGTTCTAGGCTATATTCATACATGGTCCTAGGTTGGAGAAACAGTCTCATAAAAGACCCCTGTACCCAGATATATTTGGTCCTTGTAGAGCTCCTGTCCTCTCCAGGTCATACTAACTCCCTCTTTAGGTGTATAGATTTCAGTATGTTTATCATATCTTATAGGTCTATATAAGTGAGTATATACTGTGAGTGTCTTTCTCCTTCTGGGATACCTCACTCAGAATGATATTTTCTACATCCCACCATTTGCCTGCAAATTTCATGATTTCCTTGTTTTTAATTGCTGAGTAGTAGTCCATTGTGTAAAAGTACCATAATTTCTGTATCCATTCCTCAGTTGATGGACATCTGGGTTGTTTCCAGCTTCTGGCTATTACAAATAAAGCTGCTACAAACATGGTTGAGCAAATGTCCTTGTTGTATACTTGAGCATATTTTGGATATATGCCTAGGAGTGGTATAGCTGGATCTTGAGGAAGCGCTATTCTTAATTGCCTGAGAAAGCGCCGGATTGATTTCCAAAGTAGTCGTACCAGTTTACATTCCCACCAGCAATGGAGGAGCGTTCCCCTTTCTTCACAACCTCTCCAGCATGTGGTGTCACTTGAGTTTTTTATTTTAGTCATTCTGATGGGTGTAAGGTGAAATCTCAAGGTTATTTTGATTTGCATGTCTCTGATGGCTAAGGACATTGAGCATCTCTTTAAGAGTTTCTCTGCCGTCCTATATTCCTCTACAGAGAATTCTCTGTTTAGCTCCATACCCCATTTTTTAATTGGATTGCTTGATTTATTGCTTTTTAACTTCTTTAGTTCTTTATATATTCTGGATATCATCCCTCTGTCAGATATAGGATTGGTGAAGATCCTTTCCCAGTCTGTAAGCTGTCGTTTTCTGCTGATGACAATGTTCTTTGCTTTACAGAAGCTTTTCAGTTTCATGAGGTCCCATTTACTGATTGTTGCTCTTAGAGCCTGTGCTGTGGTTTTCTGTTCAGAAGTTTTCTCCTGTGCCAATGAGTTCTAGGGTCTTTCCCATTTTTTCTTCTAACAGATTTAGTATGCCTGGTTTTATGTTGAGGTCTTTGATCTACTTGGACTTTAGCTTTGTGCAGGGTGATAAATATGGGTCTATTTTTATTTTAAACCGGAGAACAAAAGCCAAGACCCACAGGCATTTGTAAAATTGACATGTTTCAGGTACTACAAAAAATAATAAAAATTAAAAAAAAAACACCAAATACAGTAGAGAAGGAAAGTTCTGGGGGAGTTCAAGTCAACACAAAATGGTAGACTATTTGTAAGCAAAAGTCAAATTTAGGCTTTATTTGCGGTAGGGCAGGAAGTTTAGGGGAAATTTTAGGGAGAAAACTAATGTGATTTAATTCATATATTTCCAGGTGACTTTGGCTGGTGGGCAACATGGAGAAAAGGTAAGAATGAAAACGGAAGCCAGCTGTAGCCCAGGCATGCAGTGATAATGGCGTTAAATAGAGAAGCAGCAACAAAGAAAATAAAACTGTGAAAAGGCCTAGCTGTTTCCAGAGTAAAATCTGAGAATTTTATCACCTGAGGGTTCAGGGAAAGGCTTAAGTAAAAGAGGGACCAAAAAAACTAGCGGCCACCTGACAGGAGAGGCGGGTTAGACGGTAGGTCCATTGACCAACGGAGAAAAATAGATTTAAAGGTATAAATCAAAAACTGTTGTGGAGAAAGGAGAACCCTCCTCCATTGCTGGTGGGAATGTAAACTTGTACAACCACTCTGCAAACCAATCGGGGCTTTCTCAGACAGGAAGAGCGCTTCCTCAAGATCCAGCTATGCCACTCCTAGGCAAATATCCAAAATATGCTCAAGTATACAACAAGAATATTTGTTCAACCATGTTCATAGCAGCTTTATTTGAATAGCCAGAACCTAGAAACAACCCAGATGTCCCTCAAGGGAGGAATGGATACAGAAATTGTGGTACATTTACACAATGGAATACTACTCAGCAGTTAAAAACAAGGAAATCATGAAATTTGCAGGCAATGGTGGGAACTGGAAAAGATCATCCTAAGTGAGGTATCCCAGAAGCAGAAAGACACACAGGGTATATACTCACTTATAAGTGGATACTAGACCTAGAAAGTAGGATAAACATACTAAAATCTGTACACCTAAAGAAGCTAAGTAAGAAGGTAAGAAGGAGGACCCCGGGTAAGAGGATCAATCCTCACTTAGAAAGACAAAGGGAATGGACATTGGAAGAAGGCAAAAATAAGAAACAGGACAGGAGTCTACCACAGAGGGCCTCTGAAAGACTCTGTCTAGTAGTGTATCAAAGCAGATGTTGAGACTCATAACTAAACTTTGGGCAGAGTGCAGGGAATCATATGAAAGAAAAGGTACTTAGTAAGACCTGGAGAGTACAGGAGCTCCAAAAGGAGAGCAACAGAACCAAAATATCTGGGCTAAGGGGTATCTTCTGAGACTGATACTCCAAGCAAGGTCCATTCATGGATATAACCTAGGATCCATGCACAGATGTAGCCCATGGCAACTCAGTATACAAATGGGTTCCCTAGTAATAAGAACAGGGACTGTCTCTGACATGAACTCAGTGGCTGGCTCTCTGACCACTCCCACCCCCACCCTTACCCCTACCCCCACCCCTGAGGGAGGAGCAACCTTGTCAGGCCACAGAGGAGGACATTGCAGCCAGTCCTGATGAGACCTGATAAGCTAGGGTCAGATGGAAGGGGAGGTGGACCTCCTCTATCAGTGAACTTGGAGAGGGGCATGGGAGGAGATGAGGGAGGGAGGGTGGGATTGGGAGGGAATGAGGCAGAAGGCTACAGCTGGGATATACAGCGAATAAAATGTAACTAATGTAAAAAAACAAAAATTTAATTTAAAAATTCTAGTTAGTAATGAAATACATGCAGTTTCTGACTCATGCTCTGACAGACTAACATCTCTTAGACTAACATCTTGTTTCTAATGGAGAGTGTGCTCATTACAGTGACATTGTGGGACTGAACTGAAGTTTGGACAAACTTAGGAAAGCCACCTTTGTAATTTGCAGCCATACAGTTCCCTAGAGTGTAAGGTAATAAGATGGTAATGAAGAGCAAAATAACTCATCCTTCTCCTCTCTTATGGACAGTATAACAAGCCCTCAGCTCCTGAGAGCCACACGCTCAGTCCCACTCCATGGCTGAATGTCACCTGCATTTTCTCAGTGCTTATATGGAAATTCCAGTTCTGATGTCACAATCAGTTTCCTCTCAAACTTAATCACCTTTGCCCTTTCCTCTGGTGACCCACTGTTTCTCTGTGTGTCCCTAAGGCTCATTATCCTCATGTTCCACCTTCTACAAACAGATCCAGGCACGGAACAGTCTTTGAAATCAAAGGCACAACATCCTGATCCAATCTTTTGATCTGCCATTTGTTCTGCCTTTCCCTCTCTCTGGGATCCTGTCCCAGATGGCACTTTTGGTTGGTAGCATGCCCTGCTCCTGTCAAAGAACAACAAAACTCTTCATTTCTAAACATGGAAGCAAGGGCTCACCACGGATGTACTTCACTGTACACTATGATCTTATTTTCACACTGTTGATGCCATCTGACCATTCTTCAGGTTTGTGTATGTTGACTAAACTGTAAATATTTTAGCAACTGAATCTCTCATGTTTTAACGACACCATGCACTTAGGAAAACACAAGGCTCGTTATCTATGCAACATATCATGTAACTTAGGCAAAACGCTTTCACATGTACAAAGGAACATGAAAAGTTAACAGAAGGGAAATTTCCGCATTAATATCTCACTCAAAGAACTGAAAAGGTGAAGGTGTTTCTCAGGAAGTTACTTGGCAAAGAATTCAAACTGGTTCAGAATTTGAAGAAGGAAATTAAAGAGCCAAGCAGAAGTCAGTCCTTCCTTCAGTGCCTTCAGGCTCTCAAGGAAGAGCAAAGAAAAAAAAATAATAATAACCTAAATAAACAGATAGGGTACCTGATCTGACAAACAGTATTTTCCTCAGAGATGGTAAATTGGAGGAGTGCTAGAAAAAAAATTAACCCTACTTTGAGAAATGATACAATATGTAACTAATGATATTTTCAATTACAATTCTAATTTTAAAATGTATATTTAATTCTCAGGCAAAAGAGTATGCAGGAAACCAGAAGACACTCAAATATATTTTCTCAGAGATATAAGACAACTCCTCTTCCTTGAAAAAAAAAATCAATCCCTTTCTGAGTTCAAGGTACTCCAATAGCCACCCGACAGTCCTACTAACACCAAACTATAATCTGACACTTCCATTCTGCATCTCTTTGATCTTACTGGTCCATAGCTTGTCCATCTGACTGCTCATCTCCCAAAACCTGTCTCAGTTCTCCTCTATTCTGGACAGGAATTTGCAGATGAGGTCATCCAGTCCATGCTACAAAGGAGCCCTGGGCATGTCATATCTTCTAACAGTTGAAATACAGCTCTTGACTGGTTCCTTAGTCCTGGTAAACTAAGCGTGGGTCATCATACAACTTCATCCTTAAACGCCTGTCATCAGTTGGGTCTTGAAAATAAGTAGTGGTTATTCCATTGATATTTTAATGAATAATGATAACTTGCTGTTCCACAGGACACATCAAAAATTGTAAAAATGATTGTGCACTCTAAATAAGAAATGACATAACACAGATGAGCCACACATGTTCAGAGGCATAGATGGGAAGCTTGACGCTCCACAGTATCCCCTCATTTTTGCCATCTCTTCCTCAAGCCATCTATGATTTCTTATGGGTTCCTTGTTACCAGGTAAGACAGAAGGAAAATGTGTAGGCCTGGCAGCAGATGGGTCTACACTGTGTTCTTTTCAGGCATCCCAGGAAAGCACTAACTAATGAGACTCTCCCTTGAAGGCAGAACTTTGAGAAGTACATCTGATCCTTCACTTCCCAAGAAAGAGAAAATGATTGAATCCTACATCTATGCTGATTATGGTCAGGAGCTAATAGTGTGGGTGCTTTTGAGGGAAAAGCCAAGAACAAAATCAGAACCTTGGTGACAAGATTGAGTGGAAAGGGGTTATACTGCCAGAGTGGATATAAAGTATGTTGACACTCACAGAAGGATTAGTTCTGAGGAGAATCAAAAGGATGCATGACCCCTCACCCAGTGTTTGCTTAATTGGCCCAGTTAAGTCCTTCCATGAAAGTAACCCCTCCCCAAGCTTACTAGCTGCCCACCTACTGAGTGGTCAACCAGGCAATAGTAAAAGCCAACACCAACTCCCAGATAGGTCACAGTTCTCAAGGAGTCCAGCTGGTCACCAGAGTCAGGTAAGGTACAAAGGACCACTTCCATGACAGAAAAGGTTTATATGTCCTGATAGTTGGGGTCCTATTCTGTGTATCGGTTTGCTTTTCCTGCCTGGAGTATTTTCCATTCATGGATTTGCAAGATGTTTTTGTTAATGCCAGTGATTTCCTATAGAAAGAATGTGTTGAAACAAAATAATACAATAGGCTTATTACATTTGTGCCATTTACCAGTCTTAGCTTCCCAAACCAAACAGCTTGATAGAAAGGTAGCAGACTGCTGAAAGATCAGCTTCTTCAGACAACTGGGAAACCACACAAGGTGAGGCAGGGGACTAGCCTGCTGGATTCAGCACAAATCTCAAAGTGTGGTGTGATCTCTCCTCCACCACCAGAATGTATACGTAGGTCCAGGAGAAGAGGTGCCAACATTTCCTCTTGCCATTCTGCCTGGTGGTTTGTTTCTTAATCTCGTATACACTACTCAAAAGAATTCTGTGCTCTGGACTCAGCAGTAGGTCTGGAAACCTTGTTGCCAAGGGAAGCACACTTCTACCAGGAAACACAGTCATCATTCTGATGAATTCTGAGGCTGCTCTTTGGCCTTACTGAAAATATTTTTTTAAGTTTATTTATTTTACATCCCAGAAGATATGTGGTTGGACATTCCCTCAATCTCTGTTCCCTCTTTATCCCTACACTTATTGTAGGCAGGGTAATTTTTGGACCAAAGGTTTTGTGGTTGGGTTGCTGATCCCCTCCCTCTACTAGGAGTCCTGCCTGGCTAAAAGTGGTCACTCCGGTCTCCACGTCCTCCCCTGGTAGGAGTCTCAGCTAGAGTCACATGCATATCTTCCCATGAGCCTACCCTGTTGCAGGTCTCCAGCTTATCAAAGAGATGACCCCCTCACTTTCCTTCCTCTCACCTCCCACCCCTGCTCTCCCCACATCTGATCTCCATCCTCATTTTCCTCCTCATTCCATCTCCTGCCCAGTTCCCTCTCTTCATCCATTTGTGCTGTCTATACTATTTTCTCTTCTGTGTGACAGTCCAGAAGCCTTTTTTGGGCCCTCTTTGTTACTTAGCTTCTTTGTGTCTGTGGATTGTAACATGGTTATCCTGTACTACAGGTCTAATATCTGCTTATAAGTGAGTACATACCATGTGTGTCTTTCTAAGTCCGGGTTATCTCACTCAGGATGACCTTTTCTAGTTCCATCCATTTACCTGCAAATTTCATGATTTCCTTGTTTTTCATTGCTGAGTAGTATTCCACTGTGTAAATCTACCACAATTTCTTAATCTATTATAATGTTGAGGGATATCTAGGATGTTTACAGTTTCTGGCTATTTCGAAGAAAGCCACTATGAACATAGTTGAGCAAGTGTCCTGGTTGTATGGTAGAACATCTTTTAGGAATATTACCAGGAGTGGCATAGCTGGGTCTTGAGATTAGGTCTATTCCTAATTTTCTGAGAAAGCACCAGATTGATTTCCAGAAAGGTTGTACAAGTTTGCACTCCACCAGCAATGGAGGAGGGTTCCTCTTTCTCCATATCCTCACCAGCATGTGCTGTCACTTGAGATTTTGATCTTAGCCATTCTGACTGGGGTAAGATGGAATCTTAGAGTCATTTTGATTTACATTTCTCTGCATGGCTAAGGACATTGAGCTGAAATTCTTATGCTGGTGAATTAACAGACAGGGCAAGGAGGTCATTCATCTGGCCAGAGCAATTGAGCTCAATTACCAGGAGGAAATTAGATTGTGCTACACAATGGGAGCATGCCTAAAAGAAAGCCATTTGCGAGAACCCTCTAAGGGTTCAGAAGGAACAGAGATCGAGGGAATGTACAACCAATGATTGGCCCCCAGCCCAATGACCCAGGTTAAAAGAACACTATAACCCAATTAAACAAAACAACCAAGGACCCGATCCCACCAAGAAAGAATGTTTGGGTCACTCTTTCAGGCAAAACATTCTGCTTAAGTCCAGGCTGCTGTGATGGCACCCCGAAGCCCAGCTGACTTAGATGCTGAGCTATGCTTCTCACAGTTCTAGAAGCCGGACGTCTTGACTCCAAGCATCCTGTGTACTCTACAGAGCCCTGCTCCAGAAAACCTTTCCATTGTGTCATCATGTAGCAGGAGGCATGGAGCTGAAATTTTCTCTTCCATCACTCTTAACAATGGCAATAACACTATTCATGAAGATGCCACTTCCAGAACCTCACCTAATCCTAACTACTTCTCAGAAGCTCCACCTCCTAATCATCACATGAAGGTGGGTTTTCAACACACAATCTTGAAGGGCGGAGGACACAATCCTTTGGTCCGAATCATCAAGGAAAATGCCAGCACAGACAAATGGCTGCTAAATAAAAGCAATTATGATTATAAGCTAAGTCTTGTGAGGACCAATCAGGGAGATAATATAGCAGCTACATTTTATGATGATAAATTTTCTATCTCTCATTTTCTGCTCAGATGCTCATCACCTTAAATGAAGAATAATGGCATGGAGATTACTAACAGCCCAGCATGTAGTGGAGAGTACAATGAAACTGGTTAGCACAATAGCAACGATTTGGTGACTGATGGAGAGCTGTATGTTCCTTGTACTGGTACACAATCTTGGCTTTGTGAAGGATGGAAGTCAATACAGAGGCAAGGGAAATGGAGCCTGCTTAACTTATCTGTCTCTTCAGATTCACCTCTCCCTCCTCCACTCCATCTCTTGCCCCCCAAAACTACATCAGTAACCTTCCTTGTCTTCTGGCCCCTGATGGGGTTTAGCCAGTGAAAAACATCTCTGAACAATGAACAAGAGACAGCAGACAGAGGAAGAGAGTTTCTGCTCGCCTCCCTCACTTTGGATTCACTTCATCGCTACCTACATCCCTCAATATAAGATGTTGGCCCTGCTCTATCCAGAGCTCTCATTGTCTATTCCAAAAATATTCTCTTCTTATTTGTCCTATGGCTGTACCATCAGCCTGCTGTTGGCATCCATCCACTCCCCACCACCACCACCACTAAAACACGAGTCCCTGAAGACAAGGACTGTGCCTCACTTTCTTGTTTCTTAAGTGAAAGCATCTTGAGAACCTTGTATCTAGTATGTGTCTGTTAAACATTTGTTGAGCAAGTGAAGAAATGGGTGAATATCTACAATACAGGACAGACCATAAGGCGTATAAAGACAGGACCAAACTCAGCTGTGAAAGACCCCTGCCTGAGAGCCAGTCTACACAGAGCTGACCCAGAGTAAATCCCCATTACCAACTCAATTAGATTAAGACATATCTGGAAAATTAAGACAGGAAACTTGTGGGTGAGTCTATGATGGCATCTTCAAAGACGATAGCCTCACCACAGACTAATTGGTGCCCTTCTGTAATAAATACAACCAATATAGGCAATATGCGCAATGTAAACCTGTGTTCTTTTTTCTTACGTTGTATTTATTTATTTGTGTATGTGTGTGTGCGTGTCACACACACATGCCACAGTGCCCGTGTGAAGATCAGAGGATACTTTGCAGAAGCACATCTCTCCTTCCACCATTTGGGTCACAGGGTTCAAACTCAGACTGTGAGACTTAGCAGCATGCGCCTTTCCTTGCTGAGCCACGCCAGCAGCGTCTAAGAGGCTGGGCTAAGAGATGGCGTTATGCTGCATCTAGCACAGATGCAGGGACTTGGAGCTGACTGGAGCTGTGTAGGAATGAAGAAAGACAGACTGACCCATAGACAGAAAGACTACTGGAGAAGCCGCAACACCCCAGAAATATAGCATGTTTAGCATACAAATTTGAACAGAGAGGAAGGGTTCATGCATGCAGCTGAACAAGGATGCATGCATGCAGCTGAACAGTCAGTGCACACCAATAAGCAAGGAGGCAGGGTTTATGGTGTATAGCTGGGTCAGGGAATTTATCAAGATAAACTCTTCTGAAGAGCGGTCTTCGGGCTATAAACATGTGGGGGCAGCTATGGTGGACATTTATGTATACAATGTCAACACTCCCACTCTGTTCTCACCAACCCACTGCCCAAGGAAGGCTTTGCCATTCCTCCGTCATAGCCAGAAGTTACAGTGTCCTTAACATGGCCACGGTGTGTCAGCAGCACACATTCACTCAGGACCTTACTCAGTCAGGGCTTTCTCTGCTGCTTACAGTATTATGTCACGATATGTCCTAATTATTTGGGGTAGTGAACTTTACAAAAGAAAAGGTTTTATTAACTTCAAAAGAATAAAGAAAAATTCTGTTAGAAGTCTTGAGATAAATAAAGCACTAGTCAACTGTTTACTACAGTCCTATTATTAATGTGAGAAAGATGCAATGGTATTTTAGCCTAGCCCACATGACTTCAAACAAGCCAAAACACAATGATTTTCAACTTTAGGCTAACTAGTTGAGGGCTTAGTCTTCACACACCTAAGCCTGCAAATGCTTACCACATGAAATATATTTGGTGGCAAATACCAACTCAGTCCATCATGGTGAGTCAGGCATGGGGCATGAAAATGACGTATGGTCTCCATGATCAGGAAGCAGAGAGAGCTGCTTCTCTGCTGGCTTCCTCCTTGTAGTCAGTCAGGAATGCCCCCTAACCAGATAGGGTCACCTGTGTTCAGGGTAGATCTTTCTTCCTCAATTAAAACTCTCTGAGAACATCTCTACAGACATACCTAGAGGTGTCTCCTAGGTGATTTCAAATCCCTTCAAGCTGACAATCAAGATTTTTAACTGTCCCAGACCTTGTACACAATAAAAAACATATAAAATCCTATCACCTAGTAATGTAAATGCCATCTTTTTTTTTTCTTTTTAAGACAAGATCTTACTATGCAGCCCTGGCTGGCCTGAACAAACCAAGGAACTCACTATTGTAGACCAGGCTGACCCGGAAATCACAAAGATGCCACCTCCCTTAGCCTCCCACATTCAAGGATCAATGTACTACCATTTCCGGCTTACTGTTTTATTTTGAAGTTACACTCTGAAGGTATTCACACAGTGACAAAATCCTAGCAAGACCTTTCTCTAAATATTTCCCCATCAAGTGACACATTATTGTGTGAGGCAAACAACTAGCCACATGCTTCATTCTCACTTGATATCTTTAAATAATGCTGCAGATCAGCGATGCCAAATCTCAACAGAAACTGCTGTCAATAAACGAGATCACAGATGGATTAACTCCACCAAAATATGCTTTCTTTATTTGGTAAGTCTAGTTTCACTGCAATTGCTGACAGGAAATACTGAAAAATACTTTTTTTAAAAAAAAATCATTTAACATAGTCATATTTGTGAGAATCTTGGGTACTTAGTAAAGGGAGAATTACCAAGGCTTCCCAAATTAAAAAAAAAAAGTTTATTTAGGGCTGGACAGATGGGTCAGCAGTTAAGAACAACTTGTTGCTCTTGCAGAGGACCCAAGTTCAGTTCCCAGCCCCAACGTGGTAGCTCACAAGCATCTGTAACTCCAGTTCCAAGGACTCTGATACTCTCTTCTGACCTCCATGAGCACCAGGCATTTACATGATGCACATACATGCAGTCAAAGCTCTCGTGCATATGAAAACAACATGACTCTTTTAACTTAAATTAAAAAAAAAAAAAAGAAAAGAGCAAGCTTACTTTAAGGTTTCCATGGAAAAATAAATTTTCTCAACAGAAAACTCACACACTAAAAGTGATTAAATCTGACCAAGCCTTTCAGCAAACCAATACAAGACACTTCTGTCACCATGCCCTGCTGGGTTAATTTAAACCACACTTGTCTGGAAGAGGGTTACAAAATTTCTTCAAGTTTCAGCCTGCATCTCCTCATTTAGAGTTAATGAGAGTTTTTCTGCATTACTTTTGTGTCTCGGGTTTCAGAACCTTCCACAAAGGACAAAGGGAGTCTGCCATGCCCTGGGTCACTCACTACAGAAAACATCTCCTTTTACCTCACCTAGGATAATCAGTCTTTATTTCTTCCCCTGTGTATTGGAAATAACACTATTTTGAGTCATGGTGACTTAAATTCAAATTCCATCATTTTGTCAGACACACGGACTCTGAGATCCTTCATTCCTATTTATAAAATTTGACTATGAATAACCACTTTCCAGAACTGTCAAGTATACCAAGATATTTGGGTACCAGGTATTCAATAAATGGCAACCAAAGCAATCATTATTGTTCTTGTTGTTGTAATGATCACACCCATCCAGACATCCAACATTCTGCTGTAATTTCGAGACTGCACAGTGATTAGGAAGTTAAATTATTCAAAATTATTCAAGAAGGTGGGGCAAATCACTAGTGAGTCAGTTGCAGCTTTTTCAGTGACATGTATATTCTAGTGATGGTAAGACAGGTCTCCTGAAGCCACTTTACTATGAAAAACATATGTGTGATTGAGAGAGCAGGATTCTATTTCAGTCAGAGAGCTAGTGCAGGTCAGAATGTAGATAAAGTCAGGCATGGACCCCCAAGCCTGTGATCCCAGCAATCAGGAGGCTGGGCCAGCACTTCGATGAGTTAAAAACTAGTTCCTTCTACAGGGGCCTGCAAGGGGGGGGGGCGTTGGAAGAAGTCACATCAAATGTGGTTTCTGGGTACTGAAGATGTAGGTAAGAAAGTAGATTTCTCGATTAATGTGTGATAGCCATTCACCTCATTTTCTACATCACCAAAAACAAGCAAAACAAAAAATGAAAACAATAGAATAGAACATAGGGAAGGCCTGTCTGTAATAAGCCCAGAATGCTCATGAAGCACTAAGAAATGAATGGTTCTCATTTCCCAGTGTTGATCCAGGCTTAGCATCCTCTGCACCGCAACTGGCAGCTTTCAATATTGCCAAACACCCAAACCCTTATAATGTGATTTTTTTTTTGTTATTTCTGTTACTTCTTAACTGCTTTCACATAATCGTCTGTTTCTTCGGACACATAAATGAGTGTCACATAAATAAAAACAAAATGTCTAAACCACTTGAACCATCGAGCCATGCACACCTTATAGAAGGAGGATGGTAGCAATGAGGCCCCGATGAACCCAGCTAATAAAATCACAAGTCTCCAGAGTGTAGCCACATGATAACATTGTTGCTAGCACATGAATTAGAAACTTTTACAGAGTAATTAACATATCATATTACCCAGTATCTCCTCCTTTCCTCCTCCTCATTTTGCAGATAGCCTATGAGTCAATAATTTGGCTCCTTCTTCCGAGACATCAAACATCATTTTTCTTTAGTGGTCCAGGGAAAGATTAATAAGAATGCCGGCTCCTGTAACAAGCCACATCAGTGTAGGGTTTTGATGGGTGGACTGGTGTTGTCCTGTTGTTTCTCTGATCTTAAAAACAAGTCTATCAACAAACGCACTAAGCTCCAGCAGGTGCCCAGAGCTAATTTTGTTTGGAACTATTTTTAAAAAGCCAAGCGTCTCCTCTACTGTTTTTCTATCTCCCTGCAGTTCAGATAGTGAGAAGATCTGAATGGCCCAGATTATTAAGCTATGTCCCCAATCCTTGAAAGGAAAATGCTTAGGGGTTTTCACCACGTTTCCACTTATCACGGTACTTCCTGGGCTCTCTGCATTTCCCCCCTAACATCTTCCTTTAAGTCTACACAGCCTCGGTTCTGGCTAGCAACGATGTCAAGTGTTTCTCGGGAGCCAGCGCAGCTGGACCCAAAGGCTCAGCTGCCTGCCTGTCTGTCCGTGGCATGTGCTTTGACTTGGGGCTCTCAGGATGGACATTTACTGTCCCTATGGAATCTCATGGCTGTCTGGCCAGTTGGCATTCTTCTAATACTCCTGGATTAAACACCCACTTAGGTGTGATGTCTGAGGAGCCATTAGCTTTGACTCTTTCTTGATGCCACCATCCTTGTCTTTCTCAAATGTAGAAGACCTATTTGAATTAAGAGGAGAGATACATAAAGTAGATTTGTTTTATATCTTTATATGCAAGCAGAGAAGGCACTAATGAACTAGCTAGAGTCAAAGCCTGTACTTACTCTAAAACTGTAAGAGCAGGTGTCTTCCAAACAGGCAGAGTTCCAAATGACCTAGACTTGAACTCCAGCAAGGCTACCCAGCAGTATATCATCTTAACCTCTCTGAGAAGAATGGGACGTAATAATTCCCACCTCAGAGATATGTATTTGCTGTAAAGATTAAACATAAGTATATATGAACCACGAAGTCAAGTTCATAACAAATTCCATTCTCCTTCCAAAGGCCTCTGTCTAACCATGGAAACCCTAACTTGCTTTCTGTTCAATGCATCACAGGAGACACACCGTCAGCTAGCAAACACTGCCTCTCTCATGGAAGCCCTGGGACATGACAGTGGCAGCTATTACTGTCCTGCTTTGCAGATGAACAAACAAATGGGTAGAATCGTTTCTGTAAAGAAAAAGACAAGCATGTCCTCACTGCATCTGGTCATCCGACCCCCAATCCCAGTTCTTTTTCTCAAAGTCTATTACTTGACTTGGAATTTTGTTCACCAATAAATACTTTGAATTACCCCAGGTAGTCCCCTCTATTCTTGGCAGATTTTAATTAAAAAAAGAAAAAAAACTGTAAGAACCACAACCAATGTCCACTCTGGCCATGTGTCTGTCCCTGACAGTGCAACAACCTAGATCTAAGCTCTGGGGAATTAGGGGTGCCTCTGTGCTGATAAACCTCAGAAAGCTGGGAACTAGGGCCAGAAAGGACCATGAAGAGCAAATGGTGGCCAAACGCCAAGGACAAGATGTAATGGCTTTAGTGCTGACATTTTGAGATTGAAGAGACACCTGGCCAATTGTCAAGCAATGGACTCTTCATCACCCTACCCTCTTTCAAGGGCTAGTCTGTCACATCCAGTCTTTGCCCGCTCTGGGGTGCATAGTGCACATGTACTATCTGATTTTCTTTTAAACCTGAGCCCCAAACTCCTAAAACTTAACTCTCTTCTATGTGATCGCCAAAAACGCTTTATATCATTGTAAACATTTCTTAAATTTGTGATTGAAAGAGCATTTTGCTTGTTTCAGTTGGCCCTGTTTCACTTAGCTATCAAAATCACACTGTACTGTAGACAAGCTAGTCTCCCATTCATGAGGAATTTGAGGGTCAGAGATGTCAGTGGGTAAGGGGAACCCTGGCATCTGACTAAACTTCCCAAGTCCTTTAGACTGTGGTAGCCATTGGTACCCAATCACTCTGCCTTCTGGTCTCCTGCTACAGTGCTCAAAGAAAAATCTGTGAACATTTACTGAACGGAATTGCGAAGGGACAACAAGGAGCTGCATATTCTTTCCCCCCTCCCCATTCTTCTCCCCTAGTATTCTGAAGGAAATACCCAGGACACTGAGCCAAAATAGTCAGTTCACCCTCCTGTCTTGATAGTTTGTCATGTGGCCACAAACCAAAGCAGAAGGCTCCCAGAATACACTAGAGAAGACTATTCCACGGGAACCATCCAATGAAGTAGTGTCAAAGAGCAGAGGAAAAAGTCAGGCTCCGTCTTTGCCTGGTAGACACGTGAATTTCTCAATACACTATTCTATAAAAGTCTTACTTGGAATTCTTAGGGCATGAGTGAAATGAAGTAAGTGAGACACTTGGCCCACGTAGATGTTAGACTTCTCATTGCATGGTATGAGAATTTTGGTAGGCTATATGATTTGGAAGATTTATTCATTTTTGTCTAAATATTCCATTTTGGTTGTTTATTAAGAAGTGTTTAAAATATTCTGTGTATTTCTCTGGATTTCACTAGAATCTGCTTTAATTTGTCCTTTCATCTTTTACTTATTAATTTGTGTGTTATCTCTCTTACTTACCGATAATTTACCTAGGATTTCATCAGTGTTATATTTTCTTTTTTAACAATTTTTTAATCTATTCATTTTATGTATATGAGTGCTCTATCTACATGTGTACCTGCATGCCAGAAGTGGGCAGGCAGTAGAGAGTGTAGATGGTTGTGAGCCACCATGTGATTGTGGGAACTGAACTAGGCACCTCTGGAAGAGTTGACAGTGCTCTTAACCACTGAGCCATCACTCCAGCTCAGTGTTATTATTTTCAAAGAAGAAATACCTTCCCTTGAGGAGGTCCTCCCCTGTTGGTGGACTTGGAGGGGGCGGGGAGGAGGGAGATGAGGGAGGGAGTGGGAGGGTGGGAGGGAATGAGGGAGGAGGCTACGCTTGGGATGCAAAGTACCTAACCTGTGATTGATATAAAAATAAATAAATTTTAAAAAATCAAAAAAAAAAGAAATACCTTCCCTTAAAAAAATGTTTTTGGAATTTATTTTTTTCTTTTTTTACAGTTATTCATTATATATCCATACTGAAGCCCCCTCCCTCAACTCCTCCCAATACCATCCTCCCTCCCTCTTCCCCCCATGCCCTTCCCCTAGTCCACTGAAAGAGGGAGTTCTCCTCTGCCATCTACCCACAGCTTATTAAGTCTCATCAGGACTGCCTGGATCCTCTTCCTCTGTGGCCTGGCAAGGCTATATTTCCAGGGGCAAGTGATCAAAGAGCAGGCAATTGAGCTCTTTACAGAGGCAGCCCCTGCTCCCCTTACTCAGAGAGCCACATGGAGACTGAGGTGCCAATCAGCTACATCTGAGCAGGGGATCTAGGTCCTCTCGATGCATGGTTCTTGGTTGGTGCATCAGTCTCTGCAGGACCCCCTGGGCTCAGGATTTTTAGCTTTGTTGGTCTCCTTGTGGGACTCCTGTCCCCTCAGGGTCCTTCTATTCCTCCCTCTTTCCATAAGACTAACTGCCTTCTGTTCAAAGTTTGGCTGTGATTTCTCAGCATCTGCCTCAATCCCCTGTTGTGGTGGAGCCTTTCAGAGGACTCTCTATAGTAGGTTCCCATCTTGTTCCCTCTCTGCCACTGCTTCTGGTATCTATCCTGTTTGCCATTCGGAATGAGATTTAAGCATCCTCCCTAGGAACCTCCTGTTGTTTAGCTTCTTTAGGTCTGTAGATTTTAGTATGTTTATCCTATATTATATGGCTAATATCTGATTATAAGTGAGAGTATACCATGCGTATCTTTCTGTTTCTCGGTTATCTCACTCAGCATGATCTCTTCTTGTTCCATCCATTTGCCTGCAAATTTCATGATTTCCTTTTTTTTTAAACAGCATCCTTGGTCATCAGGGAAATGAAATCAAAACAACCCTGAGATTCCCTCTTACACTGATCAGAATGGCTAAGATCAAACACTCAAGTGACAACACATGTTGGAGAGGATGTGGAGAAAGGGAACCCCTCCTCCATTGCTGGTGAGAATGTAAATTTGTACAACCACTTTGGAATTCAATCTGGCACTTTCTCAGAAAATTGGGAAATAGCACTACCTCAAGACCCAGCTATACCACTCCTAGGTATATACCCAAAAGATGCCCCACCATTCAACAAAGACATTTGCTCAACTATGTTCATAGCAGCTTTATTTGTAATAGCCAGAATCTGGAAACAACCCAGATGTCCCTCAACAGAGAAATGGATACAGAAATTGTGGCACATCTACACAAAGAAATGCCTTCTTGTTTAATTCATTGTTCTTTTGGTCTCCGTTTCGTCAATTTCTACCCTGATCTGGTTATTTCTTACTGTCTACTGCTCTTGGTTTGTCTTTCTAAGACCTTGAGCTGTTTCATTAGGTTCAGACCTCTCTGATGTCTCAATATAAGCACTCGTAGCTATAAATTTTTCCCTCAGAACTGCCATGCTGTGTCTCCCTCCTAATTTTTACAGTGAACTATTTGCTTGGCACTGTATCACTCAGTCTCCGTGTACTGTGTGATCTCTGTGGCTTTTCTTCCTACTAGTGGCTATTTTTATACCATTATGATCTGATAAGATATAATAAATAATTTTAACTCTTGCATTTGTTTTAAGAATTGATTTGAGAAAACAAACATACAAGTAACATTATAATTTATGATCATGATCGGGAATACCTACACACACACATACCTTATCAAGTATTGAAAAAAAAAGAGGCCAGGAATTTGAAGAGAGCAGAAATGAGTATATGGGAGGGTTTGGAGGGAGAAGAGAGATAGAAGAAATGTAATTTAAATACAATCTCAAAAATAAAGAAGAAAACAACAAGAAAGTCTAGATTTGAGACAGAATCTCACTAGGTTGCCTTGGCTGGTCTCAAACTCCCAAATTCAAGTGCTCCTCCTGCCTTGGCCTGGACACAGGTGTACCCCATTGCGCACAGCAGGAACATTTTTGTTTATTCTCCACAGTTAGACTGCTGGTCACCGAAGTGCTAATTGATAACTTCTTATTTCCTTGCCTTCCTATTATCTGACCATGTTTCTGTTGCAGATTTTGTTCTGAACTTAGGAACCCCATGGAGCAAATCCTCTAATAGTGAAATTTGGGGTATCTCCAGCTGTGAGGGAGAGCAGGCTGACATGGGTCTGGAGCCTCCGTTGCAGTCTTAGGAAATGCCCTTCATTTTAGTCTTGCCTGAGGAATCATTAATCTTTTCATTTTTAATGGTTTTTTTTTAATTTTTCGTTGCATGTGTTTGAGTGCTTTGTCTGCAGTCTGAATGTTTGTATGTGTCCCATACGCGTGCCTGGTGCCTTCAGAGGACAGAAAAGGGCATTAAATCCCCTGGAATTGGAGTCATAGAGAGTTGTGAATTGTGCTCTAAGAGAGCACCGGCTATTCCCACTGAGTGATCTCTCCAGCTCCAGACGGCATTAATCTTTAACTTTCCTCCCACAGAACGGTAAGCATCATGGCTCGCACCGTTTAGCAATGTTCTCCTACAAGGAAGTAGCATTGACTCTTCTCCCAGAAAAACAATACAGGCCATTGGCATTGCTCTCGGTTACTGTGACGTTCGGTATTGTCAGTGTGACAGGATGAAGAATCACCCAAGAGACAAAAAAAAAAAAAAAAAAAAAGCTTCTGAGAATATCTACAAGAGATAATCTTTATTAGTTCACAGGTATGACAAGATCCACCCTAAAACTGGGTCGGGGAGAGGGGGTCACTATTCCTTAGGTTTGGGTCCTGGGCTACATAAAAAGTAGCAAGCTAACTGAGCCCTCATACTTACCACTCTCTGCTTCACAGAAACAATGTGACCAGCTGCCTCCAGCTCCTTCTACCCTGAAGTCCCGCCATGATGGATTGCTCCCTAGAACCGCGAACCAAAATGAACTCTTTCTTCTGTAAGTTGCTTTTATATCAGGTACTTTGTGACAGCAACAGAAGTAAGTGACGAAGTGGCCCACCAGAACTAGACAGAAAGAGCCTGTTGCTGAAGACACCACACGTGCGGGTTGCAGGACATAAAAAAAAAAAAAATCAGTCAGGAATTGAACTAAGAAGTTTCTCTATGTGAGCTCGCTTTTTTAGTGCCAGAAAGGGCTATGCAGTCAGCTTAGGGAGAAAAATCATCAGAAGCCTTGCTCAATTGTAGACCCTATATGCTACGAGACTGACGTAACCAGGCAGGGTGTTCCCTTGAGTACCATAGTGGTATGGTTGTTTCGTGGGTAACCAGCCCCTTTCTGAGTGATGTATTGTCTGGTTTTATGTTAACTTGACACCTTGACACAAGGTAGAGTCATTTGGGGAGAAGGTGCCTCCCCTGAGAAAGTTCTCCTCAGGGTTAGACTGTGTTCATGCTTGCGGTGAATTTTCTGGATTGATGATCGACGTGGGAGGGTCTAGCTCACTGTGGTGGCACCATCTCTTGACCAGTGGTCTTCACATGCTATAAGAAGCCAGGCATGGTGACGCATGCCTATAATCCCAGCTACTCTGGGAGGCAGAAGCAGGTGCATCTCTGTAAGTCTGAAGCCAGCCTGGTCTACACAGTGAGTCCAGGACAGCCAAGGCTATACAGAGAAAGCCGGTCTCAAAGGGAAAAAAATGCTCTAAGAAAGGAGGCTGAGCATGCCATGAGGAGGAAGCCAGTAAGCAACAGTCCTCCAATGGCCTCTGCATCAGCTCCTGCCTCAAGGCTCCTGCCTTAATTTCCCTCAGTGATGGATTACAAACTGTACGTAAATCCTTTCCTTCCCCAGTTATTTTAGGTCATAGTATTTCGCCACAGCAATGGAAACAATTGGATCTGATATCTGCTGCCCAGGAGGGACTTCATACCTAGTACTGTAAACCTGGTGGAGTCATGGACCCTGACTGAGGTCGGTGATTACTACTGCCGTCTTGCTGAGTGGACATGGTGCCAAACTAAATATTCATGTTTATATGCACATGTCCGTGATATTCTCAGCCTTAGTCAGAGAAACATAGTTTTGCAGTGGGGAACGCCTAATGCAGAATCTCATAACTGGCCTAAGTGCTGAGAATTGATGACTGTTAAGTCATCAATTAAGTCCTCGGATTTAAGTCTTGTCAGACATAACAGGACATCGGTAGCACCCTCTAGGCTCAGAGAAGATTACAGAAAGGGGAGCAGAAAGTATGAAAGAGCAGATGGCGGGGAGGCATACTGCAAAATACTTTCTTCTGTACATGATATGGCTATCTCATTTTTTTTTTTTGCTCAGCTGTTGTTATATGTACAAGATCCATAAAAGATCTAGCCAGTCAACATTCCTGAATGGATGGGGGAGGAGCTTGCAAGGTCTCAGACTCAACTGAGGAGTTATTGGGGAAAGGAAATCACTTCGTTCGAAGGTGTAGCTGCTTATGAGTTAACCGTGCTACAGTAAATAAACCCCCGCCCATGCTCACGCCAGCAACCTTATTTAAACTCAGTGGCTCATGTAAGACTTGGGAAGGAATGAGAGGGGACTTGTTTGGAAGAAAACGGGGTCCAGAGGGAGTGAAGGGGATAAGAGACAGTAATGGGGATATGCCAAAATACATGTGTATATTCATTTAATTGTCAAAGAATATATGTAGTATTGGGCCAATGTAAAAAACAAAAACAACAACAAAAAAAAAAACACTTGCCACCAAATCTGATGATCTGAGTTCAATCTCAGGGACGTACATAGTGGAAGACAATAACCAATTCCTACAAGTTTCCTCAGACCCTGACACATACACACAGCACACATGTTCCCCAATCACCATGAATCAACACATGGGTAGGCATACTTTTTTAAACTATTTTATTTGGCTTCCTATGCCTCTTCCTCCATTTTCCACTCCAATCCTTTCTAATACCCCAACACCAGGTAGGAGAAAAAGAAGGGAAAAGGAGGCATAGTTTTCCTTAACCACTTCCTGCTGGTTAGTGTCCTCGGCTTTCTTCGGGCAAGTCTAATCTTCAGTTTAGAATATCTCCAACTTCTCGTCATGCTGCATCAACAGCAACCAGGAGCGGGGAGGGGGGGGGTGGTAGGGGGGGTGCGAACCGCAGCCTTTTTCTTTCTCGGAGCCCCTTTCTCTCTCTGGATTCTGGCCTTTATTCCCTCTTCAGAGTCTCCAGAATCAAACTATCTGCAGCTGGCAAAGAGCCCCTCTCAGAACCCACACAAGTCAAATAGCTTGCTGCTGTGGACAATCTGAATCAGTCCCATATCCTACACCTTGGACTAAAACAAAAACATGTTTACATATCATAAACCAAAGCTTCCACGTTTCCCCTTTCTGTTTAAAACAAAAACAAAATAAATAAATGAGATTTTTTTAATATGAATGAGATTTGCTGTTGCTTTCTTAAAGGGAGATGATCAAGGAACCAAGCACTTTTTAGATCAATAGTATCTGCTATAACCTGGTAATTCTCACCTACTGTTGTCTGGAACAGTTCATACTTTTTGGTTTTTTCAAAGGTTTATTTATTTAGTATGTATACAATGTTCTGCCAGCATGTACTCCTGCATACCAGAAGAAGGCACTAGATCTCATTATAGATGGTTGTGAGCCACCATGTGTCTGCTGGGAATTGAACTCAGGACCTTTGGAAGAACAGCCAGTGCTCTCAACCTGTGGAACATCTCTCTAATCCCATTGTACTTTTTGCTGTTGAGCCTCGAGCTAGGACTCCAAAGATGTTTCCTAATGGCAAGAAGTTTCCTCGTAGGTCTCCCTTGGACATGCATTCACTAGTCAAATGACCCCTTTTATCATAGCATCTACGAACACCGGCTCTTGCAGAGACCCCAGTGTGCCAGAAATGGCTCATTTGCATCTCTGGTGGAACGTATTTCTGGTGGTGCTGTATTTCTCAGATTTAATGCACCAGACATTTTGAGCTCTGAGGCTTTTAGCAGCTTGGTCACAGTTTCTTTTCAAACGACCAAATTTACTGCAATTAAAGCACCGAGCATTTTGATATCTATGGCTTTTTGGTGGCTACTAGGAAACTTAGTGGTGGTAATCTCTTAACCTGAGGCTGCTCCTCTGGCAGCTCAGTTTGCTCAAAAATAACTTTTGTTTTCTTGAAATGGGGGGTTGTTTCTCTTTAACTCTTTCACCCTGTTCGGCTTTCTGCTTCTTCGAGCTCCTTGCCCCAAGCAAGGGAACTGAACACCAAAAGTGCCTGGAGCAGAGCCAGATGGCAATCTGCCTTCTAGCCTAGTTTGCTTCCCTCTTTGGTCCATCAGGAAATTCCCACTCTCAGTTACCAGGTGTTCTCCCTTCCTCAATGGCACGTCAGCCTCTACCAGCAAATTCTCTAGCTGCAGTGCCAACCCTTCAGTCCTTTCATAAATGAGAGGACATCCATTTTGTTTGTTTCTCAAACCCCTGCATATCCACTCACAACTTTTTCAGTTGTTCAACCATTCTCCCAACCTTCTTTAAAACAGAATGCAAGAAGACGACAGAGCAAAACCAGAGAATCCCCTCTGGGAGTAAAGTGGGAGGGAAACCAGTATCAGCAGCTTCTATAAACTTTGTGCTCATATCCTGAAACAGTATATTCATTTTTTTTCATACCCTTCTTCTCTACAGGACTAGAAACCCAGTTTTCCATTATTCCACGCCTGATGTCTGGGCACTGCTTGTAGGCACTAGTTTTTCAAACGCTACTTTATTTGAAGGTTCCTTAAAACTTATACCTCTCTTTTAAGTTCCCCCAAATAGGGGCAAAAGAAGGTTGAACGGGAAAGGGGAGAAAGGGTTGAGTCGCAGGATTCTTTTTGATGCAATACCAATCTCCATCATCAGGATATCCAGAAGTTCAGGTAACTAGCAAACCAGCAAGCAGTCCTCCTCTGCCTCCTCCAAGCCGCTGCACCTTCTTCATCTGGTCCATCATGTTTATACCCCTCAAAGTCCTCAGACTTCAGCTAACTCCAGCTGACAAAGACCAAGCCCCTACACTAGGCAGTTATTAGCTGTGGACAAAATAAAATCCCACAATTTGATATTAAAACAGAAACATGTTTACATATCCTAAACCAAAACTTCCACAACACACATGTACACGCGCACATACAAATAATTATAGATGCAACTGAAAATTTTTAAAAGAAATTAAAGCTTTAAAAAAATAAATTAAACATTATTGTCCACTGAAGCTTCAATAACTTTAGACTATGAAATGAAGTAGCATCTGATAAATCCGTAGAGAAAAGTCATGACAAATTTATTCATGTGTAGGAACACAGAAGCTATACACAAAAGAGGACTCAAAGGACATCTGGAAATTGATATTTTTGTAGAGTTAAGCAAGAGTCAGGAGCAAGAGAAGGCTACAGAAGTTTATCTTGTTACACAGATGACGTTTCCTAGGTAACAGCCACTTGTGGTCATCTCTGGGTCAGGTTGGAGACCCCAGTCTTTTCTTCCAGTGAAAAGATCTTTCCAAGGCAGAAAGATGAATATAAAATAGAAATGCCTCATAATATGCTACTGGCTATTTATTTCACTAATATAGGCATCCTTTATAGATTCACATTTCTCTAACAAAATGGCTTTCAGAGCCATTCTTACGTTTTTAGAGGGTTGCAATTCCAAATAAGCCTAGGAGATCAAGGTATAATGGCATAAGGCTGGAAATCTCATTATTTGGGAAGGCTGGGATTTAGCTAGACAGAGAGACAGGCAGGCAGGAAGGCAGGCAGGTGGGTAGGCAGACAGATGCATACCAGAGACATGTATCCGGGGTTAGGGTATTTCACTCTCCCAAACCCCTAATTCTCAACTCATTACCAAAGCCTTGGATCTCCAAGGATCCATTTAGATGAACTAAGGGGGAATATGGCATATAGACAAGGAACTAAGAAATTACTTAGGAACACCAAGAGAAAACTTAGTGTCTGTGCTGCTATTGTTGATTCTGCTCATGCTGCCCCGCCGCCGCCGCCGCTGCCGCCACTGCTCCTGTGATTACCAAGACAAGATGGAGCAGGAGAAGTAAATGGGCATCTGTGTTTTTGAGAAATCTTAGAAAAGTGTTTTCTAGCCAGTGTTATCACCTCCAGGGGCTTTAGGACACTTGCAGGAGTTGCTTTATTAACTAGATAACTTGCAAGGTGTCAAGTACATTTATGAATAAGATCAGGAACATCAGATGTCAGCCTGAAATGAACGGGCTGGTGCTGTGTACTGGTTAGGTTTTTTTTCCTCAACTTGGCACAAGCTAGGGTCCTCTGGGAAGAGAGAATGTCAACTGAAAATGTATCCCTGTCACGCTGACCTGTAGGCAAGCATGTATAACATTTTCTTGATTGATGATTGATATTGGCCCTTAAGCAAATGATCCTGGGGGTACATAAAAGAGCAAAATGTGAAAGCCATGGAGAATCAGCCAGTGAGCAGCGTTCTTCCATGGGCTCTGCTTCGGTTCCTGCCTCCAGGTTCTGCCTGGAGTTCCTGGCCTAGCTTCTTTCAGTGATGGAAAGCAATCTGAGAGTTATATGCTGAAATAAACCCTTTCCTCCCTATGTCACTTTGGTGTTCAAATACAGCAATAGAAAACCTAACAAAGATATGCTGCATGGCAAAGAGTTGTCCACATCTTAGAAGGCATGTCAAATACTCTACCTAGCACTCACATGGATTCAACCCTATTTATAGTTATCCAAAATTATATATCTTTGATTTAAACTAAAAGAATATTTCTGGTTTGGTGTTTGAAAGGGGGTCTTCCTATGAGGCTCAAACTCGTGGATTGGTTCGTTTATTTAAATGTTTATTTGTTCATTTGTTCGTTCCAGGGTCTCACTATGTAGTATGAGCTGTCCTGGAACTTGGTGTGTAGACTCGGCTTGCTTGCTTGTCTCTGCCTCACAAGTGCTGGGGTTCATAAGTGTGCATCACCCTGCCCAGCACACTCATGGTTCTCTCTCTCAGCCTTCCAGGATTACAGACAATGGCCACTACATCTGGATTAGATAATTTTTGCACTATTTTATGTATTCCAGAATTTCAGAATTGTCCGTCTTGGGCATACTGAGAGAACATTGAGCTTACGTGTAGCTCAGGAATAGAGTGTTTACCTGGATTCAAGTGGAAAAAAAAAGTTGCAAAAATATTTTGTTACAAATTTTACGGAAAGGTGATCATTGTTTTCAAAAATGGTGTTGCCAGCCTTGCGACACTGAGTGAGTGGGAGCAGCAGCAGGTGCCCTTCTGCGTGTACAGAGCAGG
>CM053750.1:35707284-35729007 GCA_028658305.1 Pachyuromys duprasi
ATCCCCTCAGTGGCTGCTCTGATGGAGAAGTACCAATGAGTTTATATACCAAAATATGTACTACGTTTAAGTACAAATCACTCTCATTTCGCTTACCCTTCAGGTTATAGTTGAAGATATAGGAAGGTAGTTCTTATCACCCATAAAATACTTTCCAGAATAGTAAAGAGTGCTACATGGTATCTTCTATAAAAATAGAGATCTGATTTTGTAACTCCAACATGGCTTTTATCTTTATTACTTGGTTTGATAGAGTTAGGACATATCAGTGCATGCTAAGAAGTATGTGAAAGTCTGATGACAAACAGAACATGTTCATAATTGTGAGGTTTTCCTTCCACAAATTGTTTTCTCATTGCAAAGAGAAAAATACTTCATAGTAGAAAACATTTTTGTTTTGTTTTTCTAGATAGGGTTTCTCTGTGTAGCCTTGGCTGTCCTGGACTCACTTTGTAGACCATGCTGGCCTCAAACTCACAGAAATCCGCCTGCCTCTGCCTCCCCAAGTGCTGGGGTTACAGGCGTGTGCCACCACATGCGGCTCGGTAGAAAACTCCTAATCAAATCAATATTTAGAAAATATTATATTATTTGATGTATGCTTATATATTGAGAAAGACAGAAGAAAATTAAAATGGCATTAAAATTGGAAGCTTGATATGGTGGCCCAAGCCTGTAATCCCGGAGCTTTAAAGGAGAATTGTGTGAGGTCAAGGCCAGGTGTACATAATGAGTTCTAAGCCAACCAGGGCTGCCATAGCAAGACATGTCTCAAAAAATAAAAACAAACCAAAAGAAAGAAAGAAAGAAAGAAAGAAAGAAAGAAAGAAAGAAAGAAAGAAAGAAAGAAAGAAAGAAAGAAAGAAAGAAAGAAATTGAAAACATGATATTATAACTTTTAAACTATCACCAGGCTATATCAGTTATAAGTGCTGTGAAGGTCCATGACATAAAATAAATAATACAACACTTTTTTTTTATTACCTAAGTCAGCTTTTATTTAACTTTTTTAAAATTTATTTTTCACATCTTTATACAAGCATATATTATACACTGAATATATCCAGCCCCATACCCTCAACACCCAATTTTCTTGCCCACCCCTCTACTGTTAATCTTTTATTTTTCTTTTTAACATATTTTTATTACAATTTATTTACTTTGTATCCCAGCTATAGCCCCTCCTCTTCCCCTCCCAATCCTGCCTGCTCTCCCTCCCTCATCTCCTCCCATGCCTCTTCCCCAGTCTACTGATAAGGGAGGACCTCCTCCCCTTTCATCTAACCCTAGCCTATCAGGTCTCATCAGGACTGTCTTTCATTGTCTTCCTCTGGGGCCTGGTAAGGCTGCTCCCCCCTCAGAGGGAGGTGATCACAGAGCCAGACACTGAGTTCCTGTCAGACACAGTCCCAATACAGCATCTTTTATCCTTGATTTTGTCTTCCACTATTTCATTTACTTATAGTTTTAAATTAATTAATTTACTTTTTCACTTTACATCCCAATTGTAGGCTGTTCCCTCCTCTCCTCCCCATCCTGCTCTCCCTCTCTTTTCTTCCATCCCCTACCTATTCCTCAGATAAAGGGAGCCCACCCATTTGCTGCATCTTTGTAGGGGGCCTAAGTCCAGTCTGTATATTGCCCTTGGCTAGCGTTTCAGTCTCTGCAAGCCACTCTGGGCCCTGGTTGGTTGGTTCTGTTGCTCTTCTTGGGAAGCTCCTGCTACCTCCAGGTCCTTCTACCCTTTCTCCCCACTTTTCCACAAGACTTCCTATGCTTCGCCCAATATTTGGTTGTGAGTCTCAGCATATGTTTTGATCACTGCAGTGGAGCCTCTCAGAGGACAGCTATGCTAGGCCCCTGTCTTGTTCCTTCTCTTCAGCCACTTCCACTGTCTATTCTATTTCCCCTTCTGAGCGAGATTTCAACATCCTCCCTGGGGTCCTCCTTGTTACTTATCTTTTGAGGTCTGTAAATTATAGTATATGTATCCTGTACTATATAGTTAAAAACCCATTTATAAGTTGAGTACAACCATGTATGTTTTTCTGGGTTTGGGTTACTTTGCTCAGTGTGATCTTTTCTATTTCCATACATTTGTCTGCAATTTTCATGATTTCTTGTTTTTCATAGCTGAGTAATATTCCATTGTGTATATATACCACAATTTCTTTGTCCATTCTTTGGTTGAGGGACATCTAGGTTACTTCCAAATTCTGGCTATTACAAATAAAGCTGCTATGAACATAGTTGAGCAAATGTCCTTATTGTATGACCGGAGCCTCTTTCAGGTATATGCCCAGGAGTGGTATAGCTGGATCTTGAGGTAGAACTATTTCCAATTTTCTGAGAAAGCATCAAATTGATTTCCAAGGTGGTTGTACAAGTTTGCACTCCCACCTGCAGTAGAGGAGGGTTCCCCTTTCTCCTCATCCTCACCAGCATATGCTGTCACCTGAATTTTTTATCTTAGCCATTCTGACAAGTGTAAGATGTAATCTCAGAGTCGTTTTGATTTGCATTTCTCTGATTACCAAGGATGTTGAGCACTTAAGTACTTCTCAGCCACTCGAAATTCCTCTGTTGAGAATTTTGTTGAGCTCTATACCCCAATTTTTAATTGGATTATTTGGTTTGTTGGAGTTTAATTTCTTGAGTTCTTTATATATTCTGGATATTAACCCTTTGTCAGATGTAGGGTTGGTAAAGATCTTTTCCCAATCTATAGATGGATATTTCATTCTATTGACAATGTCTTTTGTCTTACAGAAGCTTTTCAGTTTCATGAGGTCCCATTTACTAATTTTAGATGGTAGAACCTGAGCTGTTGGTGTTCTGTTCAGGAAGTTGTCTCCTGTGCCAATGAGTTCAGGGTTCTTTCCTTTCTCTTCTAGTAGAATTAGTGTATCTAGTTTTATGTTGAGGTCTTTGATTCAGGACTTCAGTTTTGTGCAGGGTGAAAAACATGGATAGATTTCCATCTTTCTACATGTAGACATCCAGTTAGACCCACACCATTTATTGAAGATGCTAATTTTTTCCACTGTATGGTTTGGGCTCCTTTGTCAAAAATCAAGTGTTCAAAGGTATGTGGGTTTATTTCTGGGTCTTCAACCCAATTCCATTAATCAGCTATTCTGTTTCTGTATCAATACCATGCAGTTTTTATTACTATTGCTCTGTAGTATAGCTTGAAGTCAGGGATGATTCTTTTATTGTATAGAATTGTTTTAGCTATTCTGGGTTACTTGGTTTTCCATATAAAGTTTAGAATTGTTCTTTTAAGGTCTGTAAATAACTATGTTAAAATGTTGATGGGGATTGCATTGAATCTGTAGATTGCTTTTGGTAAAATGGTCGTTTTTACTATGTTAATCCTTCTGATCCATGAGAATGGATCTTTTCGTCCTCTGTTATCTTCTTTAATTTTTTTCTTCAGAGACTTGAATTTCTTGTCATACAGGTCGTTGACTTGCTTGGTCAGAGCTACACCAAGATACTTTATATTGTTTGTGGCTATTGTGAAGGGTGTAGTTTCCCTAATTTCTTTCTCAGCCTGCTTGTCTTTTGTATACAAAAAGGCTACCTTTTTTTTTTAAATAATCTTTTATCCAGCCACTTTGCTGAAGGTGTTTATCAGTTATAAAAATTCTCTGGTGGTATTTTTGGGGACCACTTATGTATATTATCATATCATCTACAAATAGTGATGCTTTCACTTCTTCTTTTCCGATTTGCATCCTTTGATCTCCTTTAGTTATCTCATTGCTCTTGCTAGGACTTTGAGTACTATAGTGAAGAGATATGGAGAGAGTTGGCAGCCTTGCCTTGTCCCTGATTTCCATGACATTGCTTTAAGTTTCTCACCATTTAATTTGATGTTGGCTATAGCCTTTCTGTATATTGCCTTTATTGACTTTAGTTATGTGCCTGATCTTTCCAAGACTTTTAACATGAAGGAGTGTTGGATTTTGTTGAAATGCTTTTTAGGCATCTATGCTGATTGAAAGCTTTGCTGGGTACAGTAGTCAAAGCTGACATCTGTGTTCTCTTAGGGTCTGCACAACATCTGCACAGGCCATTCTGGCTTTCACAGTCGCTGTTGACTTCTCTATTGAGAAGTCAGGTGTGATTCTGGAAGGTCTGACTTTATAAGTTACTTGTCCTTTTTCCCTTGAAGCTCTTGATATTTTTGTTTGTTATGTACATTAATGTTTTGATTATGATGTGGCAGGATGAAGTTCTTTTCTGGACTAATCTGCCTCTTGTATGTTTAAAGGCATCTCTTTCTTTAGGTTGAGGAAATTTTCTTTTATGATTTTCTTGAAAATATTTTCTGGTCCTTGGAGCCGGGGATCTTCTCTTTCTTCTATTGCCGTTGTTCCTAGGTTTCATCTTCATGGTGACTTTGATTTCTTGGATGTTTTGTGTCAGGAATTTTTTCAATTTAATATTTGCTTTGACAGATGTATCAATTTTTTCGATTGTATCTTTTACACCTGAGATCCTCTCCATCTCTTGTATTCTGCTGGTGATGCTTACCTCTGTAGTTCCTGTTCTCTTCCCTAAGTTTTCCATGTCCAGAATTTCCTCAGTTTGTGTTTTCTTTATTGATTCTATTTTTACTTTCAGGTCTTGAACCATTGTATTCATTTCCTTCACCTGTTTGATTGTGCTTTCCTGTATTTTTAAGTGATTTATTTGTTTCCTCCTTAAAGGCCTCTGTGAGTTTGATTGTATTTTCCTGTATTTCTTTGAGGGATTTATTTATATCCTCTTTAAACTCCTCTACCAGCTTCATAAGGATAAATTTAAGGTCGTGTGTGTGTGTGTGTGTGTGTTTCAGCTATGTTAGAATATCCAGAGGTAGTTGCCAAATTGCCCTGGTTTTTGTTGATTGTGTTCTTAGGCTGGCCTTTAGCCATCTGGTTGTCCCTGGCATTGGCTGGTTGTTCCTGGAACCTGCTGCACTTCTCAGGCATGTGTGCAGGGGCCCTCGGTTGTAGGTGAGGGGTGGGGCTGGATCTCCTCAAGTGGCCTACAGCTCTGCTCTGCTAGTGTGTACCAGTCGGACCTATAGGCTGGGAGTTAGGGTGTGAGTTTCTAACCTGTGTGTTCCTGTAAAGGACCAGGTCTCCTCAAGACAGCTCAGGCTGGGTCTGCACATTTCTGGAATCTGGAGTCCTCTTCAGGATGGCCGGAGTACCTGGGAGGTCTAAGGGTGGTACCGTGCATGCCTTGCTTCAGGGGTCCTCTCCTCACCGTGCAACTCTGGCTGTGGGGGTCCCTCCTCTATCTGGGGAAGCACCCATGGCATTTCAGAGTCAGCAACACAGTGGCTTGGTTGCCTTATGGACACTGCCCTCCAGGTATTCAGACTCTGCTGGGCACCACCATCTCGGATGGAGGACCCTGTGTCTCATCTACTTATAGTTAATAGTGGCCAAAACACTAACCAGAAGGATTTTTAGGAATAATCAAAACATACATTTTAAATTCCATGTTGTTCTGAGTAACATGACGAAATCTCAGCCATCCTTTTCCACCTTACCTGGAATACGAATTGTCCCTCACCTCGCATATTCACACTGCATAAGCTTCTCACCAATTAGTCACTGAGAAGCCATCTTGGTTATCACACTGCAGTACTGCCATGATTGGAACTAGGTAGCCCTAATAACAACAATGGGAGAAGATGATGCTATGAAAAAAGAAAAGAAAAAAGCACAGGTTAGGTTTTTAAGTGCAGAGGTCCAAACTGAGGGCCTCTTACCATTGGCGATTTATCACTGGGCTATGTCTCCAATCCTAAAGTCAAAACTGTTTTAAACAAATAAACCTCTAGACACATACTAGTATATAAACCTTACTGTGGTTTTTAAATCCTTCCTTTTATAAGCCCAGTAAGAGGTCTGAACATCCAAGAATCTGATAGAATTTTTATTCTGAATAAAGAAAATCAAAACAAACCTTTCATTTTGATACCACTAGAAAGGTAACTTGGGCTCTTCTCATTCCCAGATGTGAAGATCTTTCACCTCAGTTACATCACATTACAGCCTGTAGCATTTCAGCACATGCTCTGTCTTCACCCTCAGATTCTCTCAAGTACGAAATGTTAAGGACGTAATTAAGTGACCAAAAAAGAAATATAGGCAGGATACAGCCAAATCTTATTTTTAAAAAGTAAATAAAAAATTAAAACTGAGCCTAATCATGTTCCAAAACGATAGGCATGAGCTGGTCATTTCCCGCCTGTGAACATGGAGACCACAGCAGACCCAAGGGTTGAAAGTGTGGATCCCGGGGCTGTGGAGCAGGAAAGGGTTTCTCCTTCACCCACAGTTGTCATTTTCCTGGCAAACACGTCAGGTGCCAGAAACTTTACCCAGACTGTCAGAGACATGGATTAGAGAAAGCAGCGGGAGGACAAGGAAGAAAACAGATTTAGGCGAAAGAGTGAAAGATGGAGTCAAAATGCTTACAACCAGAAACAAATCCAAGTCACACATGTTTTTAAGCAGCATAAAAGCCTCTCAGATCTCAGAAAAGGAATCGGGCAGCTTGTAGACCCACAGGTGGCCCGGAAGCCTTCCCACCATTACACAGGAGAGAGGTCTTACTCAGAGTCACAAAAGCATGTGTGACTGTGTGAGCGCTCAGACCACCGAAGTTTTGCTTCCTAGCTCCTGAACTGAAGAAGCATTTGGAGTTGCCAGCACACCCCAGCGGCCCCTTGCCTGCCTTCTTCCCAGGGCTTTGTGATGCCTAGCTTTTGTGACTCTTGCCTATTTATCTATTTATCCCACATCTGACACCTGAACAACGCACAGCCCCCCCCCCTCAGTCCCCTTCATTAACCTTTATTTTCTCTTGCAGCTATCATGAAAACACAGAGTCATCTGGGGTCATCTAGTCAAGGTTGAGAAGCCTGAACCACCCACCTGTTCCTGCTCATCAAAATGAAATCTGCCAAGCGCTGAGTTGCTTGAAAATGTCCCATTAAGTCATTTAAAGACGTAGTTCTTCTTGTGTCTAGCTAAGTGCAACCTAAGAGCAAACTCTTTGCCACAATCATGGAACCTTCCAGAGAGTGCTGTTTGCTATGAAATGAAACAAGCTCCCATCTGGAAATCTTTTCACAGGGTTCCTAGAATTGTTTATTCCCTTTGCAAACAGCATTCTTCCGTGTGGCCAACCATGTGATCCTGCTCACAGTGAAGCGTATCTTAAAGTTAACTAGTCCCTTACATCTACAGCTCCTTAGGAAGCAGCTGAAGTGACCAGAGCACACTCATGATAATAGCCTCAGGACCAAGAGCTGTACTGTCTTGCCATCACATCATGAATGCATTCCCAGTCCTCCAGCTGAGCTGAAGAACCGTCAGTGTTTCACTCCTGAGTATCTCCACCTAATCTACTTGCCTTAAAGGTCAACTTCTCTGAACTAGGGCAAAATATATACTCTTCTAACCCAAGCCCATCAAAACCCCAGGGCTTGGATCCAGAATGCCCTCCAGGGACCCATATGATAAAAGACTTTGAGAAGCAGGTCTCTGTGAGAGGCCTGACAGCCACTGCGAGGTCTAACATGCCTCTGACGAGGACAGTGAGCCCTAGACCCTTCTTTTCAATTTATTTCACAACCCAGTTATAGATGTTTCGTGCTTTTTTTTTTTTTGGATTTGATATCCAGTATCACAAAATAAAGGAAAAGTAGCAAAACACATCCCAGTAATTATGTGAGCAATTTTTCTATCAACTGCTGTCATTGTATGTTATCTGACAACTGACCCAAAAGCAGTGGACTGAAACCTCTAAAACTGTGAACCACAACAAGCCTTCTTTGCCTAGACATTGGTTATTTCATATATTTGTTTACAGGAGCAGAAAGCTACCACAAGCCCTAAGTGTGTGGCTATGACGCCTGAGTCATATTTTTGCTGCTGATGTAACTTCCAGAGACACCTTTCATAGCCACCTCATGGAAGTTTCATAACATGCCTATGAGATAGGTAGTTCTTGGGGTTTTATCCTCAGTTGGTAACAACACTGAATTTCAGAAAGAGAGTCTTGTTCAGTTAAGCACAGATGGTACCAAGGAGGACTTTGACTCAAACCCAACCAATACTACTGTCCTTCTATAATATCATTTCTCATAAAATTCAACACGCAATCACTAAACTGATAGTATGGGAAATTCTCACATGCTGCTGCTTGACTCCACGTATGTTAAACTGGAAAAATCGCACGTACAACACGGCTCCAGCATCTTCATCCCAAGAAAAAGTGAATGTTATTTTCCTTGAGGTGGTCCAGAAATAAGTGTTGACTATTTAAGATACTTGAGGACCATGAACTGACCACGTTGTCCAAGACGCTGTGGAAAGTGCTGTGTTGGCTCAATGACTCTCCTGCCTCCCAGGAGTCAGAGGACAGAAAGCCCCTGGAAGAGGCAGGGTCCCTGAGATCCTGACTCAGAATATACCTGCTTGCTTCCCAGTACTCCCTTGACAAGTTATCACAACCCTACTTGGATTAGGACCACAGGAAATTATTCTAACATAATTCTGGAGGCTCAAAGACTAAAATCAGCATGGACAGAGCCAGGGTCCTCCTCGAGGCTCTGGGAAAGAATTCTTTTTTGCTTCTTTCAGCTCCTAATGGCTCTGGCTGTTAGTTGTCATGAATACCATGGCTGTATTCTATGTTTCTATCTTGACATGGCCACCTTCCCTGGGGTGCTGTATCTTCTTTTCATGAGGTCATTGACCTGAGCCTCTGTTTCCAAATAAGCTCACAATCTAAAATTTCAATAGCCATAAACCTTGGGAAGAATGCTGTTCAGCCCACTCCTGAAAGCTTCTGTAGCTCAGCATTCTCTTGAAAAGTTGAGCTAACAGAATTTGTAAATTTGTGTACGTATATATATATACCTGCATATGTGTATGAGAGTATGTGTGAGAGAGCATGTGTGTGTAAGAGAGAAAAAGTGTGTGTGTATAAAAGAGTGTGTATGTGTATATGAGGTAGATTATGTGTCTGCTTGTGTAAGAGAGAGTATGTGTGTGAGCTTGTGTGTGTGTAAGAGAAAGTATGCATGCGTGCTTATGTGTCTGTGAGAATGTAAGTGTGTGTTCCAGAGACAATGTGCATGTGCTTATATGTGTGTGTGTGAGTGTGTGTGTGCTTATATATGTGTGAGAGTGTACATATGTGCTTGTGCTTGTGCTTGTGTGTCTGAGAGTATGTGTGTATATCTGTATGTGTGTTTACTAAAGGAAATTATGGATGCGCATATGTATTTGCTAGAAGGGAATGGTCATGAGCAGAGAAGTCTTAAGTGGCATGTGTAGTATGGAAATCCAGGAAACGGGAAACTTTTGAGAAGCCTCAGAACAAGAGTCAGGCCAACGACAGGGCCCAGGTCAAGATCAAAGGCCTCACTGGAGAGACTGAGTGTTCAAAGCTGAAAAATCCGGAGTCTGATGTCCTCTGGCAGCAAACTGTTCGAGGAAGGGACTGCTTCCGTGAGCAGGAGCACAAGGCTCTTCCTTCTGCTTTTTTGCCCCTGTGCCAGCTGATAGGATGATGATGCCTCCCACATCAGGGCAGGTGTCTTCTCCCTGGCCCCTTGCCTGTCTTCCCTGCAAAGTTCTCACAGGGACCCAAAAGTGTGCTTTACCAACTCTCCTGGTGCCCCCCATTCAGTCACACTGATCTTCGAGATTCCCAGCAGTTAGCTAGTTGGTAAATGTTATTTTCTTTTCTCCTGGAAGAGTTGAATTAGATAGGGCAGATTCATGTAGAGTGCTGGCTGGGACCTGCCAGCCTCCAAACAGTGTCACCAAATGTACGCTATGGCAGAAGAAAATGTACTGGTAAAATGTTTTATTTATACCCTACAGTTCTGGCCTGGTTGGCTTTCACCTGGAGGGATGTTCATGGACATTCTTCCACGACCTTATTTTTATCTACTTTCTAAAAGAGATTCTCGCCATTTTTAATCCCTTGCTTAGTAACGTTTGAATTGATGAACAGGACTGAATCTCAGAAAACCAGCGGTGACAGCGCACATCTGACCTTTCTCCCTCCTGACTCTCACAACACAGACTGAAGTTCATAGGCCTGCAGTGATTGGCTTCAGATGCTAAATGCTGGGAGAGATTGTCTGACACAAACAAGTGATGAGCCTCAGAGGTCTGGACCAGGCGAATAGGATCCACTTGAGGAGTCAATGCCAGTTTTCAGTATTTGGCATTTCCAGGCACTGTTTGAAATCAGCTTCTCAGACATTAGTGTGTCTGAGACACGTCTTTTGTCGAAATGTAGATTCTGACCCACACATTTGGTTCCAGGTCTGAACCTCTGCATTTCCATAAGACACAACAAGACCACACTTGAAGAAGCAGGTACCCAAGGGCTCCTGATTTGTTTTCCTAAATACCCCTGTTACTGTTACAGATGTGTGCTCTGTGACTGCCCCATTTTTACACAGGACGGAACCAAAGCATAGGAACTTAAGTGAATGTCCTAGGTCATTCAGCAGAGAAGGGTCAACAGCAAGATTTGTACCCAGATAACTCAACTAGAGCCTGTGTTCTTAACTACTGCCTTGTAATTAGGTGGTTTGGGGTTTTGGGGTTTGGGGGTTTTGTTTTGGGTTTTTTTTGGTGTTTGTTTGTGTATGGCTGATTCTTGCCTAGATGTATGTGTACCACATGCATACAGTGCCTGTAGAGGCCAGAAGAGGGCATAAGATCCACTACAACGGTTGTGGGTTGCTATAGGCGCTGGGAATCAATCCCAGGTCCTCTGAAAGAGTGGAAAGTACTCTTAACTGCTAAGCCATTTCTCCAAAACTCTCTGTAATGAGAGTCTTGAAAGTAAACATTGGCAGTCTCTGTGCTTTTACATACTCAATTTTATGACAAGTCATTAACACCATGCTTCAAGTATGCTGCCATTAAAATAGTGACTGGGAAGCTATTTTTTTTAAGTTACATGATATAACATAAAGTTAAAAAATAAATAAATAAATAAATAAATACAGAGCATAGGTCTGGAGGTATTATAGCTCAGCAGAGAGCTTGCCCATCAGCCATGAAGCCTGAGTTCCATTCCCAGCACCACAAACTCACGTGCAAAGACGGAGAGAATACAAAATGAGTCAGGCCAGACCCTTCGTTACCTACCTGTATCTCTCAAGCGGGATCCAGCCCGCTTGCTCCAGAACACTGGCGGCCTTCCTCTTCTTCCTTCTTTCCAGAAACCATCCCAAAGGAATCTTCACTACCCGTCCTCAACAACAAACACTTTTATAAGTGAAGCACTGGGCTGAGGAAAGTAGCTCAGAAGGAAATGGCACTTGCTGGCGAAGCATGAAGACCTAAGTCTGGATCCCAGCACCATGTAAAAGTCAGGTCTGGCCACAGAGGTCTGGAAACCAGCCCCGTGGGTTGGAATAGGTGGGTGGAGGCAGGAGGGTCACGTCCGTGTTCTGGCCTTCAATCTACCTCCAGGTTCAACGAAGAGACTTTTGCCTCAAGTAAAGTGGACAGTGATAGACACTGGCTCCCTCCTCTGACCTCCTGCGTACATGCGTGCACACACTTGTATAACCCATGCGCACACTATGCGTGAGCAGGGAGAGGAGAAGGGGTGGGGGAGAAGAAAGATGATATCTTAGCTAAACAAAGGCTTGAAAGAAAACAAATGGTAGTCCATAGGCTCAAGACAGCTGGTCACCGCTTTGATTTATTCAGCAAACATTCACTGAGCACGTGTTTTCCACATACCACAGGAAGCGCTGAGCTGCAACGCAGACGCAAAGCCTTGCCCCCATGAAGATTATAACCTAGTGCAGAGAGGCTGACAGTTAAGAAAATGAAAACATATACACTGTGAAGTGTCTTATTGGATGACAAATGTCACTGGAAAATAACAGAGCAGGGCAAGGGACTCAGATATGCTGGAGTGAGAGGGGACTAGAATGCTAGTTAGGGTCATCAATGTGGCCACGGAAGGAAGGTGGACTTGGGTAAAGGGTTTGTGTGAGGGGACTAATTATACCACGTCTGGGGAAGAACATTCCAGGCAGACAAAACACCACGTGGGAAGGCCCTGATATGGAAACGTGTGTAGTCTTAAGGAACAGCGAAGAGGCCATTCTATCTGTAGTGCTGCATGATGGGAGAGGAAGTCAAAGAATTGCAGGTGGGGGAAAGGAACAGCCCATGTGGTCTTTTCAGCCTGCAGGCTTTACATTTACATTGAAGTTTAAAATAGAGAGTCATGGGAGAGTTAGGAACAGACAAGTAGACTGATTTGGCCAATGATTCACAGAGCCAAGTATTTTGGGCTGAGGATGTAGCTAAGTGGTAGAATGTTTGCCGAGTGTGCATGGGTCCCTGGAGTTGGCCCCAAGCCCCACAAAGGAGGAGGAGGATGACTAAGAGGAGCATGAGGACAAAGATGAGGAGGAATAAGAACCACTATTTCCTATCTGGCCCCATATGTGGAGAACAAGCTTAGAAGCTTAGAGACAAACTACAGTCAGTTGTAATAATCCACATGGAGAAGCTGGTGAACCACACTAAAAGTAATAGCAATTGAGACAGAAATATGCCATATGACTAAAGGCATTGGGGATTTTTGAAGGATTAAATGTGGGTGAGTGAAAGAGAGGATTAGGGGGATGTCTGGCCACAGCACTCAGAAAAATGAAGCCAGTGACAAGGAAAGTCAACTTGGAGGAAAGGCCCAAGTTCGTCTTCGGGCATGGGAGGAGGCAGAACCAGTGGCTGGCTGGACTTGAACAGCAAGAGTGGTCATCACAGGCAGCCAGGAGGGCAGGGGAAATATTCAAAGGAAGAATCAGGGGGAGACACAGGTTCACCTTCAAGGGCTAAGCTCCATGTGTGTCTTGGAAAAAGAAAGATGTGTCAAGCAGCTGGGAAGAGAGAGAAGATGAACCAGGAAAGGTGACCTCTTGGTAAGCAAAAGAAAAGTGATGTTTGCTGGAGAAGACTGAGCAACAGCACCAGCTAGTGGGGGGAGGTCAAAAGGGTGACACTGAGAAGCAAGATTTGGATTCAGCCTGGCCAGGGTTAACCTTCAGGAGTTTCCCCCCTTGCAGGAAGGACAGCAAACGACAAAAATAAGGGGAGAAGAAGAGTGCTGTGTCTGGCATTAGAGCCTTAGAGGAAGAAAAGGTGATGGTGCTTTTGGCATTTAAGAAACAGACTCATGCTCGTCTGGCTGAGACATTTCAGTGCATGCATAAGTCTTTCTTTTCTCATGACTCAACAGATCATGTTGCTAACTTACTGACGCTTTGTTCTCAAGCTCTGCCCTGAGTCAAGCTTAATCTTTTAAGAAGAAGGAAATAAATAGGCAAAGGTCACCTACCAGCAATTCAGCCACCACTCAAGTGAAACCTGGACTCAATTTATGACATGAAAGGGACTCTTGCCACATTCTTCTTCAGCCTATGATGCATTGCTCCCGTAATGGATTCGTGTTTTTAATAGGGTGGCCTCAGCTTGGGAACAATATTGAGAAATGCACACTGTCCCTTTCTCAGTATTCAGCCCACAGAGACCAGACGTCTGAGGTCAAGGCCAAGCGCGTTCCTTCTGTCATCACACCCCGTCTCCCGTAAAGTCATCTCCTACCACCAACATTCCTGCCAAGTTTCCCATTTAGAACTGCCTTTCACACAAACTCATATGTGAATGCAGAAGAGATGATTTACTTGCAGGCATCGGAGTCATTCCTCTTTTAACTCAAAAATGGAAGGTCTGCAATGACATTTTCTCTACGGTCCCTCAACACTAGCTTTTTCCAGGTTCTCATTTTCCCTGGTTAAACCAGGAGATGACATACAGGGCCATGCCTACATCATTATATTGAAATGGTTGACCTGCTTTGTTTCCAGTCAATGGAAAGGGCTATCATTAGCTCTTATAACCAGAGAACAGAAAAGTTTCTGTAAACCTCTTCTTCTCAGATCCCAAGCTTCAAAACCAACAGAGAGCAAACCTCAACTGAAGACAGCCTCTGTAGCATGTTGGAAAGAGTGCTTTTCAATAATAATAATTCAACCACACAAAGCATAAAGTTTCTTCACTATTATGTACTTGTTAAAAGATAACCACCTGCAAGATCATCCTAAGGAGACAATATAAGTGTGTCAGCATGAGCACTGCTTAGCTCTTCAGGAGTTTGCTATGTCATTCCCACTGGCTTTATAAATGTATGAGCTTTTGTTGTAGATGCTAAGCTGCGCGCACACACACACACACACCTACAGTCATGCAAGTATATATAAACAACCATTCAAACCACACATTTTATTTGCCAACACCCACACCTTACCAGTAAATAGGTTTCCCAGATTTAAGAAAATATAAATCACTGATCTGTCCTTTCAGTCTACAATAACAGCTCCTTGTGTTCAGGAGTCCGTGGACTCCTCCCCAAACTGCTTTTTCATAATTCTATAATTACGATTTCAGCAGTGTGACGTGAAAACAAAAAAAAAGTGGTTCTTGTTGGATCAAGTAACCTATGAGATTTGTCTCTTCTCCATGCCTGTAAAATTTGTGGCAGAGCAATGATCATAATCTGTGCTTTTAAAAAAAATACACCAAGATTCAGTTAATAATAACGCTAAATAATATGCTTTCTTAACATATTATTTTTAGGAGTTAGGTTGTGTAAGCAACCTACAGGAGATGGGATTTGAAGGCAGCTCCTCACAAGATAGAAGCATGAGAGGCTTATATTAAGCATCTGCCTAGCCCAGGACCAGCAGATGATGAAATCTGACAGATCGGCTGGCATCATCTCCCCATTCTGGGTGCTTGTCTCATGCAATCTGCTCCCACGGGGCTGAGCCATTGCCTTGTTCTAAAAACATCAGCCACACACACGCACCACCTCCGATCCTGGAAACTGAAGAACTCTACACTGTGGCAAATGTTTGCTTTCTGAGTTTTCTTCTCTAACTTCAGACTCGGATGCACCACCTGTTAAGAAGGCACTGAGTGCACACCGTCCAGAGACTTTCCTCCATTACTGTCTATAGTGGTCAAAAATACTTGTGCATCAAACCTCTATGGAGCACCTGCCAGGCACCGCAACAGTTATTAAAGACATAAAGCTAAATTAGAGATCTTTTCCCTTTTGTTTTCGGTGGTGGTGATGGTGGTGGTGGTGTTAGTGTTGTGTGTGTGTGTGTGCACATGTCAGCACACGCTTAGGATTTAACCCAGGGCCTCATGCATGCCAAGGAAGTAACTTTTAAGAAATAAAATCTGTAAGGGAGCCATTGTTCTCTTTCTTCTCCTTGATCTCCTTCTCTATTTATCATCTATCTCTCTATCAGCTATCTCTATCTCGGGTTTTTATATAGCCTGGGTAGCTTGGGCTCAAATTCTGTAAGTAGCCCAGGCTGGCTTCAATCTGATTATCCTCCTACATCAGCTCCCCAAGTGCTGGGATCATCAGTGTGAGACACCCACATTTGTTCCATGACACATATGTAATAATTCGTGTCAAAAAAAAAATCTGGCACAAACAAGGAAACCAGAGAAAAGAAGGCAGCGTGCTCATTCTGCCTGGCACCCTGAAGCCAAACTGAAGACCTTGCACTGAGCTGGACTCGCTGAAGGAGCTTGCCAAGAAAGAAGAGCGGAAAACGCTAGCTGCAGACCCCAAAGACATTGCTGGAAAACTGAGGAAATGGAATAACAAAGGCAAAGCTCAGAGGTAGTCAGGCCGAATGCCAGCGTTCAGCAGGGAGGACTTCAAATGCCAGGCTTTTGTTTGATACCGAAACAATAAGAAACTGAGTGACTTTTACCCAAGGAAGAGCAGTCAGATCAAATTATATAAGGGTGTCGCTGTGGCAGGCATTAAGGAAGGGTGGGAACGGGCGGAGAAAACTGGGCTTGAAGTGGAGCTGCAGCACACAGAGAGGGAGAGGGAGGAGCTGGTCCAGAGAGGAGACTGGGACTTGGGAGAAAGAGGAAGAGAACAGCAGGGATCCAGGGGTCCCAATGAGGGGTAAGACGGACTTGCATGATCCCGTGATCCATGAGGGCAGTGAGGGCAGCCCAAGCCTGGATGAAGAGAAAAGCTGAGAATTTGCTTTTCAGTGAACTGCCTCAGACAGGGGAAGGGGTGAGGTGGAGGTCACAGACAGGGGAACAGGGGTGTAGGCCAAACGTGAGTGTCAAAGTCAAAGTCAGCCAGATGACAGCGGGAGGCTGTCGGGAGAGAAACAGCGGCCCTGGAGCCTGCAAGTATGTTGGAATGACCTGGATGTCTACATCCTCTGGCAACTTGTTGACACAGACCATAATCCCGCAGAGTGGGGCATGCCTTGTGGCAGATGTGTGGAGATGGCTGCCTCTAGAGCATTCCCAAAGCTCTTTTCCCTGGAGCCAGACACTCATTTCCCAGCATTGCTTTCAGCTGGAGGAGCAGTGAGGACTTAGGGGAACCCTGCTGGGAAAATTCATGCTTCTCTGGGGAAAGCAGCAGGCACAGTTGACGCATCCTCCCGCCAAGCCAACCTCGAATGAAGGAGTGAAGCTTATTAGTCCTTTGAGCCAGCTTGTCACTGGAAAGTGACGAAAAGCGAGTGGATTAATGATAGCAGCAAGGTACAAAGAAAGTCCCCATTTCCATCCTACCTCGAGGGGACATTCAGACAAAGACCAGGAAAAAGCCGTAGATCAGAGAAAAGTCAGGCTCCGAATGAGCGCAGAGGGGTGTTACTCTAATCATAGGCTGAGGCTACCCACAGCACCCTGGCAGGCCTCAGCACACTACAGTGCTGGTACATGATGGACCCACACCTCAAACTTCCTGATCAAAAACCATGAAGTGGAGACACAGTGAAGGAAAGGGCTGGAGTGAGGGCGGCGCTGAGCTGAACAGTAGGCGAGCCATTTAGAAAAGTCTGTCCTGATCACAGTGAGGTGGGGACGGTCGCAAACTGCAGCAGGAGGGAAAAACGGCTAACTGCTCTATGGAATTACAGACCCCAGATTCCAGGGAGAAAATGAGGCTTGGAAAGAAAATGATATGGATCTGGGGTATTAGCCCAGATAGTTTTATTGGTCCAATGGTGGAGACTGCATCAAATTTCAGGGGACCTTTAATACAGGGGAGGCGGGGCAGTTGCATCCTAAGACATCCACAGCTGTAAAAATCCACCTAAGGACGCCTGGGGGTAGGCACGAGACATTTTATAATGTGATGATTACCTACCCTGACTCAAAGGAAAGCCCTGAGAGGATCTTTGATCTTCTGCTTTTTTTCTGCCCTGAGTATGAACTGGATTGAACCCGTGGAGACTAATTCCACAGCAGAAAGTTGGGTCATAAACAAGAAAGGGCCAGTCAGCAGCATAGTTTCAAGGGTTACAAAGTGGAGTTAACCTCTGGGAATAGATCCGTCCAGCAGCTGACAAGGTTCCACAGTAACAAATGAGGGCAACTGTAACAATTAACCAGGAAGCAGCCAGAACATCCCCCAAATCCACTAGGCCTCCTGAATATTATTGCACCCTCACTTCCTCTTCACAGAGCTCCCTCCCTACAGGGCTCCAGCTGGTCCTTCCACCCCTGAATGAATTCAGTAAAGGAGTAAACCTACTGATACCTTTTGTCCTAGTAACCGAGAAAACTCTTATAAAGGAAAACATGTAACTAGGGCTGGCTTATAGTCTTGGAGGTTTAGTCCGTTATCATCATGGTGGAAAGCATGGCAGTGAGCAGGCAGACACAGAGCTGGAGAAGCCGAGAGTTCTACATCTTGACCCGCAGACAGCAAAGGAGACTGTGTACCACACTGGACATAGCTTGAGCATGTATGACCTCAAAGATACACTTCCTCCAGCAAGGCCACACCTCCTAATAGTGCTACTCTCTACCAGGCAAACATTCAAACATGCAAGTCTATGGAGGCTATTCCTATTCAAACCGTCACACTTTTGGGCTCTTTTTGCAGAGAGCAGGCAAACAAACATACAAGAGACCTGCATAGACCAGAATCCCACAGAGGAAGAAACAAAGAGGTCAAGCATTGAAGGCATAAGCAGCATTCGGTCACCACTCTGTTATCAGGATCAAGACACATATTTTTTTGTATCTAAATAATATCTAAATGTTCCACTTAAAGAATGACATTTTCAAGTGTTAGTTTCACATGCATAATTCCCAAAGTCCTAACACTATTACTGGAGAAATTAATCTAATTTCCAATAGAACAGTCATATGCTGCAGTTACAACTACACTTAACACTTTGGTCTGTGTTATTAAGCCCTGTCTACATCATAGGAGACAAAGCCTCGGTGAGATACAATGCCACCTATTGACCTCACATTAATGATGCAGTCTGGGGCCAGTGGAAGGGTTCAGCAGGTAAAAGCACTAGCCACCAAGCCTGAGAACTTGAGTCTTCATGCCCCTCACAGAAGAGAGAACCAACTCCAGGAGCACAGCATGGCACATGCTAACCCACATGTACACTCGCAAGCACACACACATACACATATGTTAAATTCAATTTTATTTTTTTAGTTTTTCCCTTCCATCGAAAATAGATTCTTTTCTCACAAAACATATCTTGGTTATGGTTTTCTCTCCCTTTGCTCCTCCCAGTTTCTCCTTGCATCCCCACTCTCAAATCTGGATTCACTCCCTTGCTGTTTCTCATTAGAAAACAGCAGGCTTCTAGGAGATAATGTTAAAATATGACAAAAGAAAATATAATAAGATAAAACCTAAACTATCACGTTGAAGTTGGACAGGACAAACAAACAGATAGCAAAGAGCTCAAGAGAAAGCAGAAGAACCAGAAATCCACTCATTCACACACTAGGACTCCCATAAAAACAGTAAACCGGGGGCTGAAATGTAGATATAGTGAGCCTAGTGCAGACCTATGTCAGCCCTGTGCATGCTGGCTCAGTCTCCCTGAGTTCACATGAGCTGTGCTCAGTTGATTCAGAAGAACTTGTTCTCCTGGTATCTTCCATCCTCTCTGGCTCTTATACTCTTTAAGATGCCGGGTTCTTCTGCAGGGTTCCCCAAGCTCTGAGGAAGGGGATTTGATGGCGACATCGCATGTAGGGCTGGGTGTTCCAAGGTCCCTCACTCTCAGCACATTATCCTGCTGTGGGTCTCTGTGTCTGTTCCCATCTGCTGCATGAGGAAGCTTCTCTGATGACGGCTGAGCCAGGCACCGATCTATGAGTATAGCAGAATATCATTGAGGAGTCACATGTCTTTCAGAACAGTAGTAATTGTCTTTATCCACCTAAAAAGTAAGTTAATGTAATTTAAAATTTTTTTAACACGGTTGATGGTCCATGTTCCCATGTTCAGGCTCACGTGTCACTGAGATGCAGAATTCGTTTCATGTAAAATGGTCTTAAACGTTTTAACGGAATTAATAGAAGTGAGTTGAGACTAAATACAATATAATACTGTCAAAGAATTCCTTCTCTGTTCGTTTATTGTTATATCTCAAGAAAGCTATTATTATAAGGAAGCTTAGTGTTACACAGATGCATTCATTTGATGGCTGATGATGAATTAAATGCATATTAATTAGTACCTCCGAATGCTGCAGTGTGGGTTTGGCAAGAGCTACAGAGAGACAGGACCGAACTAGCACCTGCCCTCTTGGGGCTTGCAGCTTTTCTAGACTCTTTCTGCCTCATTGCCTCCACCAGGAAAAGCATGACTGCTTGAGCCGCTTCCCTGCATCTGCTTTCACTGTGGTCTCTTCACCAGGAGCAGCTCTTTAAAGTGAGATCAGGACCTTCATCTGCTCTAAACCCTCCTCTGGAGCCAAAGGCAAAGTCCTCATTTATAGGATCTGGCCTCCCCTCTCATCCTCATCCGTCCTCTCAGCCCCAGATCAACCCTGGCAACCACAGTAGCGTCAACCGTGAGCCACCTCTGCCTGGGTGACCATCCCTCAAACACTTCGGTGGCTCACGCCCTTTCCTCCAGCCGTTTCCGTGGGGCCTTTCCTAAGTACCTATGGTGAAACCACAAGCCCCTCTGTCTCATGTTGGAACCAGATCCTCCCTGCCTTGTTCCCTTTTCCCGAGATCACTTGCCAGCATCCTGCAGGCCCACTGTGAGCAGGAATTCGCCTCTGTGCTTGTTATCTCGCGGTACAGCCCCGTGAAAGCAGCAACTTCGTCTGTTTCCTTTATAACACACCTAAAACAGCATGTAACATCGATCTGTCAGATTAAATCTCACTTCTATCATGTATCTCTCTCACTTTTTGGGATCCTTGTTTCTGATATGGAAGGAGCTGCATATAGGAAGCCCTGATATAAACCCGTAGTCTAGGAAAAGAGCCTGCAGTCTGAGATTGGGGAAAGGGGTTGGCATGCTTTGTGCTCGCTCAAAGGGGTCAGTTGCTGCTGCTATAGGTTCCTACCTTGGAATTCTTCATAATTACGGCGTAAGCGTCTTGCCCTTTGCCCTACAAATGATGTAGCTGGAACCGTTTTGATGCTTTGAGGTAAGAGAAGTCTAAGTAAAGAATCCCCAGTGATGATGAAGGATGCTCATTCTATAAGGTGCATGACCCCTCTAGGAAGTCTCAGGGGCCGAATGTTCATTCCATCACAGCCATTTAAGGAAAGGGGTCCATGAGCTATGTTGTTCTCTTCAGGGTAGGAAAGCTTCAGATTCAATAACCCATTAGCTGCAAGTGGCTTCTCTAGATTAGCTTCAATGTTAAATAGCCAGGAAGGCAGAAAGATGTTCTGAGATTTGGCCATAAATGTTGATGGATAAAGAAGAGAAGGAGCTGAGACTGGAAAGTGGGTGCTCAGGAGTGCTGGCACAAAGGAAGAAGCAGAAGAGAAACACAAGAAAACTGTTTTTTCCTTAGTAGATAATCATTTATTTTACAAGGCTCTGGAAAGGGATGTTTTCTAAATCTTACAGTTTTTAGAAGTTTTTTATCCTTTCTAGGAGGCATTTGTTGTTCAGTCCATTTTTTGATGATTTCCCATATATAGTTTCCCATTTAACACATTAAACTAAATATAAGAGAAGATATGTATTATTGAACTACATTACAATTATTGTGAAAGTATTTTATATCAGCTATTGCCATACTTCATTCAATAGCTCTATATCTGATATACCAGAGAAAGCTATTAGGCAGACAAAAAAGTATGATCCAGATATTTTCAGACTCAGAACATTGTGATGATATGGTAAAGACATAAAATCAGTTTATTTTTTGTGTTCAATTTTATAAGAAAAGTTCAAATCATAGTGTGTAATTCAATAACAAACATGACATTCTTTTACATTGCACAGCATGATATTACAAAGTTGATTTTATGATTTTCTGTATGTTGTTTTCATTTATTTATTTTTATTATTAGTTACATTTTATTGACTTTCTATCCTAGCTGTATCCCACTCCTTCATTCCCTCCCTCATCTTTTCCCTGCCCCTTTCCAAGTCCACTGATAGGGGAGGACCTCCTCCCCTTTCATCTGACCCTGTTTTATCAGGTATCTTCAGGATTGGCTGCAAAGTCCTCCTTTGTGACCTAGCAGTGCTGTTCCTCCCTTGGGGGGTGAGGAGGTCAAAGAGCCCACCATTGAGTTCATGTCAGAAATAGTCCCTGTTCCCCTTACTAGGGAACACACTTGAATACTG
>CM053750.1:35729507-35752304 GCA_028658305.1 Pachyuromys duprasi
AAAAAAAAAAAACTTCACATTTGAAATTTTGTCCTTTGATACCATTAAATACCTTACAAGGATGTCTGGAACAATAGAAGGTTAGTAAATAATTGCTAAAATGGAGTACTAGGAACACTGTAACTATCTACCCAACACTTACTCATTTCTATTGGGAAATTCCCAGGTTTCAGACACAAGCAGTGAAACTCATGAGCTTGGCCAGCAGGCCCAAATTCACTCTGAAGCAGACAGATCATGTCACGTACTCCAAATAAACCAGTTTCAGCCAGAGATGTTGAAGGCCACACTTTCTGAAAGATTTGAGAAAAGATATCTTGATCTCTGGTCTTTCTGGAGCACACACACACACCCTCACACCTACCTCAAGTAGCCCAGGAGCTGACAACTACCTCGTAATGCAAGAGGAAAGGAGAGCACACCAGTCTCAGGATGAAGATGACAGAGAAGACAGACAAGGAAGAACTTGGGTCCGCGGTGACATGAAGTCACTAAATCGGACCAGTCCTTAAGCTTGTCCCGCTGTTGGCATAAGCCAATAATCTCCTTTACTAGTTAAGCCACTTGAGTTCAGGGTTATTCACAACGGAGCACACCCCAGCACAGAAGGGACAGGATTGCTCTAGATCGAAGGAGCTGAAAAGCAAAGATGGAGAGGAGGGAAGCAGCCTGACCCCCAGCGTGGCACCTGGAGCTCAGGACAAGAGGAAAGCACTCATCAAATGGGGCTGATGATATTCTTGAGAGCCACGAGATCACACCAACTGTGCAGCAAGCAAGACACACAGGCGGTATCCTACGGGTACAGAGACGGAATCTGGAGATGTGGCAGTAACTTGCCTCAATTTCTGTTTTACACACATACTTGAGGACTTGAAATGGGTGAGAATGAAGACTGAGAAAACGCTTAACCGAGGAGAGAGATTGTAAAACCCTGAAAGGCTTTAAGAGTAAGGATGTAAAGGAGATAAATCCAAGAGACGAAGATTCCCTAGAGGCCAGATCCACGTGATTATGTTACCTGCTGGGTATGAGAAGTAAAGGAGAAGGAGTCGGGGCTCTGCCTACTTTTCTAGCTTCGGTTTCTGGCAGTTGGTGGCACCATTTGTTGACATGGGGAATACAGATGGAGTTCCATTTTTGACATGCTGAGTATCAGGGGCTGTGGGATGTGCAAGGGTTGTTTGGCAGGTACAATAATGCCCCTCATGGTGCTTTTAAGCAGTTTGTTAGTGGCTTAAAATAACACGAACTTATGATGGCACAGTTTATCGGTCAGGAGCCTGGCTTGGGTCTCACTGTGCTGACCACTGTCTGAAGAGCTGCACTGCTTTGGGGAGTCCGTTTCCTTTCCTCTCCCAGCCCATCCAGCGACTCTGTTCTCCTTGACTCAAAGCTCCCTTCCTCTACCTTCAAAGCCAGCAGCTCTCCTACCCTGTATTTCCCATGCCATCCATATATACAGAGTTACATTGTGCTGCCTGGTTAATCCAAGCTATTGGCCCCATCTCAAAGCCCTTTACCTTGGTCATACTTTCTAGATTCCTGTTGCCATAGGAGATGCCATATACACAAATTTTGGAAATTTGGATGTGGATGTCTGGGGTGGGTTTTTTTCTCCCTAGCATAGTCCCCATTCAGATTACAAGGCACGGACTAGTTTGGGAGCAAACACAACGCTTTGGAGTAAGCATCCAACTAACTTGCTCCAGGGAGCAGAAGGATACAGGCATGCTGGGGAGTAGCTGATGTACTGTGCCTGTCCCCACGGACTGTACATCTGTCACTGCACCTCAGAAATGGAATGAGTTGACATGGGGAGGTATTTAAATGAGGGCTAATTAATGGCATTTCTATTACCATTAGGCAGGGCACATTTGGGGACCTGAGTTAGACTGTAGTCAGAAAATTGAGCTCTGATATTCTAGACCTTAGAACTAAAAACAAACGTCACAGCTGCTATGCCATGACCCTATCTGGCAGGAAAAACTGCTCACCTCCTTGGCTGGGTACCATTGACTTTGAGGTAAGAAGTGGGTAGTTGTTAGAGGGGGCTGACCCAGGGAGGGCTTTCAGACTTTTCAAATCAGTTGCCAGAGCTGGGTGACTGTATTATACATTAAAGTCTAATTTACTTATTTTCTTGAAAAATCATAATATATATGACCCTGTTGGGCCACTATTCAATATGATAAATGTACTTGCGTGTATGCGTGTGTTTGTAGGAGTGGCGTATACATTGCACAAGTAAGCATGTAGGTGTGTGTGTGTGTGTGTTTTGTGTGATATGTGTGCGTGTATAGGCATATTTGTACGTGGGTGTTCATACCTGGAGACCTGAGGAGAATATTGAGTATCTTCCTCTTCCACTCTGCATTCGGCCCTTGACACAGAGTCTGCTATGGAACCTGGAACTCCCTGGTCTTCTCCTAAATAGGCTGAACAATGCGCCCCAGCAATCCTGCCTCCGTCCACCACCAGCTCTAGGGAGACAGGCCCATTTGGTCATACTCAGATCTTTTGCCTCTGTGCTCAGGATCTACCTGCAGGTCCTCACGCTTTCATGACAAGCACTGTACTGACTCAGCTATTTCTCCAACCAAATTATACCTCTGCCACCAGCCCCATCACCAGACTCACCACCGGGCCACAGTTCCCTTCCCCTGGCACGAGCTTGCTTGCTACACCCTGGCTGCAAAGGGGATGGCAAGCTTGCAGCTCTCTGCCCGCAACCTCTGAGCTCCCGTACAGCACTTTCCACCTTGGTGGCCACCCTCTTCTTTCTTACACAAGAACAGGAGGCCTAGCTACAGCCCTGGGCTGCCCTGGAAGGAGCTGAAGTTCCAGCCTTCCAGATAGGTGCACATGCTCACACGAGGCTGTCATAGCACGCCAGCAAACCAGAGTGGAGGCTGGCATGTCACACTTCTGCCTTCTTTTCTTAGCTGCTGCTATCTTCCACCTCCGCCAAACCCCGCCAGCCTCCTACGCGCACACTCCTGCACACGCAGCACGTGCTCTCCAAGCGAGCACCCTCCCACAAGCCAGTTTCCCATCCACCCAAATCACACCCCTCCAAAGTAGCCCCTTCCTTCCCTTTTTTAATTTTTCTTTTCCCTTTTTAATTTTTTTGCACATTCAGCTACACCAAAAATCTATACGAAGAAACGTGATGGGAAAAAAAATTTAAAAAGCTGAATTTGAAAACTCAGTTAGAGATGAAATACTGAAGTGACTAAAACTGAACCTTGCTGCCTCGATCTGTTTGGGCTACTTTAAGTCATCAGGCCAGGTATGGTGGCATGCCTGTGGCTCCTAGCTCCTTGGGATGCTGAGAAAGTACAATCACTATAGGCCAGGAGTTTGGGGCTATCCTGGACAACATAGCAAGATCTTATCCTGTTCCAAGAGTTAAAAAAAAAATTTAACATCCTAAAGTTGTTTGTCTTTCTAAAGCAAAAAAGGATTGAAACCTTTTCTGGTATTTCTTGACTGGATCACGCCACCTCCTAACACTGACTCACTGGAGACTCAGATTCCACATGGGATTTGGGGTGGAGGCTACAAAAGCACTCAGTGGAGTATATGTTCTAAGGATTTTAGCTTCATGAGTGAGAAGCTTACTGAATAAGATGATGAATAAGAACTATGTGTGTAGGACGCGTCCCCATCCCCACCTCACCTGGTACCATAGGGCAAGCACCCTAGACACCCAGTAGGTGCCTAAGATGAACAAGTAAGTGGGGGAGAGATGGACGAGAAAGAGAAGCAGAGCGCTGTGTGCACGACGAAAGACAGAACTGGAGAGTGGCGAGGAACAGCCTGATATGAGTAGTCATGAATGCCACCTAAGGCCACGGTGAGGTCCTGGCCCATGCTGCCAACAGCCACATCTGGGTTCATAGCCCTGCAGCAGCAGGAGTCTGTGACCACCAAAGACAAATGTCCCTGGTCTGGGCTGCCAACTGGGGCCATGTTGATGAATAGGGGCTGGGTAGAGCTGGCCCCGCCCCTTGCGCGCTGTTGCACTTGGGAAGTCTAGCCCCTCATCTCGCCCGGGCAGCACAGCAGAGGTGGATGCAGGTAAGCCAGCCCAAAGGAGGTGAGCACGGGAGAGCTGGTCCTGCCGTTCACATGCCATGTGTTGGCATGGGTGAGAGAGAGATGCCCCCCTCCCCGGCTCACGTGTGGAGAGCTGGCTATGCGCCCACCTGGCTGCAGCATTGGCTGAGCTAGCCAGGGCAGTGCTGGAGAATCCACCCTGGCGGTGTGGGTGTGGGAGAACTGGAGGGCTGCCCAGCTCACCTACCACACAGGCCCGGATCCAGGGATTTGAATTGGCCCACACCAACATCTACTTCACATATGGAGTGCTGGAGTGTGTGAAGGGGCCAGTCTTGCATTTCCAAAGTGACAGGAACTCCGTGACACAAGGCAACAACGAAACAACTGGGTTGGGTCCTCATTAGGATCGGTGTTACTAGTGTAGCAGAAGCCAGAGGCCTTGAACTAGACCAGCTTAGTGAACATTTGCAAGCAAAGGTGTGTAAACAGAAGTATATGCCATGGGACACAGTGTGACACACCACAGCTTCCACAATGAGATTTTTTTTTTAACTTTTTGTTGATTCTTTATGAGTTTCACATCATGCACCCCACTCCTGCTCATCTCCCCACCCCCATATCTGCCCTTGCAACCTTCCCTCCCCCAAGACACACACACACACACAAAACCAAAAACAACCAAAAAAAAAAAAAAAAAAAACCTCATCATGAAACAGCTCATCATGAAAGCTGCCATGTATCACTGTGTGTCCCGTAGTATATCCCTCTGTCTACACACATCTTCACTTGAAAATGTCTGGTTCCAGATCTCTGGAACCATCCATATTGGATCCTCATTGGGACTTCTCCCAGACATCCTGTTGTTTTTCTGTGTCATGGAGATCCTACAGCTTTGGGTCAGCAAGACTGGCCCCTCCACACATCCCTACCATTCACAGATGATATAGATTTTGGGGTGGCCAACTCAGAGCCCTGGTTCTGGGCCCGGGTGTAGCTGAGCTGGTCGGTGTACGTGCTCCCCCCTTGTCTGCACAACCAGGATGGGTTCTCTAGCAGTGCTCTAGCTAGAACACCCAATGCTGCCACTGGCAGGGGCAGGGCCCGCTCTCCTGCTATCGTGTCCCGGGGGTCCAGCTTACCTACGTGCACACCCCCAGGTACAGATGTGCTGCCCAGTCAAGGTGTGGGGGGACCCACTTTCCCAAGAGCTGCAGCCTATGAGTGGCGGGGTCAGCTCCCCCATGCTCGTGCCCTTGGGGCTGGCTCACCCACACCCCTGCCATCAGACTAGCGCCCTGCGCTCTTGAATTCTGATGGCGAGAGGTGGAGCCAGCTCTACAGAGTGCTGCAGCCAGTGAGACGCGCAGACAGTTCTGCACAGCCCCTGGATGCTCACATGATCTCCCACTGCCCTGATCAGTGGTAATAAGAGCCACGGACATCAACCCCTGCCGCTCGCTACATAGCTACAGACCCAGACATGGCCCTTGGCAGCCTCTTGGGCTGGGACCTCACCATGGTCCCAGGTGGAGGGACCGGCCACTCACAACAAACCATCCTCCTCCAGCTCAAGTTTCCAGTTCCAGCTCTCTTCTTAATGCTCAAATGGCTCCACTTCCTTTCCTCTCCCGTAGGTCCACCACGTACTCACACATTGTGGTGGCTCCCACTGCGGGCTGGCCAAGCGGCTGGTAGGCCCCTGAGTGACAATCTTAGTCAGTGCTGTGTGGCATGGTGGCAAGCAAGTGTCCATGGCCCCCCTGTACTATGCCACCCCCTGTGTCGGTAGGTGGCGTGGCAGTCAGCAGGTCTCTGTCTATCTTCCTCCTCCTGTGCTCTGCTGACTGTCGTAAAGCAAATAAAAGAGAGTCCTAAATAGAAGATAGGTAAGGGACCATATCCTTACCATATCTTGATGTACCATCAAGAAGCCACTAAAGTATGTTAAGACACATGAATTTGGTTTGATGATTTAATTTGATTTTTATGAGTCTTAGGCATAAGACAGCTTTGGCCACCAAGCCGGCCATCAAACTAGGATGAACAAAGGACTGCATCTGCTCTGCCCCTGACTGATAGAAGAACAACACTTCTTTGCCCATTGCCTGGGTTTTTTTGGGTGGTTGGTTGGTTTTTTTTTGGGGGGGGGGGGTTGTTTTGTTTTGGTTTGTTTTTTTGCGGGTGGGTGGAGGGGAGGTTGCAAGGGCGTAAAGTGAATATGAAGGGATAAGGAAATGAGTGAGATTGGGGTACATGATGTGAAATCCACAAAGAATCAACAAAAAAATTAACACACACAATAAGAACTGTATGTGTGTTGGAGAGCTTTTGGACAAATGCATTTCTGACAGATCAAGAAGTATATGGCCAATGGGTGGAGGGGGCACATGGCTTTAATCCCAGCAATCAGGATTAAAGTTCAAGGCCAACCTGCTCTACAAAGTGAGTTCCAAGACAGCCAAGGCTACACAGAGAAACCCTATCTCAAAAAAAAAAAAAAAAAAAAAAAAAAAACAAAGAAAGAGAGAAGGAAAAGGCCATTGTACTGATTCTCATTTTGCCAGCCTGACACAAGCAAGGCTCATGCGAGATGACAAATAATAAAATATAAATAAAATAAAATAATAAAAAATAAATAATAAAATAATAAAATATCTCCCCAGACTGGCCAGTGGGCAGATCTGTGTGGTATATTCTTGATAAGTGATTGATATGAGAGTATCCAGCCCACTTTCCACAGTGACAGTCCTGGGACAGTGGCCCTGGGTTACATAAGAAAGCAGACTGAGCAAGCCATGGAAGACAAGCCAGTAAGCGGTGTCCCTTCGCTGTCTTTGCTTCAGTTTCTGCCACCAGGTTCCAGCCTTGACTTCCTAATTGCTGACCCCTTCTCCCCCACCCCTCCCATCCCACTCCACTACCACCACCACCCCTTGCTTCTCTGCATGCTGCCCTCATTAGCAATCTGGCTCCACCAGGCTCGCTCAAGATCATGAAGGAAACAGAAGCTTTCCACTTCCTTTGCCTTAAACTATTGCTTCCTTTCTTGGCTTTCAGAACCGTAATTGAATCTTATACAGGAAAACGCGTTTCCGCACATTAACCACATTTGGGCCTATATTTAGAACAGCCCCATCCCCCACCCCCCAACTCCTTCTCTCTACTACTGATTACATCTCATAGATATTGTAGATATTTTTAAAAGGATCGTGAACTCGGTGTGGCAAGTAATCACCTGTAATCACAGCACTCAGGAGGTTGAGGCAGAATGATTATGAGTTCAAGACCAGCACTGGCTACCATAGAGAATTTTTGGTCACCCTTATACATGACACCCTGTCTCCATGTCTCCAAGAAAGAAAAAAAAAAGTATTACAATTTAGAAAACCACCAGAGAACTTTAAACAATAGCAAAATGATGTGTGTATGTGTGTGTGTGTGTGTCTGTGTGTGTGTGTGACACTCACCAGCAAGTTACAAAGCATGCACTCTATCACTGAGCTACACACTCAGTCTGAAGCAAATTTTTGCTCACCAGATTAGAAAAGTATTTTTTATTGATAAAGAATAAATTTCACTGTAACCACAGAGATTTGATATGGCTCTACTTTCAAGTCCAATGCAGAGAAACACAAGAAGTAGTAAGAAACCAGACACATGCCTTCATATTTTCATCAAATATTTATGAAAGTACTACTATGTACCAGACACTGGGTTAGATGAAAAGGACACGGTGATGCCCAAAAGCAGATAAAGCCCATGCTCTTATACTGATGGCAGTCTAATGAGATATTTAGATATTAATTAATCACACTAATTAATCTAGATTAGTCATTCTGTAAAATACCACTAGGTGTCCCCATTATCCAGTCAGAGCTCCAAGTTCATCCCTGTGCCCAAGTAAGGACATTTTTTTCAGACTCCTTTACAGCTAAATATGGTCACATAACCAACATTTGATAAGTGAGGAGTAAAAGTATTTAGTGCAACCTTACTCAGGCCAAGCTCTTATAAGAAGTAGGTGTGTCCTCCATCCCTCGAAGCCAGTAAAAAAGTAGGTGCAATATGAAGTTCTTCCTAGTGAAGTCCACAGGGATGACTGTGCCCAAAACTAAATAGTTTCTAACAGTGCAGCCTTCAGACAAGCCCTCTGCTGCTTTATTCTGTACTATTGAAACCCAGAGAAAAACATCTTATTGAAGTTACTATGAGTTTCTGTTTCAGCAGCAGCTCTAACAACAAAGATGGCAGTTCTAACAACAAGCTGGGTATGTTGCTCTGTCCATAGGGTGCTTGTCTAGCATACACATGGTAGCACATGCCTGTAAATGCCAGCACTTAGGAGGCTGAGGCAGAAACATCAGAAGTTCAAGATCATCCATCCTCAGGTATACAGTGAGTTTAAGGCCATTCTGGGATGTGTAAGACACTGTCTCAAAACAAATAAAAGAGACTTATAAATAAAATAAAAGACAGGCACGGAATCATATCCTCTCCTAACGAGTTGGACACTGGATGCAACATCAAGAAGTCATTAAAGTATTTTAAGCAGAGTAATGAGCTCAGCATATTTATGTCTCAGATAAACTGTTTTAGATAGGACTAAGTAGGGTTGGGCCAGATCATATTACAGAAGTCAGGAGAGAAGAGATGGTGCTTTTGTCTCGTATTGCAGTCTGTGTGGACATCAAGACTGTGGTGATGAAATATGAAAATAGCTCTTACACTCTAAGATACCAGAACCTTTGCTGGACTTCACAGCAAGAGTTAATAATCTTGGGGTCATTTAGGATTTAAGACTGCTATCCTGTTTGCATTCAGCCTATTTGTTTAACATGCTTTTAACAGAATAATGTAACAATCATGCTAACTTGCCTTGGATTTCCTATCAACTTTTACAATCTAAATTAATGTATGGCTGTGATCTTAAATTATTTACTCTTACATGCCCGTGACCCAAAAGTCTGCCTGTGTATCATTTGCTAAAGGCTGCAGGTGCAAAGGTTAAAGCAATAGTTGAACATACGCTGTGTGAATATTGCTGGGTATTGGTGGCTTATGCCTTTAATCCTACTACAGGGGAGGCAGAAGCAGGAAGAGCTCTGTGAGATCTCTGTGAGGCCAGCCTGATCTACAAAGCAAGTTCCAGGGCAGCCAAGGCTACACAGAAAAGCCTTGTCTTGAAAAACAAAGTCAAAATGTGTGGATATTGGCTGATAAACAATCACATGTGTGATACTTCTTGTTATCTGGTCAGTTGGGATCAGTTGGAGCTAATGATTTAATTCCTTGTGAAACTCTGCTTGTATGTTTGTGCAACACATATATGCCTCAGACCCAAGGAAACCAGAAGAAGGCATCAGATCTCTTGGAACTGAAGTTACAGATCATTGAAAACCATGGGGTACTGGGACTCAAACTTGGGTCCTCTGAAAGAAAAACCAATGCTCTTAACTTCTGAGACATCTCTCCAGTCCCCAGTATTTCCATACCCCCCCCCCTTTTTTTTTGAGACAGGTTCTCTCTTTGTAGCCCTGGATATCCCAGAATCCTCTGTGTAGAGCAGGCTGGCCTTGAATTCACAGAGACTCCCCTGCCTCTACCTCCTGAGTGCTGGGATTGAAGGCATGCACCGTTATGCCTGGCCCTGCATTAGTGTATTTGAAAATGGGATTATGTATGTAATCTCTCTGTATACTAAGCATCAAGCCCAGTGCTTGGCATCAGCTAGAACTCAGAAGACACACATTGAATGACTAGAGAATGGCCACTTATGAATGCTAGCTATTAGAGAGAAAAGAGCATCATATGGGGCTCCACTCATCTGGGCAGCTGTTTTGTTAGCATAGTCTTAGGACAAAAAGCTTACTTCTGGGACACCCAATCGACCAGTCTCAGCCCGTCAGCCAGGAGACTCATAGCGATGAAGCATGAAAGGAATTTCTTTGTGGTGTGGGCTAGACTAGGATAACACCTAAGTTCTGACTTTGGGGAATCAACAACAGCTTTCGGGTAATATAGAAAAAGAAAATGGCAAGAATCAAGCAGGAGCAAGTCATAGTCTGGCTTATTGGCCTAGAACTGGCCATCCAAAGTCTTACTGGAGCCATGAAAGTCTTTGCTGCTAGGGTGCAGGTTCAGGTCCTGTCACAGGACATGGTTCTCTCGGATCTGTGACCCCGGAATTGAAGATAAGCTGGGGAAAAGAGTAATTCTGAAAAGAATGAATCAAAGAGAGACTCAAGGAATGGATCTCCCTTCAGTTCTCTGAAGCGCGACAGGGACTGACAGGGAAATGATGCTTCACAGCTTAGTGACAGGCAGGATAACTTTAGTCAAAAATTGGAAATGGGTCTCTTACTTTCCGCTTAGGAGGAAATTTTTACTCGTAGACAATTAGGGATCAGGAGAATATAAAAGGAACCCTTCAATTTGACAGCCAACTGACAAGACAGCTGAGCCGCATGAGGCAAAAGCCATTTTCTTTGCCGTGGAAGTAAGTTAATGTCATTCATTCACGAATTTTTAAATAAGGTAATAGGCTCAGAATTTTTTTAATGCTAATCTTAGAAGTATTTAAGGAGAATTCGGACATAAATGGGTGGCACCTGAATGCCAGCAGTTGGGAAACAGAGCAGGAGGATCTACACGTGAGACCGTGGGCCTCGAGAAATGGTCAGGCAGTTAAGAGCACGTGCTGCTCTTACACAGGTTCGGTCCCAGCACTCATGTGGTGCTTCACAACTGCCTATAGCTCCATTCCAGGGGACCCAATCACCTTTTTGGCCTCTGCACACACCAGGCATATGTGTGGTATTCATATAAAAATATATAAATCTTTCAAAGTTCAAGACCAGACTAAGCTGCATGGTGAGATCTGGTCTCAAAATAAGTAAAAAAAAAAAAAAAAAAAAAAAAAGGCATAAGTGAAGGACAAGAATGTTATAGAACAATGCAAGCCGATTCCCTTAGCTTCTCGTCCTTAGCTTTGTGCTCTTCCAGACACACACTGCCAACTTGTCTACTACATGGTATTTGGTTTTCCCATGTTTATTCACATAGTTGATCTTTTAAATTTTATAATACTAACATGTAGTTTTTAAGCCAGGCATGGTGGCCCAAGCCTTTAATCCTGGCACTTGGGAGGCGGAGGCAGACGGGTCTCTGTGAGTTTGAGGCCAGTTTGTTTACAAAGAGAGTTCTACAGGATAAGAGGGTTCTATCCGGAGAAAGCTTGTCTTGAAAAACAAAACAAAAATGTTTTTTTTTAATTTTATATGCCTAAATATCTTGTTCTGACTTGGAATTAAGATACTCATCTTCCCTATTAAATTTTGCTGAAAAATAGTTTAAGACGTGGCATGTGCAAAGCATATAGCTCACACTGGCCTAGAACTGAGTAGCCAAGACTGGCCAATAATTCAAAATCCTTCTCCCTCAGCCACTCAAATGCTGACATTTGGCTTGTATTTGAGGAAGTTGTCAAACGAGGGAAAAGAAAAGGCTGTACTTCTTGAGTTGGAACTCAGGATAATGAGCAGACTTAGCAGTGAAAATCTGGAAGCAGCAATACAGAGGGGCTTCTGAGGCACACGAGAACATTCTCCTGTTAGAGGAGCAGCAGCAGGCCTGCCTGTGCTGGTTTCTTGGTCTGCCTGTCTTCATGCCAGCACCACACTTCTTCATCATTTGAATGTGGAATGTCCCCGTGGAGGAGTGCTGCTTATTGGCTTGTTTCCCATGGCTTGCTCAGCCTACTTTCTTGTGGAACCTAGGACCACCAGCCCAGGGATAGACCCACCCACGATGGGCCAGGCACTCTTCCATCAATCACTAATTAAGAAAATATCCTACAGGCTTGCCGACAGTTGGATCTTATGGAAGCATATCTTTTTTGTTTGTTTGTTCTTCTCTCATACAATACATCCTAGCCACAGTTTTCCCTCCATCCCTTCCAGTTCTCACCCACTTCCAGTCTCTCCCAGATCCACTCCTCCTCCATTTCCCTTCAGAGAACAGGCCTCCGGGGATATCAACCAAATAGGCATAACAAGATACAATAAGACTAGATACAAACCTTCATATCAGGGCTGGACAAGACTGGACAATAGGAGGAAGAGAGTCCCCAGAGCAGGTAGAAGACTCAGAAGCACTCCCACCCCCACTTTTAGGAGTCCCCACACGAAAACACCAAGATAACAGCCATAACATACAGGCAAAGGACCTAGAGCAGATCCATGCAAGGCTCCCTGATTATAGGTTCAGTCTCCGTGAGCCCCTATGAGTCCTGCTTAGTTGATTCTGTGGGCTGTGTTCAACTGCTGTCCTTGACCCCTCTGGTTTCTACAAGTCTTCCTCCCCCTCTTCTGTAGGAGTCAGCAAGCTCCAAGCAGAGGGACCTGACTGAGGTTTCCAATTTGGGCTCTCTTTTGACTTAACATTCTTCTCTGAATGTTAAGAGTCTCTGCATCTGCTCCCATCAGCTGTTAGAGGAAGCCTCTGTGATGCCTAGACCAATCATAGAATTGCATTAGGAATTATTTTATTGTTATCCTAAGCCTCTGGGTTATCCAGCTCCTGGTTGGTAGCCACCCAGGAAGTGTCTAGCATGGACACCCTCTCATGGTATGGGCCTGAAGTTGGCAGTCATTGGTTGGCTGCTCCTACAAGTTCTGGGCCTCTATTGCCCCAGCATGCAGGGTAGATTGTAGGTTGAAGGCTTTATGGCTGGACTGGTGTCCCAATCCCACCACTGGAAGTTGTCTGGTTATAGAAGATGGCCAGTTCAGGCCCCATGCTCTCCATTACTACGAGTCCTCACTACGGTCACCTTTGTAGAATCCTGGGAGATTCTGCTGCACTTTTTTTCCACATCACCCACCAAATGCCCTCTAATTCCCACCATCTCTCCTCTAATTCCCGCTCTCTTCCTCTAGTCCTACTTGATCCTTCCTGTTCCCATTCCCACCTATTCCCAGTCCACCCACAAACTCTGCTCTATTTCCCCTTTCCTGGAATATGCATGCATGCATACCTCTTAGGGCCCAATGGAAGCATTTTCAGAGTTGAGGTTCTCACCTCTCAGATGACTTCAGCTTGTGTCCAGTTGACAAAAAAAAAAAAAAAAACATCCAGCACAGAGAGGGAGAGAAGAAACCCAACATGGGTTTAACCCATTAAGCTCTGGCCTCCACATATATGTACGCACACATTCAGGTCCACATTCATGCACGTGCATGCACACGCATACACACACACACAAACACCGAACAACAAGAAGAAGAAAATGGAAATTAACCACATGAACTTTCTCTATGCAGAATAATAACCTATGTCAATTCCTCAGCCTGGGTTGCCAGGAGCACACAAGTAAGCCATTATTATGATCACGATCTGGTCTCTTTCTAATTCCTGCATGAAATCAATGGTGGTGGAAAGGGTAATTGCTATAAATTATGGGATTTTTTTTTCATAACATTCTTGAGATGGTGCCACAAATGAACTTTGAAAATTACTTTTGAGATTTAGCTGAATTATGTCTGCAGGCAAAGAAGTTTCTAAAACCAATTCTATTCATTCATGAGAGATGAGAACTGAAAAAATAACATACATGACATTAAATAGTTCAGAAAGCTAGCACAATGTCATGGCCATGGATTTCTTTATAGCTTCCTAAAAGAAAGTCCTTCTTTCTTGGCCAACATGGAAATTCTTACAAATTCATCTGAGGAATTTACTGAAAGATGAAACCAATTATTTGAAGAGAGGAGAAGGCAAGGTGAGCAAGAGAGACATGAAATCATGCAATAGTTTAGATGCAGGACAAAGTTAAGTTTCAGAAACTCCCTTCTTTCTTCAGGTAGACATATGGAATGAATTGAAATCTGAGACCAACTAACCCAGTCAGAACACTGTGAAGAAAAATTCGGAAATTCAGAACAGCTGTGCTGAAAAGCACAGGATGACAGCAAGAGACATACCACAGCCAACAGCTAAGCGGCATTTTTACGAGTCATTAACTATCAACAACAAGACTACCATAGTGGGTAAAATGTAAAAGGAAGGTGTCTAATGACTTCTCTGGAGTGGTGTTATAAATGAAAGGTGGCATCTGTATCACAGATGATAAAAAGCCACTTCTGACCAGATACAGGCCAGATCCTGAGTCCCCAAGCATCACATCCCTCCTGGGATCTCATAACACTAGTCATAGATGGACTCTTTAATACACTGTCTTGGGGAAAAGGAAGTATGTGATGTGAATAGCTGGAAAAAGAGTTCCATGAACAGGGAAGGATGACTGCATAGGTCTGAACTAAGAAAGGACTGTAGATACTTGAGGAAGAAAAGATTGCATTCCCAGAACCAAATCAAAGGAAGCAAGAGAAGGAGGTAATAGAATTGGAAAGGTAGACTTTGGGATAGGGGACATGACAGTTCATGAATGACATGATTATCGATTTGGTTGGATTGAAATTTGTCCAGATTAATAAAGCTGGGTATATCTATTAGAATATTTCCATCAACAGTCTGATTGTAATGTCTCTGATCTTGTCAGTCTGATCTTGGAAAGCAAGATGAGAAATCAACCTGGAACTAGACTGCTGTGTCTCAATCCTATTTAGGTATACAACTAAAAAGTATTAATTACTGCTTTAATTACCTATGCTTAATCTTCTCATCTGTAGTATTAGAATATTAGCATATAGCTCTTCATTGTTGTTGTGAGGATGCCAATGCTTAGAAAAGTCTACATTTTAAATAGGCTCTGTAACAGCTCCTACTACTGTCATCAATATCTTTAATACTCTGTGATTCTCAGCTCTAGAACTTGATTTCAGCTCTTCCTATGCCTGGACCATACTTCGCTAAATTAACTTAAAGCTTATTTTTCAGTCCTCTGCCCCAAATTCATTGCATCCTGCAGACATTTTCTTCTCTTCTTCTCCCTCTCATTCTTGGGGCCAAGGATACCAGGCAAGTGCTTTCCCAGTATTGTGGTTTGAATGTGAAGTGTCTGTCATGGGCTCACGTGTTGAACACTTGACACGGAGCTACTTTGGAATGTTATGGAATCTTTAGGAGAGTGTCTTAGTGTTCTACTGCTGTGAAGAGAGAGACACCATGAACATGGCAACTCCTAAAAAGGAAAATATTTAACTGGGGCTGGCTTACCATTCCAGCGGTTTAGACCATTATCATCCTAGTGGGAAGCATGGCAGCGCCCAGGAAGAGATGGTGCTGGAGGAGCTAAGAGCTCTACATTTTGATCCAAAGGAAGCAGAAGGGGAGTGTGAACCGCACTGGGCATAGCTTGAGCATGTAAGACCACACAGCCTGCCCCTTCAGTGGCACACTTCCTCCAACAAAGCCACGCCTACTCCAACAAGGCCACACCTCCTAATAGTGCTACTCCCTGTGGACCAAGCATTCAAACACATGAGTCTATAGGAAACATTCCTATTCAAACCACCACAGAGGGAAGTGCTGATAGAGGAAATACATCACTGGTAATAGATCTTGAGATCTCTCTGTACTTTCTGTCCACTCTGTTTATTTTTCTTCCAAGAAAGGAGGAATTGAGGATTCCCAGCTACCCATTCCTACCACCAAGACAGACCCCCCCTTCTGAAACGTACTGTCTACTCTCATACTGTAAGTTGCTTTTGTCACAAGAAAAGTATCTCGTACAACCATTCGTTTCACCCTGCCCAGTATACCTTCCTCATGTTCTGTCCATGATCCTATCTCCTCTTGTCTCCTCCCTCACTGATACCAGACACAAGGACACCTGTCCCAGAAACAACAGAAATATGAACTCAGACTGAACACAAATTTCAGGAAAAAGTTAACAGGGAAAGAAAGGGGCCAGGCAGTGGTTGTTCACACCTTTAATCCCAGCAATTGGGAGGCAGAGGCAGAGGCAGGAGGATTTCTGAGGTTTGAGGCCAACCTGGTCTACAGAGTGAGTTCCAGGACAGCCAGGACTACACAAAGAAACCCTATCTCAAAAAAGAGAAAAAAGAAGAAGGAAGAGGAAGAGGAGAAATCCCTTGGAGAAAGGAGAACAAACAGCACTAGTGTGAGGGAAACTCACACTGTCCACTGACGAGACAAGAGCAGACGCTGTATTGTGAAAGGGTCTGAGGGTTACTCATGAGGGTTGGTTTCTTTTTGTTAAAATATTCTCCTTGTCACTTAAGGGGACTTCCCATGTAAAGTATGGTGCAGTGGACAGCTGTCCCTAGAGACATCCTGCAGGTGAGTTCCTGGTAAGCTCTTCTCTTGTGACAAGGTGATACAGGGACAAGTATGATCTAATGCATACATTGTCGAAAAGGAGAGAAATGGGTGTGTGACAGCTCTTATGGTCTACGAGCACAACAGCCTGCATCCCTTGTCCCCATGAGTGCCTTCCTTACTGTCTTACCATCACTCCATAATGACCTCCATCATACTGCGCAACAACTTATTTTGTGCCTTGATTTTTTTTTTTTGGGCTAGACTCAAATTCTATGAAAGGAGACACTGTTCTTGTTTGTATTGTCACCCTGTATCCTCAAGTCTTAATGCAGTTCCTAAAAGCTAGTACACACTAGATATATACCAGAGCCTTTTACCTGGCAGCCTTTGACATTGGCATAATTCCTCACCACGGAACAACACGTTCACCAACCCTATGGCCACATTATGACTTCATGGGGCTTGAAACACTTTGACCTTTGTGAATTCCTTTCTCCCTCTTTAAAAAAATGCATTTTATAATTAGCTTGGTATGATGAATTTGTCATTATATTTATTGCTTTTACACTGTGTGTGAATATCCTACTTTATTTTATTTTTTTGTTTTACTCTTCTTTAGATAAGCCCTCACTGTGTTGCCCAGGTAACTCCTGAGCTGAAGCAATGATCCCACCTCAGCCTTCCAAGTAGCCTACATTATCACATTTTTTTTAATTCTGATTTTAAAAGAAATTAAAACACTTTTAAAAGTGAATATGACAACACATACCTGTAATCCCAGCACCCTGCCAACATCAGCAACAGCAAAATTTAAAGTGGGGATGAGGGTATAATTCAGTGATAAAGAACAGCATGCTACAGCCCATGAGTTTGCTACCTAGCAGGGAGAAAGAGACAGAGAGAGAAGGGCTAGAAGCACTAGAGAAAGCTAGGAGGGGGCAAAGCAGAAGGCGCTAGATGCTGAAATTAACCTGACTTGGGGAAAGGAGCTGCAGTGTGGCTGTGAAGCAACTAGAATGCTCTCAGTACAGACACGAGGACTCCTCAACCCAGTGAAGCGGAGAGTCCAGAGCCTGCCGGGATGCAGGCAGGGCAGATGAAGGGCATTAGCAGTGTTCACACACCTTTGGATTCAGCAATCCCTTACGTACAGCACCAGCTCCTCTGTGATCATCAGATCCCTGAGAGCAGGAAGGAAGATCACCTCTGGAGACACAGCGAGGGAGCCCTTCTGATGTGCCAGTGCCTGTCACATGCCCAACCTAGACAATCACAGTCCTTGGAGAATGCCTCATGCTGGCTGTCCTGGGAAATCCAGGTCCATCCTGGAGGACAGATGCTGAAAACCACAACAAAGTCGGGGAACAAGAAACCTGGCAGCCATTGCACAGTCCTGAGAACTCCTCAACACATTAGGTATAGGTCAGGAACCCTTTCCTTTTTCTCTTGGTTTTTTGAGACAGGTTCTTTTTTTTTTTTTTTTTTTAAGATTTAGTCATTTGTTTTTGTTCTAGTATAAGAATAGCCAAACAGGATTTAGAGAGGGGCAGGGAGGAGATGAGGGAGGGGGCTACAGCGGGGATACAAAGTAAATAAACTGTGACTAATATAAAAAATTAAAAATTTAATTAAAAAAAAAATTAAAAGACTAGCCGCACAAACCACTCAGCCTCCAGTCTCAGATATGGATGGTTTATTGGAACGCCTTTTCCAAGCTGACTGATCAGGGCCACAGTAAGGACTTGAGAGCCTAACTGTAACATCTACAAGTTCTCACAGCAGGGTTTTTACTGGAGAGGGCAGGAACATTTTGGCTAAGTAGACAAAGTATTATCAGCTGTCCTTTAAGCTGATTAGTCCTAAGTAAGGTAAGTGAGGCAAGGCTTAGGGTCTTCTAGCATAACATTCCAAAGTGTAGCCAGGTATGTAGATAAGAGGAGTACAACCAGAGGGTAGCCGAGTACGTAGATAGCAAAGCGTGAGTTATGACAGTATTAAATCATGGTAAAATATAAGGTCAGCTCTACCCTCTGGCATGGTCTGGCAGTGCCGTCTATGAACAACCGCTTCCAGGAAGCAGAGTTGAAAAGTTTGAATTTTTGAACTTAGTTTCACCTTGGAAACAAAATGGAAGCTGAACACAAAGATGGCTGCAGCTTTGTCTCAAACATCAGGCAGCAACAATTATGTATACAATGTTCTGCCTGCAGGTATGCCTGCTCACCTGAAGAGGGCACCAGGTCTCATTACAGTTGGTTGTGAGCCACCATGTGGTTGCTGGGAATTGAACTCAGGACCTCTGAATAGCAGCAAGTGCTCTTAACCATCTCTCTGGCCCAAGGGAGGGTCTTAATATGAAGCTCTGGTTGTCCTGGAATTCTCTGTGTAAACTAAGCTGGCCTCGAAGTCATAAAAATCTGCCTGCCTCTGCCTCCTAAGTGCTGGAATTAAAGGCATATACCACCACACCCGGGCTTCAGGGAACTTTTAATACAAGGAAGACTCTTAAATGAGATTTGTGGAGGATATTTTGAGGGAAGGCTGTGTTAGGAGCCCCCTCTACACTCCCTAGTCCTTAGTGGTGAGTGGGGTTGGATACAGATGTGCCCTTGTCAAGCCTTAGTGCATTACCACAAGGCTGTTCTGTTCACAGAGCTTAGTTTGTGATCCCCCATTTGAGAGGCACAGACAGAATTGATGCCTTAAAAAAATTTAGGAGTTTCCTACTGCTGATATCATCAAATCCCAAGATGGCCTCCACATGCTGAGAATGAAGATCAACGTTCAGTTTCCGTCTTAGTTAACCTAGCAGCACACCAAAGAAGTTCAAACACATCTGGCTTCCAATAGTACTGCCTGCTGGCTCCCTCTCCCTCTCTGTAAAAGGCATGTTTATTCACCTGTTTCATTTGTTGTCTCAGAGGCTTACTACTTCTGTCTGCTAACCTAGGCCTATTCCTGGAAGCTTCTAGCCTCTGTACAATCTAACCTAGGCCTAGAATGCTTTCAGCCTCTGAGAGTTACTGCTGAATAAGCTCACTCCTCAATGTCTTACTAAGATCAAAGCTGGCTAGTTCAACTCAGCTTTTCTGGCTCAAACTCTTCTCCCAGCTGATTTATACAATCTAGCTTCTCTCTTGGCCTCTGAATTGCTCTGCATAGCCTCCAACAATCTTTTCTAGTCTTCTGACTCCTTCTCATTCTTTAGCTCATTCTGTCTTCACCTCTGTCTAGTTTGTGCTCTCATTCAACCTTTCTCTGTAAAACTCTTCCGGTAAAATTGCCTCCTTTCTCTCTGCATTGCCCAGTAAGTAGCTACCTTTCCTATCTCTTCTCATGAGAGTTGGACATATCCTGTCAAATCTTTCTCTGATTTGTCACTTTATCTGTCATTCAAATATCACTTTCGAACATGGTTGTTTCCTTCTACAAACTAACTTTACTTTTATTGTTTGGGATTAAAGGCCTGTACCACCGTGCCTGGACCTAAGCTTTTCTTTATTTGAAACTTATACAAGGCTGACCTTGAACTCAGATCTGCTTGCCTCTGTCTCCTAAATTAAAGGCTTGTTTGTATTCCAGCTGGATCACTTAGAAGATCACCTAGCAGTCTTTGGATGTTATCCCTTGCCAGAGCAGCCAAATTAAAATTTCTCTACACCTCTCCCTGATCTCCTTTCCCCTCTCCTTCTCCTCTCTCTCTCTCTCTCTCTCTCTCTCTCTCTCTCTCTCTCTCTCTCTCTCTCTTTTTCTCTTTCTCTCTCCTATCTCTGCCTGGTACTCAGTATTGAATGCAGACCTTCTTAATATGCAAACACTGTACTATGACATTGTATCTCTAGCCCTCTTTTTAAACTGCTATTTAAAGAGTTTGTTCTATTTTTAATAACAGTTATGTGTGTGTGGAGCTGGATCCTGTGAAGCCAGAGTTACAGGCATTTGTAACCTACCTGAAGTGGGTACTAGAAACCAAACTCTGGTCCTGCTAGCCATTTCTTAAGCCCCTTGCCTATTCTGAAATGGTCCTGACAAGTTGCCCTGACAGCCCTTGAACTTGGGATCCTCCTACCTCACTCAACCAACAAATTACCTAGAATTACAGACTTGAGACACCAGCTCCAGCTTGCACCTCAGTCTGTTGGCAGCTCCTTCTATAGCCCTCACCCTTTGACAGCAGAGGACTCTATATCTCAATCCTGAGGCCTCACACTTGCTCTATGTAGACCTCTGTTTGTTGAAAACTTCCAAATGTTTGCCTCAGGTCCAGAACTCTCTCCTGAACTTCAGACTCAAGTAGTCTTTGCCTTTTCAAAGTCTCCACTTAGATGGCTAATATATATTTTCAAATTTCCAAATCCAAGCTCATGATCCTTTCCTCCTGACTTCCCCACCTCAAGCGGTAATAACCCCATCCTTTAATTGGCCCAAACAAAAGTGATAAAATCATCCCAGCTTCTCTTTCTCATATCTTACATCCAATCAATGCAAAAGTGATTTTGCAGTTGGTTCTATCTTCAGAATAAATCCTGATCACTCTTACACCTCCTCCACTTGTACCTGTATTACTTCAAGTCTCTCAACTTCCTCCTTCCTTCCCTACCCAAACTGCTGCCAAAACTTCTTTCCATGTCAGCAGATGGATGCCAGACCATGCTTTTTTAAAGTGTGAGTGATGTAATTCCCCTACAAAACCCTCTAATGGTTTTTTCATCTCTTTAAAAGCAGCAGCCCAAGTCCTAAGGATGGCTTGTCAAACTCCAGCACATGCCTACCCTCTCCCCACACACCTCTGGTGTTGCCTTGCCTCACACACATCCCCTTGAGTACCTCCCTCTTCTTCTGCAAGATCACCATGGACACCAGGTCCTTGACCCCAACTGTTCTCTCAACCTGCAATGCCTTTGCCCACAGAAAGCCATCTGCCTTGCTTACCTACTCTTTCAAACCCCACCTTTTGAGTGAGGTCTTTCCAATCACCCTATATAAAACTACAGGTCACCTTCTTCCTTGCTGCCCTGTCTCCCATCCCTGTAAGCACGGCACTTACGTGGCATTCTTGTTTGTAAAATAATCTATCACTCTGTCTTTCTTCACAGAGAGTAGGTTCTATGGAGACAGAGATTCGTGTTGTTTTGGTTTTCTGGTGTTAAATACTGTAACTGCAATGCTTAAAACAGATGGACATACAGCAGGTAACCACTAAGTATTCACTGAATGATGACATGCACATTACTTGAATCTTCCTCCAGTAAACAGTAGGATCAGAGCAAACACAGCAAAGCCTGATTCTTCCCCTGAGGGCTTGACAACAGAGGAGAGAAAACAAGCTGACCACCCTGCCAGGTTCATGGAGGTTAGTCCAATAATAGATGATCAAATAATCACAAGCATTTGAGTGACATGGGGTGGTGACATCAGAACACAAAAGCTGAATTCTACCTGAGTGGAGTAGTGGTTGGTGGTGAGAAGTGATCAGGAGGTGGAGAAGCCACAGGGGAGTGACAGGGTCAGGGTTTCACCTGAGATTGCTTCTACCCAGTATCAAAGGTGTGTCCTAGCTGACCTACTAAAAGTGTGACTACCGTGGGGCTGAAAAAGACCAGCATCCATTACAGAGAGAATAAAGTGGAGCTGTGGGGCTGAGCCAGCTCGTATTGACATAAAACTATCCAGCATAATCGGCCCTTTGTTGACTTGACACACAAACACATCACTGTTAAGTCACAACCTTTTCTTTCTCACTCCCCCCCCCACAAGATCTCTCATTAACTAATAAAAGTGTGAACCACCACCTGACTATGGATTCCTTATAAGTTATTCTCATAGGGTTGTCCTGGTCTAATTTGATTCTCCATTTGCCCTGGGGTAAACTTTCAAGTTTCTCGAATGGGTAATCTATCATTCTTGCTGATTTATTCTGAATTTGTTCCCTAGCAAATTTTAATATTCTCGTCTTAATTAAACATTATGCCAATTTGTCTGCTATTTCATTATTTTTAGATGTTTTGTCTGTCTTACCTGTATGAGCTGATGTCTTTGCTAAGTTTTTCCAGGTTCTGCATTTCCATTCACGCCTCCCATGACCAGACATCTTTGCCATTTATCTTCTAGTTAGTGGTTTTCATTTTGATGAGCATATAGCTATACAGCTATACCATTAAACACACACCATGACTTGGAGAAGATACAGAGTTTTCCTTTTGCTTTTCTAGTTGTTTATCATATCGACAATAGTGCTGTGCTGACTTTGTGGTTCCTTCCTCAGTATTGGCCACTCAATCCCTCAGTCTATAGGCTGCAGTTTTCCATTAGTTTTGGTTCCATCAGTGGTTACGAACCAGCAGCAAACCATGAGTTAGCCAAATGTTGTGACCTGTAGTGGAAGTTTTGGTCTCTTTGAAAGCCAGTTACATTATGTTTTAAACCCAAGGGTGGGATATGGGGCTGCTTTTACTTTGCCTGCAGCTGATGATTGCCTTATACAGCTCG
>CM053750.1:35752404-35772009 GCA_028658305.1 Pachyuromys duprasi
GGAGGGGGAGGGAGAGAGGGAGAGAGAGGGGGAGGGAGAGAGGGAGAGAGGGAGAGAGGGAGAGGATACTTCAGGGATACTGTGAGAGGAGGAAGAAGGCTGCTGGTTCCTTGAACCGCTGGATATCCTGCGACTGAGATTGGCATTGCCCCAAACAACCGTACAACCCTAATCGGCCAGAAACAGTAGAGAGAATTCTGCCCTCCCTCTCTCCCCACTAACATTCCTTCTATCCTCCTTAGTGTTGGGGGTGTTGGAAGGTACTCGGAGGGGTAAGGGATGGAGCAGGGAGCTCGAGGTGTGAGAAACCAAAATAAAATAGATAATAAAAAGTCATGGCCACGGTGACCATTCCACCGGTCCCCACACTTCAACAGGTGCCTCTTTTCAGCAGTTTAGGGATAGGGGTTACAGTTACGGAGATAGTTCCTCCGTGAAGGAAGGCACAGACCTCTTTGCTACCACACCCTGGTCACAAAGGAATTCAGATAAATACCGGTTCCGTTGTAATACCTTTTCTTCCACGACTAAGCCTTCAAAGGACTCTGAATGGATCCAGCCCATCATTGGAAAGGGCATTCTTATGACCACAGGGTGGTTGGCAATGACTGAGTCTAAGGGTCCCATCAAATATTCAGATTTGTTTCTCAAAGAGGGAATATTAGTTCTCCGTGTATGGAAAGTATTTGCAATAAAAGCCAACAGGCAAATGTTGGTAGACTCCTTTTTGCTTTATGAAGAGTCCACAATTGTCCAATTCACCAACAAATATAATATTCATAATTAGAGTATCATCTGGTTCAATATTGGTCAGGGTTGCATAAATGATGATGAGGTTACCAGCAGTCGAAAAGGCCGCTCTTTGTTCCTGTCACCATTGGAAATTAGCTGCCTTTCTAGTAAGCCTACAGAGGGTTTTTTAAAAACAATAATCTGTAAATATCCTTTTTATTTAAGAAGAAAATTCAAAAGCTGATGTCCAAGATGGTGTGGATCATGTGGCAACCTACAATCTAAAGTTCTAACATGGAATTAAAACACGTGGTTTAAGAAAACCCATTTTTGAAGTCGGGCACAATGTATTCACTGTAATTCCAGTACTTAGGGAGGCAGAGGCAGGAGTATCTCTGTGAGTTCAAGGCCAGCCTGGTCTACAAATCAAGTCCAGAACAGCCAAGACTACACAGAGAAACCCTATCTCAAAAAAACAAAACAAAAAACAAAAATTATTTTTTTATTTCATGCCAGTAAGGCAAGTGTGCCTTTGATAAATTGTCATTTTTTTTAGTTTATTATTTATTATAATTTATTCACTTTGTATCCTGGTTGTATCTCCCTCCCTCATCTCCTTCCAGTTCCACCCTCCCTCCCTCTTCTCCTCCAATGCCCCTCCACTAGTCCACTGATAAGGGAGGTCCTCCTCCCCTGCTATCTGACCCTAGCCTATCAGGTCTCATCAAGACTGGCTGCATTGTCTTCCTCTGTGGCCACCAGGGGGACAAAGAGCCAGCCACTGAGGCCTGGCAAGGCTGCTCCCCCCAAGAGGGGAAGGTCAAGAGCCAGTCACTGAGTTCATGTCAGAGACAGAACCTGCTCCCTTTATGAAGTGACCCACAGAGACTGAGCTAAATTATCATTTTAAAAATATTATTATTATTAAATTTTTTTTCTTGCCTAGTTAACCATTTTAATGGTAGGGCAGTTGGAACCACTGAAAGACCAAAAGCTCTTGTGTCCTGCTTATGTACAACCTGAACGGTTTATGACTGTTCCTGATAATACTCTTTAATATTATTCTCAGAAGCATTCTTTATCTTATGGTTTGTTTCTGAGATTGGCGGAATGTTAATCTGTATTTTCCGTTACTGCAAAACAACAACGTTGACATAAATTCATTTTAGCCACATATGGCTTTAATTTTCCTATCTGTCCTCTGGTCCTATACATTGGACCCATCTAGCACTTTGTTTTACCTAAAATAAAGTTCCAATCCCTAGAGGCTGAATTATTTACTTCCTGAAGAGGCCAATCTGGATGCCAAGATTTTTGGTGAAATTATTGTTGCATCTGCTCTTTTGTCTACTAAACCTTCAACTTCAATGTCGTTTATTTGTATTTCTAGCTTAGGTCGCTAATGATTTGTAGATGTTTGTGAAAATACTTGTTTTGTGGTCTCGCCTGAATTTTTTTGTTTTATTTATTGAAGCTGCTCTGTCCTCGATTACATTTAGAGAAGTGTTGTTTTTAAGAACAGGCATTAAATCTTTTAATTGCTCTGTGGATGAGCTTCTCTGATGCTGACAGGGAACAATTGAATCAAATTTGATATTACAGCCTTCAGGAGGCCCCATAGGGAGTTTCCAGATTGCAAACTGTCCCTTGTTGCCTGTCCGTGTTGATCTGCATTTATTAATCCAATGCTGGCCTTTGTCACACCTTCTGCATACTCCAGAAGGCTGTGGCCTTCTTTTTGGGTTATCTATGGGGGGGGGGGGGGGAACCACATCATTTCTAGGAATGACTTACTTACAATCTCTTTTCAAATGACCTGGCTTACCACAATTAAAACATCCAACATTTTGATTTTTCTTAAAACCTTTAGAATTTTTTATCCTATCAGAGTAGCATCATAAACATGAAATCCAATATCTGCCATTCATCTATTGGTGCTTATCTTGCCATTAGATGCCTAATCATTGTATTGCATTTTGAATTAGCATTTTCAAAAGCCAAAAATTCAATTAGTATTTTTCTGACTTCTGAATCTGATATTATTCTGAAGATATTACAGCTGAAGTCAATCTTTGTTCAAAAAAAAAAAATCAATGAAGACTTCTCTGGGGCCTTGTATTATTTCAGTAAAAGATTCAGACCTCTTTCCTGATTCTTCAACCTTATCCCAAGCATGTAAAGCTGCTAGATGACATAGTGCCAAGGCATGATCATCAAATTCAAGCTGCATTTGTAACTCGGCATATTGACCTTCACCTAGCAACTGATTCTGGGAAATATCAATACCTCTAGTCCTATGTCATTATTCTATAGCCTCAGCTTCTTCTTTCCACCATGTTCGCCATGTAACTAAGGAATAGCTTACAATATCACTGTTGCCAAATCTTTCCAGTCATGGAGGATAATTCTGTTGAATTGCCCATGAATTTAATATATGTTTCACATAGGGTGAAGGCATACCATATGAAATGATTGATTCCTTAAATCTTCTCAAATCTGATATGTCTACAGGATTCAATTTAACTTCTTCATAACCATGGAGGTACCTATAACCTCCTGTTAGTTCTTGTACAGTAACTGGATAAACTAAGGTTGGTTTGCTAACAGCCTTGGGCTGCCCCTCATCAATTTCATCATGCACTGGTGCCACAGGTTGTCTAAATTCCTCTGTCTATGTCGGTGTCTTTCTCTATCTCTCATTTTCTGAGACAGGTTTTTCTACATAGCCCTATCTTTTCTCCATCTTGATTTGTGGACCAGACTAGCCTTGAACTCATAGAGATCCACCTGCCTCTACCTCCCAAGTGCTGGGATTAAAGGCACATGCCACCATGTCCAGCTATTTTTCTAATTTTTACTTGTAAGTTGCCCAAATTTTTCTTCTAAGGCTGGTATCTTATCAATCTACTTTTCATATTTTTCTTTTTCCTGTATCTCTGAAGCTCTTTTCTTTGACAGAATACAGAAAGTCACTATGGCAATTAAAGATAAAATATGAAATGCCAAAATGAAAATATTCATAATTGGTACTGAGACAATTTCAATTAAGTCATTTATCTTTCCATTTTCTGCTTCTTCTTCTTCTTCTTCTTCTTCTTCTTCTTCTTCTTCTTCTTCTTCTTCTTCTTCTTTTTCTTCTTCTACTACTTCTACTTCTTCTTTCGAAGGCAGGGTTACTTTGTATATCCTTGGCTCTTCTGGACTCACATGGTAGATAAGGCTGACCTCACAGAGATCGCCTGTCTCTGCCTCCGTGAATGCTAAAATTAAAGGCAAGGAACCACCAGGCCCAGCTACAGCTTCTATTTGTAAGCCATCTAAAATAGCACTTTCCAGGGTCCTGATGCCTTGTATTATGGTATTTCATATCCTTAATGCTCTCCTTGAGGACTTCCCAGGTCACTTACCAATCCGATGACTTTTCAGATGTCCAGAGCATGTCTTCTCTGTCCTTGTGGTCATGCCATGCACTGGAAAGCCAAAAGGTGTTTTTAACAAAATCCAATAGTTTCATTTTACTCAGGAGCCAGATGCTGAGGTCAAAGCCTGACAGCTCAGTGAGGCAGAGAAAGTATCCAGCGGACTTTCTGCCTCAATGTCCTAGAAGAAAAAAGGAAGGCTCCTTCTGCCTGCCATCTCAAAACAAACAAAACCTGACCATTCCTTCATTCTACTTCCTGTGTCTCTCTATCCATCCTCCTCTTACTCTCTATGGTTTCTTCCTATGTTCACTCCCTGTCAACTGGTTTCTTGCTTCACCTCTTGACCTATGGCTGGTTTCATTTAATTCAAGCAGAAAGGTCTTGGATTAAAGGTGTATGCCAGGGTTAAGCAACACCACAACTAGAAACAGATTTTTTCCAGTAAACAACACAATATCAGGTTTCACAGTGTGATTAAATTTTTGCAACATATGCAAGGCTTGTAACTGTTAAACCTGGAAGCCATGCACATGCAAAGTTTTGATGCTGTGCCCAATCATGTATAAGTCATCTACCTAAGTATCCTCCTATGTACCACCCCCTGGGTATTTATCCAGGCAATAAAAAGCTTGGCCCAAATGTTCTTTTTTTGGGTTTTGTTGTTTTCCTTTCTTCTATTATTTATTTAAAGATAGGGACAAAGGTCAGAATACAACTTTTGGGAACCATTTCTCACCCCCCCCATCTTTGGGGCAGTGTCTCCCTGCTTCATATTGGTACCTCCACATCCCACTTTTCATGTGTGTTCCAGGGATCAAATTCAAATTGTCAAGCCTATACGTGTATTATTCGGGGTTCTTTAGAGGAAAAGAACCAACAGAAGGAATTTTATTTAAAATTTTATTTTTAAAAAGAGTATTTTATTATGTTGGCTTACACAATACAGTTAGAGTAGTCTCCAGAGAGGCCAAGAACTCAGCATGTATTCTTAGTCCACAAGGCTAAATACCTCAGAAGTCCCAATCTAGTGCTGAAAGCCTGGGGGAGTCCTGGAGAGCTGCCCAAATTCAGTCCACACTGGAAGCCAGAAGAAGCTTGCCCTAATATCATGGAAGGAGAGGCAGTAGGAATAAACGCCAAGCAAGGCAGAGTGAAGCTTTGTTTCTTCCATGTCATTTCATCTGGATTCCTACCAAAAGGTGCTGCCCAAGTTCAGGATGAGTCTTCCCAAAATATCATATAGTCTTTCCTAGGGATTCTCTTTCTAGGTGATTCTAGGTTGTACCGAGATGACAAATAAAGCTAACCACCACACTATGCAAGCACATTGTTCTGGCTGGGTTTGTGTCAACACAAGCTAAGAGTCATCAGAGAAGAAGGAGCCTCAACTGAGAAAATGCCTCCATGAGATCCAGCTGCAAGGCATGTTCTCAAATTAGTGATCAATGGGGTAGGGCCCAGTCCATGGCGGGTGGTGTCATCCTTGGGTTGGTGGTCCTGAGTTCTATAAGAAAGCGGGCTGAGCAAGCCTTGGGGAAGCAAGCCAGAAAGCAGCACCCTCCATGGTCTCTGCATCAGCTCTTGCCTCCAGGTTCCAGCCCTGCTTGAGTTCTAGTCCTCAGTTCCTCCAGTGATGGATGATGATCTGAAAGTGTAAACTAAATAAGCCATTTCCAAGGCAAGCAGTGGTGATGCATGCCTGTAATCTCAGCAGAGGTAGGCAGATCTCTGAGTTCAAGGCCTGCATGCTCAACAGAGTAAGTTCAAGGACAGCCAAAGCCACACAGAAAAACCCTGTCTTGGAAAAAAAAGAAAGAAAAACAAACAAACAACAACAAAACCTTTCCTCCCCAACCTGCTTTTTTGGTCATTGTATTTCATTGCAGCAATAGAAACCCTACTAAGACAGACATTTACCTGCTGGGCAAGCTCCTCAGACCTCTGGGTGGTCTTTTACCGCCTACTTATGGTCCTTATCACAAGTAAAGCGGGCTAAGCTAGTCTGTGCAAAGAGCACAAAAGTTCCTGAGACTTTTAGCCCCAGGTTCACTCAGCTACGGCAAGAAGGCAATCCAGAGCATCTAGGAGGCACTAAAGAATTAGATTACACAAGCACTGAGGAGATGCAGCAGAGAGCAAGACTATGGAAGGCGAGAGGTTATCAAAAGCTAAGTTTGTACCAGCCTTAAGCACAGGATCTTGGATGCTGGCTGCTAGGTGAAGGGCCCTAGCGGCTGTGCTGCCAAGATAGACTTCATAAAATAGTGTAGGCCTGAGTTTCTGTTTCCTGGTAAAGCTCCCACACTTGCTTAGATCACGTTCCTATGTCTCAGAACATGAAACTATAGTCCATGGAAATGAGATACAGTAACTCAATAACCTCCCTGAAAATCAGAAGCAATAGTCTAGTAACCGCCTTGGAAAGTCCCCAAGGACTTGACCAATACCTGGGCACTTTTTGTTAGCACCCTTTGTTACCTGGACACAGCTTGTTACTTGGACACTCCATGAAGTTCCCCCTCCCTTGCCCCATCCCCTAGATCAGCACCAACCAATCAGTTTATGAAAAGCTTGCTTCTGCTAAGTGAGAACCAATCATGCAACCACCAAGTTGGAAAGTCCTGTTCCTTGCTCAAAGCATAATAAAAACCCATCTTTGCAGCTACTCGGGGCTCCCTCCATAATCCACTTCGTTGGATGATGGAGAACCCAAGCTTAAGCCTGTAATAAAGGTGCTCTGCTCTTGCATATGTGGTTGGTCTCCTGGTGGTCTCTGGGGTCTTTGCGATCTGGACATAACACTAGGCCCCTTCATCCCAGGCCAAATGCAATAGGCAGCTGACACTAATTTAGGCTCTAGGTCTCTAACCTTGAAAGTCGATGGTTGGTTTTCCTTTAGTTTTATTTCATGTTATGCTCAAGATCTCTAGTTCTCAAAGCCTCTGGGTCAAAAACCCAAGGCAGCCAGTTTGATGGTTCTACTCTTCCCTTGTGTGTGTGTGTGGGGGGGGGTGTCTTGGCCACCAGCCCACGAAGGCAGGAGGAGTAGAAGGTGAGGCACAGGGCTCGGAAGGCTGACAACATGATGGAAATGACCTCGGGGGAACACTTCAGAGAGATAGCTCAACTTTATTCAGGATAACAAGGGCTACTCCCCCTTGGGGAGTCAGGGGGGCCCTCCCAGGATAGGTGTACATAATTGGTTGGAACTAGGCACTTCAAGGATGCTTGATTCGCATTTGGCAACACAATCCTATCATAGGAACAGGAACACAGTACTAATTATCATACAGGCACAGGGAGGGGAGAGCTAGCAGGGAACTGTGCCAAAGGCCACATATCAGATGTGGTTAGGGGCATCTATGCCTAAAGACACTCTCCAGATGAAGTCAGGCAGAGAATAGGAAGCCCTGCTGGGGGAAGGGGATGCCCTCCATCTAGCGCCTAGCTCAGAAAGGCTACCTGCACTGAGAGGACTGCAGCCTCAAACAGCAGGGTCCTTCCAACAAGCTCCTGTCAGTATCAGGACTAGGGAGCTGTCCCTTCAGCTTTCCTTCCAAGTAGACAAAGAGATCCAGCTGTTTGTGACTATGTTGGGGAAAGGTGTCTTGCTGACTCTGAAAGAAACACCCCTTCTAGGATTAGCTAATCCTCATTGGTGAGCTCAGCTTGCTTATGGAAACCAGCCAATCCAGAGCAAACACCTCCTTTACAGGGATCTCATACTCTAATCACTAATCTCTCACCCCCCAATTCACTCCAGGCCAAGAACTAGACAACTACGGAGAGCCTCGGAGCCTACTGAAGTTATTCAAACTGTCAGAGAAACACTTTGTTTCCCAGCCGACTCATTCCTTTTCTCAGAACACAAAATAGATGTTCCTGCCCACATTTTTCTCTTCTCCTTCCATCTCCCAGGGTATGGTTCTGAGTGGTACCTTATGCCACCTGTTTCTAGGGATCAATAAGCATAAAAATCTTCCTCCTTAATATTATACCTGTATATTTATATTTCCCAATGCCTACTTAAAATAGGCACAAAATCTTTACAATACAAGCAATACTTCTGATTCTGTAATCTCAGTACCTAAGAGGCTAAGACAGAAAGGTAAGGAAGTCAAAACCATCTTGAGCTTCACAGTGAGAACCTGACTCAAAAAAAGAAGAAAAAGGAGGAGGGAAAGAAGGAGCAAAAAGAGAAGGAACAAGAGGAGAAGCATCAAGAGGAGTAGAAAGAAGAAACAGGAGGAGAAGGAACAGGAGGAACAGCAGAAGAAGAAACAGGAGGAGAAGGAACAGGAGGAACAGCAGGAGAAGAAGTGTGAGGAGGAGGAGCAGCAGGAGGAGAAGGAAGAGGAATAGCAACAGCCACCACTGGACAGCATGGGGCACACCTTAATTCCATCAGTTGGGAGACAGAGGCAGGCAGATCTGAGTTCCAGGCCAGTCTACATGGTGAGTTCCAGGACAACAAGAGCTACACACGCATACACACACACACACACACACACACACTAAATAATAAATGTGAACATTTTAAAAAGAAAAACAGAACACAACTTTTGAAAAATAAAAAATATATACATATTCTCAATTTATTCTAATTGACATTATAGTGGATGATGGTAAAATTCAAGCAAAATAGTTTTTCTTCATTATCCCCTACTATGGCTTCTGCAACACATCTGTATTGACCCTAAAATGAGGAATAATAAAGACAAGCAAAACAACATGTTAGGTGTCATTATTTCAAAGGCCTCTGTAAGAACATTTTTCTATTTTCTTTGTTTTGTTTTGAGAAAGGGTCTCACTATGAAGCCCTGGATGGGCTGAAACTCAATATGTGGACCAGGCTGGCTTCGAACATAGAGAGCCATCTGCTTCTGCCTCCTAAGTGTTGGGATTGAAGGCATGATGCTGGCAAGAACTTTTTTCTTGTCAGTAGATAGCATGGAAATTGAATTGGTTATTTTCTTATGGTAAGATGGATCAAACCCAGAGCTTCATGCTTGCCTGTCAAGCCCTCAAACACAAAGCTAATTCCTAAGCCCAATTTCATTTTCTTATTTTCCCAGCGAGATGAAAATCTATGTTCTTCTAGAGGATGAGGTGGGGTGCTGAGCATGCCACATAATTCGGGTAGAGGGCAGAGGACAACTTACAGGAGTCAAGTCTCTCCTGACATGAGTCTCAGCAATGGAACTCGCTTCATCTTAGAAGTAAGCACCTGTATGCACAGCCATCTTACTGGTCTCAGCGTGCATTTTAATTCAGTGAGCAGAGAATCCATTTCCCAATTAGAAAACAGGTTTTGTTTTGTTTTGTTTTCAAGACACGGTTTCTCTGAGTAACCTTGGTTGTCCTGGACTTGATTTGTAGACCAGGGTAGCCTCGAACTCATAGCAATCTGCCTGCCTCTGCCTCCCTGAGTGCTGGGATTAAAGGTGTGCACCACCATGCCCAACAAAAGATGGGGATTTTTATAATCTCTTTAAAGTAGCCTATAAAGGTTCTGGGGGAATGGCTCAGAAGGGAAGGGCACACTCTGCATAAGCATGAGCTCCACAGTTCAAATCTCCAGGATCTACTTAAAAGCTCAGCCAACTGCATATCTATTGAAACCCTCACCCTACCCCTACCCCAGCACAAGGTACAGAAGAGAAAGTGTTGGGGCTGGCCATGAGCCTAGCTGCAGACTCAGTAAAAAAAACATCTCTTGGCTGGATGGTGATGGTGCATGCCTTTAATCCCAGCACTCAGGAGGCAGAGACAGGTGGATCTCTGTGAGTTCAAGGCCAGCCTGGTCTACAGAGCTAGTTCCAGGACAGCCAGAGATACGGGGAAAACAAAAAAGAAAAAGAAAAAAGAAAGAAAGAACCCCTGTCTCAAAGGACTAAGGCTCAGTGTGATAGAGCAAGACACCAAATATTCTCTTCTGTGCATGGGTCTGCACACATACATTGCATACATCTCACACAAATGAATAAAATTAATTTTTTTCTTTTGTTTTTTACAAAACAGGGTTTCTCTGTATAGCCCTGGCTGTCTTGGAATTCTTTCTGTAGACCAGGCTGGCCTTGAACTCATAAATCGACCTGCTACTGCCTCTAGAATGCTGGGATCAAAGCCATGCACCACACCCAGCAATTTAAAAAAATTTCAATTCATCAGAAGTAAAAGCCAAAAGTAATATCATCACCAAACATGGTGCCCATAAGCTTCATCTCAGCAATTAGAAAGTTTAGGCAGGAGAATTACTGCAACTTCAAAGCTAGTCTCAAACATAGTAAGACCCTTCCTCAAAAAAAAAAAAAAAAGCCTATAATTTATGTCATTTTAAAAAATATTTGTTTATCTTTATTTTATGCATATGATAATTTTGCCTGCATATATGGATGTATCCTGTGTGTATTCATTCAGTGATGCAGGCGCCAAAACGAGGGCATCAGATCCCCTGGGATCTGTAGTTACAGTTGTGATCCACCATGTGGGTGCTGGGAATGAACTTGGGTTCTCTCAGAAAGCAGGGGCTGGAGAGATGGCTCAGCAGTTAAGAGCCCTGGCTGTTTCTTCAGATGGACCCAGGTTCAAGTCCCAGCACCCACATGACAGCCCACCACTGTAACTCCAGCTCCAGGAGTTCGCACCTTCACAAGAATACACGTCAGTGGTTTAGTGATGAACATTTTTATTACTTTAGGTATGTATGTTAAATGAAAACAATGACAAGAAAAAGAACTATCTTACATGTGATTTAGGCTCTACAGTAGGAGAAAAAAATAGCAAAACACTTGAAACAAAAACTCTTGACCACCTTAATTTAAATATTCTTGACTGTGGCCAAACTATCCTGAACTATGCCCAATCTCTATTGAATAGCTCTTCTTAAAAGTGGTGAATTGCTTTTCTCAAATTCTGGACACATGTGGTGGTTGGAATAAGAATGGCCCCCACGGACTCATAGATTTGACTGCTTGGTCACCAGGCCGCACTGTTAGGAGCTGTGGACTTGGAGTGGGTAGCTCTTGGCTCCTTCTCCAGCACCGTGCCCTTTTGTGTGCTGCCGCGCTGCTACATGATGATAATGGACTAACACTATGGACTGTAGGGTAGCCCCTACAGTTAAATGTTTTCCTTTGTAAATGTTTCCATGGTCATGGTGTCTCTCCTCAGAAGCCCTGACTGAGATAACATGTTACTGCAAAAGGTTAAGAGAGCACAAAACAGTTCTTAGGAAATATTATCAATATATAAACATACTTTAGAAAATAGTATTAGTGTGTAAATATAAATAAATAAATAAAATTAAAATAAAATAAATACATATATTAAACAAATAAAAATAAATGATGAATAATAAAATTAAATTAAAAATTAGTAAATAAAATAGTATTAATTATATAAATATACCTTAGGAAATAGTATTCCCCTGAAGGAAAATGGTACTATTGTACTCACAGTCTCTGAAAACAAAACACAAACATTATTAGTAACTTTGGGTGATGTGTTTTTAAAGATAAAATGTACTTGTATGTAGTGTCCTTACTAATACCAGAAGCATTTCCAAGGAAAGATATAGAGAATGACCCTTAGGCCCTACCCTCTAACCTCTTATAAACATCTCCTCAGATGTGTGGCATTTTAATTCCGAGAGAATTAGCTTAACCTTATCCAGAGCGAGGTGTCCATGAATCAAGTTAAGATGGGGTCACTGAGGTGGGCCCAAAAGCTCATAGGTTTATGTCCTTATTTTAATAGGGGGTGGAGACAGGAATCTAGATGCTGAAACAGACCAAAAGAAGACAATATGAAGAGAAAAGGAGAAAATGGCTAGCAGGGCATGGTGGCACAGGCCTGTAATCCCAGCACTCAGGAAGCAGTGGCAGGTGGGTCTCTGTGAGCTCGAGGTCAGCCTGGTCTGCAAAAAATCTGGGAGAGCCATGACTACAGAGAGAAATCCTGTCTCAAAAAACCAATAAACAAACAAGGAAAGAAAAAGTGGGGGGTGGGGGGGTGGGGGTAATGGCTATCTGTGAAATAGGAAGCACCTAAAGCCACCAGAAGCAGAGGGTGGACTGGAATAGGTCCTCGCCCAGGAACCTTCTGAGGGAACACGACCCTGCTGGCCCCTGACAGCAGACCCTGTCCTCTCAATCTCTATTATTCTAAGCCACCAGTTGGTTGCAGCATCCTTGTGCCCAAGCAGTAACAAGGCTAGAAGATTTATCGAGTTTAAGATGCCTTGAAGTAGACATTTATTTATGCATAAATGTGGTTTTTTAAGAACAAGAGAAGGTGTAAAACAGTGGTAAGATTATGAGTAATTTTTATTTTATTTTTCACTTGACCATATTTTCTAAATATCACATCCTAAAGGTGTAACAACAAAAAGTAAAGTTACTTTTAAAAATATACACATGGAACTCGAAAATTTGAATCTCTGACTTCTGGGGTCTCCTGATACATAAATGATGGTGATGATGATGATGCTTTATTCAAGATTTATTTTTATGTGCATTGATGTTGTGGCTGCATATATGTCTGTGTGAGGGTACCATATCCCTGGAGCTGGAGTTACATACAGTTGTGAGCTGCCATGTGGTACTGGGAATTGAACCCAGGTCTTCTAGTGAGCAGCCAATGCTCTCAACCACTAAGCCATCTCCCTACTCCCCCATGTCTTAAACCAGAATGTCACAAGCTCTGGGCCCACATACACAGATGCCAGATGGACATGTTGATTTGAGTGTTCCAAAATAATCTTGAGCTCAACACACCCGAACCAGAGCTCCTTATATTTCTCTTTTAAGATCTGTCCCTTCTTTGATACATATCACCTCGAATAATACTCTTTGAGATACCTAACAACCAGTCCTCAAGAGCTTCTTGGTTTTATCTAATCTTCAACTGCCATAGCAAGTGTCTTCGTATGTCCTGCCATTTCATTTCCGTCTCCCTGTATGCACTTCCACATCCTTGTCTCTAAGCCCAAGGATGACCTGTCTTCATCCTCATCAGTCTCCCATATGACCTCCTGGCTATTCTTCCTTCAGTGCAGGTTGCCTGCCCCAGCCATTTTCTCCTATAAGGACACTGCTTATTTACAAAAACGGAAATCTCAGTGAGTCATCACTTCCTACTTACCATAGGATACAGGCCCACATTCTGGCTGTAACTTACAGTCTCACCTCAGTCCCTTTTGTCAGCTCTTCTGCAGCAAATCCTCACAAGCATATTCTACTCCAAAACAAAGAGAAAGGGGGAACAGAAACTGCTCCCCAGGTGTGGCTGGACAAACTTGCATCTGCCATTCCCTCTCCTCAGAATGTTCTTCTTCCTCACCCTCTGATGTTCTCAGATTGATCACACTAAGATAAAACACTCTGAAGATGTGTGTCTTCCTGTCACAAGTATTAGACAATTACATAGATAAAACTAATAGCATATAATTCTATTCATATTAGCCTTCCTCTGTAAACTTTGTCTTTTCTAGGACAGAGTGACTTTTTAAAGAAGGATGGATCCCTGACCATCCAACTTTACATCTGCAGGACCAAAATCATGGTCACCTCAAATATATTCAACAGATTTTTTTTAACCCTCCTCTAGCCTCCTCAGATACCAAGCACACACATGTTACACAGACATGCAGTACACAGACATGCATGTAAGCAAGCACCCAGACACATAAATTATTTCTTAGAAAAAAAAATGCACAAGTTAAAAAAAAAAAAACAACAGTAATGGAAAGGAAGACGTTTTCTTTAAGGTAAAATTATGGGAGGACTACACCCTGAGTCAGGCGGGCACGCCGTTACCACTTCTGCAGACAGCTGCTGACTCATTACTGAACAGACCGCCAGTTTCCTCAACTGCAAAGCGGCAGGACTGTAAAATTGGGACTGAAAGATGATTTCTACTCTGAGGATGAGAACGGGCTTCTGCAGGCATGTGAGTTTCACTGCCCCCACCTTACCACTGAGGAAAGTGAGACCGAGATACCGATCGCCTCTCTAATACTGCTGAGATGTGGAAAAGCTCAGGCACACGCCCAGGTCTCCATGGCCCCAAGCCCCATACATAACACCTACTCTCCACTTTACACTCTACGCAAGGCTTAAAAGTAGCAGACCGCTGAGAAATGGGCTGAAATGATTGGCTAGCAAGCCGGAAGCCTCGCTTACATAGCAAGCCCCTGGGCTTCTTAGTAACTAGGTTTGTTGGTTGTGTTTTGTTTTTTTCTTTAGTTGTCATAGAGCAGTGGTTCTCAGCCTTGCGAGTCATGACCCATTGGGAGGTTGAGCAACCCTTTCCATGGGGGTAGCATATCAGATACCCTGCATATCAGATATTTACATTATGATCCACAACAGCAGCAAAATTACAGTTTTGAGTTATGGTTGGTGGGGAGAGGTCATCACAACATGAGGAACTGCATTGTGGGGTCACACAATTAGGAAGGTTGTGAACCACTGTCATGGAGCAAAGTATGGGCCTTTTGTCAGGAATTTTTGTGCTTTTCTCATTCCATAAGTTCTATTTATGAAATTTATTTTTGCTTCCATTTTTGTCCCATCTATTCCTAACTCATGTTATGCCACTAAATCTGATGTATGCATGTCAACTACCTTCCATCTTCTTTTAAATAAGACAGGTCTCAGGGTAGTGGTAAATAATTGTATGAGGAAAATATAATAATTTATTTATTATGAATTATTATATAATTTATTTCAAGAATAAAATTTTAAAGTTAATAAAAAAATAAATACAAGTTTTTAACCTAATTTAAAAAAAATTCTTCAGAGGGCACAGTGGTGCGCACCTCTAATCCCAGCGCTCAGGAGGCAGAAGCAAGTAGATCTCTAAGAGTCCATGGCCAGCAACCTCTACTCACAGAATTCAGGACAGCCAAGGAGTCCTAGGAAGACCCAGTCTCAAAATAACATCAACAAAAAAAAGTCTTTGGCTTTACTTTAAAGTTATAATGTTGGTTGCTAACACAGATAGATTAGACAAACTATTGTAATACTTATTTAAGGTGGCATGGGGTACAAGTTTGTTTGAAAAGCCGCTTGGGCTATACAAATAAAAACTGTATATATGTTCCAACTATTTAACCCAGAAATCTCTGGAAGTCATCTATAACTCATTCTTCCAAGTACAGTCATATTCAAGTCTAAAAAGTCAGAGAAACTATATGTAGAAATATATTCATGACGTTTTTAGGGTTTAAATATCAAACGTCATATGTTTAGACACTTGGTACCCAGTTGGTATGGTGTTTCAGGAGGTGGTGGGGCCTGGATGGAGCATCCCTTTGGGGACAGGCCTCTGGTTTTACGTCCCTACCCCCACTTTGTCTCTAACTCTGCTTCCTGATCCACTGGATGTGAGCCAGCACTTGCTGGCACTCTCCTGCTGCCAAACCTCTTCAGCATGATGGAATGTACCCTCAGCTCCTGAGCCAAAACAAACCTTTCTTCTTTCTCTTCAATACTTTGTTTTAGGTTGTAAGTGTTTCACCTGCATGCATACACACACCACGTGCTTGAATGGTGTCCAAGGAAGTCAAAGAGGGTGTTGAATCCCCTGGAACTGGAATTGCAGAGCTGCCATGTGGGTGGGATTTGAACCTTAGTGCTCTAGGAGCAAGCAGTGTAGACGCTTTTCTCCACTCTCCATCTCTCCAGCCACTACCTTTCTTCTCCTTTTTTTAAAAAATTTTTACTGATTTTTATGTATAAGAGTGCTCTATCTGCATGCATACCTGCCTGCCAAAGAGGGCACAAGATCATATTATAGATGATTGTGAACCACCATGTGGTTGTTAGGAATTGAACTCAGGGCCTCTGGGAGAGTAAACAGTGCTCTTAACCACTGAGCCATCTCTCCATCCCCACCTTTCTTGTATCACATTGCTTTTTGTCAAGTATTTGGTTACAACAATGAGAAAATTAGCTAATTCAATTCTTCATAATAGTAAAAACAGTGGAAGAAAATAAACTATTAAGTAAATACAGAGCATAGCCACTGTCTTAGTTTGGTTTCTGCTGCTGTGATAAATACTAAGGCCAAAAACAGCAGAAGAGGGGAGGAAGAGGGAGATGGGGAGGGAGAGCGGAGGGGGAGGAAGAGGGGGAGGAGAGGTAGAAGGGAAGAGAAGGGAGGCAAGGGGAGGAGAGGAGAGGGGAGGGGAGAGGAGGAGAGGAGACCACAGGGATCAAAGTGCAGAGAACAGTGGCTATGTAGTTCACAGCCCTTTCTGATGCAGTGGAAGAAGGGGCAGGGGAGACTGTAAGAACAAGAGGAACAGGAAGTTTGCTGTGAAATTACAACTCCTAGAAAGGTCAGAAAAACTGCACCCATTAGGTCTTACCAGCATGACTGCCTAAATACGACCTGAACAAGGACAATACCAGCACCAATGCTAACCCGGAAGGGATAAAACTTGTGAGATCTCAATCTAAGATGAACCACAGGCAACTAAGGAATACTTGAGAATTCCGTAGAGTTCCCAGGGAAAAGCCACCAATTGGTTGTCCAGCAACGAGTGGTCAGCCCTGAAGTCATATACATGCAAGTTACACTATACATACTGAGCAAGCTGTATTTATGTCCTTATGAATATAGGATGTGTGTGTCATAACAAAAACAACAACGACAAATATAGAAGCCATGAATCTGAGAGAGAATGAGGTAAGGAGATACATAGGAAAGGTGGGAGTAAAAAAAAGAAAGGAGGAAATAGTATAATTTTTTAACTTGAAAAGAGAAAAGGGTTGGAAAGGACAGGAAATGGAGATCACCATTAGCCTGGAAGCAAGCCAGTGAGCAGCGCCCCCAGTAGTCTGTGCTTCATCTCTGTCCCATCTCCCAGCCTTGAGTTCCTCTCTTAGGCGCCCTCAGGGTTGGGTTATAAGCTGAAAGCTGACATTTCTCTTCCCAAAGTAGTTTTGGTTGGTGCTTTGGCACAGAAAGCAAACTAGGGCAAGCCTAACCCCACTAAAGTAAGTGTTGAAACCTCTAAAATGGCTGTGCTGAGGGACACCAAATAGATACTTTATAAAACAGTCCTCCACAAATTAAGAAATATTTTGTGAAAACTTTCACTCTTATTCTAATCTTGTTTTTCACGTCATGAGTGTAATATAAAAGCAAATGTGAAATACTGCCTAGAAAAACAAATACATACAAATAAAAACATAAGAAGAAAATGTTCCAAACTGTTTTTTAGAAATATGAATTTATCACTATTTTATTGTATTATTTTCAATTTTGCTTATATAACAGTATGATATTTATAGACTGAAACTTCTAAATACTTAAGGTAAAAAAGTATAAGTTTGGACAAAGTGACCAAATTCAGAATTTCTGAATTTTACTATTCTGTTAATAGTCCCAAGGGTGAGAGGACTAAATAAATAGATCAGTGGTAGAGAACTAGCCAAGATTCTCTTGCATTCTACAAGGGAGGCCATCCCACCAAGAAAGTATATCCAGATACAGTGACACATGCCTTTCATTCCAACACTTTTGCAGGCAGTGACAGGCATGTAAGTTTCAGGACAGCCGGGGCCACAGAGAAAGACCATGTCTGAAAAATATCAACAACTATTAAAAAAGGGGGGGGGGAGATGGAGGCCTGAATATTTGGAAGTTCAAAGCCACCCCTGACTACATAGACTTTGATGCCAGCTGGGCATGGTGGCACATGCCTGTAATCCCAGTATTCAGGGAGACAGAGGCAGGTGAATCTCTATGGGTCCGAGGACAGCCTGCTCTACAAAGTGAGTCAAGGAAAGGCAAGGCTACATAGAGAAACACAGTCTCAACACCCCCCCCCCAAAAAAAGTTTGATGCCATCCAAGGCTAAAATGGCATTCTTCCTCAAAACATCATTAATGATGGTAATAATAACAACAATTCCAGGACTCAAATAAAGAAGAAAGATCATTAAAGAAATCAGTACTCATGCAGAGCAAAATCAGACAAGTGCCTAGGGAAAGCCATGTATGTGACGTTGAGAAAAAGACATCTGTAGCCAAGAGCATCTGGAAAGGTGAAAGTGGATGTTTCTTCAAGTACATCCATGCTGCTCCATCTTAGCCACAACTGTAAAATAGTCATGCTTCAGCAAGAAAAACTTTGGAGGAAACCCAACCTCTACTGTCCACAAAGAAGCTCCATGGCTGTGGTGTTTCCTTGCCCTCCCAGCCTCACAGGGAAGGATGGTCTGTTCTGTAAGCACTGTGAGTCAAATACTTACCCCCCTTCAGAGCTCTGCAGAAAGAGTAATCATCATCATATCCGTGGCAAATAACTTCCTTGCGCTTTGGCACCTCTAAAGAGTTGATTTTGATGGAGAGGTTGAAATATAACTTTTTTAAGTCTCTCCCTTAAAAAAAAAGAAGAAGAAAATCCCATTAAATCTCTCCAACAAGGTATTCTTCTGTACAGAGTAAATATTGTGCTCTTGATGTGTGCCTTGTGCTTTTTTTCCTACATTGCTTTATTTGATGATCATGTCTATCTATTCCAAAGATAAAACTAAAGTTCTAAGAAGGCAACTTTCAGCAAAATTGAGTGTTCCACGTGACAGCTATATAAAATATGCCAAAAAAAAACAAAAAACAAAAACCTAAAACCAGAAATACTCAGAACTTGATCATGAAAACTTTCAAAGACATCAGATTTTTAGTTCTTGTAAGCTCACCCAGAAAATTCTAAGGAGAGGAAGAGACTGCGAATAATGGGCTTATCAGCTTTTGGAGTTTGGATGAATACTTTCTAAAGAACAGAACTGAAGACCGGGTATGTAAGGCACATGCCTTAATCTAATTCCAGCACTACCAAGGCAGAGGCAGGCGATCTCTCTGAGTTCAAGGCCTTTGTCCTTGGTCATGACCATGGTCATGTTATCAACAGAGGAGATAGTGCCTTGCCACTTCTGAGGCTTAGCTGTGAGTGTTAGAGTAGGAGATGAGAAGCAGTGTTTTTGAGCTTGCCTAGGATTACTCCAGGGACTACAAGAAATAACACTGAAGGGACTTATTACACAGATTTGTTTGTCAATTTGTTTCTATCATACAAAGATATGCTAGTAAGCCTAAGAAGTACCAAAAGATATAATTTTCATTCCCACTCAGTTTTTGACTCAAGCTTACAGTTATTATATATGATATTATACATATAATATAATCATTGTAATTATTAAATTTAGGTAGAATAAGAATCATAAAAATAAACCTCATTTTATGAATGGGCTCCATATTTTATAGACAGAGTAAATTCTTTTTTTTATTTTTTTTATTTTTATATCAATCACGGGTTAGGTATTTTGCATCCCAGGCATAGCCCCCTCCCTCATTCACTCCCACCTTCCCACTCCCTCCCTCATCTCCCTCCTCCCCGCCCCCTCCAAGTCCACCAACAGGGGAGGACCTCCTCCCCT
>CM053750.1:35772509-35809400 GCA_028658305.1 Pachyuromys duprasi
TGGGTTGTTTCCAGGTTCTGGCTATTACAAATAAAGCAGCCACGAACATAGTTGAGCAAATGTCCTTGTTGTGTACTTGAGCATCTTTTGGATATATGCCTAAGAGTGGTATAGCTGGGTCTTGAGGAATCACTATTCCTAATAGACAGAGTAAATTCTAAGGATCATAATTGTGAGCACTATGAAAAGGACTAAATAATTATCTTGTTATTGAATTGGTATTGTTTATGATGTGATACTGAGTGTATGCCGAACATCTGTGGCAGCTGTGAAGGTATACCACTCAAATATCCTGCTGAAGAAACTGTGGTAAAGAGGATGGTTGGCAGACAGCCCATTATTGCAGAACCTATTAAATCTATTAGCACTAACTACAGGCCTTGCACTTGGATAAGGTTATCCTGCAATTTTCAGATAACTCAAGTGCCCTTGAGACAGGAGATTCTTGTTCTTATAAGTCTCGAAGTGACTGACTGATTGACTGATTGATTGGCTGATTGACTTTGAGACAGGGTCTCATTATGTAGCCCTGGCTGGCCCAGAACTCTAACGTAGACCAGGTTAGCCTCAAACTCATAGAGATCCTCTTCCCTCTGCTGAGATTAAAGGTGTGCACCACCACCCAGATCCTGATTCTTTTAATTAAAGAATTATTTCATTTGATCTTTCTGTATATTTTGATGTTTTGCGTATGTTTGCGCACCACTTGCCTCCCTGGTGTCTCAGAAGCCAGAAGACGTTGGATCTCCTGGAACTGGAGCTACACACAGTTGTTAGCCAACATGTGGGTGCTGGGTATCGAACCCAGGTCCTGTGCAAGAGCAGCTGATACTCTCCTGGAGCTGGAGTCACAGGAGGTTGAGAGCTGCTGCACATGGGTGCTGGGAACTGAACTGTCATCTCTAGAAGAGCAGCACGGGCTCTTCATTGCTGAGCCACATCTCCTGGCAAATCCTCACTGACTTGGCTGACAGTTACCTCAAAGGTACGCTTCGGATTGATGATCATCCTAATGCTCTTCCATTTCCCTTTTCTTTTTGGTTGGTTAACAGGTTGAGTCGGGTGGTTGACTTTTTATGATTCTCTCTGAGTTGAGAATGTACAGGCTAGCCTCAAACCCGTGGGCTGAAGCAATCCTCCTGCTTCTGTCTGGTGTGACTACGAGGACTTAACACCATGTTGGCCTCTTTTGCTGATCAAGGGCATCAGATCTACACTCCAGTCTGAACCTCCTCATGCCTTCTCTGTCTCCTGTCACAAGGGTGTGGCTCTCAACTCCACCTCAAATTGTCTGTTTTGTTTGGTTCCTTCTTGGGCTCTGCCTTTCAGAGAATTCAAAGTGCTGCCATTGCTGTTGTTGTTATTAGTATTATTATAGTGTTGTTGTAGTGGTGGTGGTGGTGGTTGTTATTGTTGTTGTTATTTACTACTACTACTACTATTATTATTATTATTAGGGACTGGATATATGTTTTTTAAGGGGAAAGGATTCCTCTGAAAATGAGATCACTCACTGTGTGACTCATCACATGCTAACACCTAAGGATAAGGCACACCAGAGTCTGGGGACAAAAACAACGAAATTGCAGAGCCTTAACTAGGTCAAATTTTCTACTGTTCCTTTTACTTGTGGTCCAGAAAGGAGAACAAGTAAGAGTTGAATCATCCTTTGCTCTCCTGCCACAGAGGCTTCCGGCTGTCATTTCACTGGTGCAAGTTATCCTTAGATTTGTTGATTCTGCTCTGCAGGTGGATTCTTGCAGGGGAGGGCACATATTAGCCAAGGCCTGACCACTGAGCTAAGGTCAGCCCCGTGACCTGAACTTAGTTCTACTTAATAGAACCTCTAGACCCTTCTCCCTGTTCCTCTTTAGGGATGCCACTACCACCCTTTTTCAGTTGTTCATAACCTGTCTGATTCTTCCCAATGAGTGAACGAATGCAGAGTCAGTGTATAAAGTAAAAAATTCAACTATGGTCAGGGAAACTAACAGTCAGTTTTATTTAGCATTCTCAAGCTCCCTCTCTCTCTCTCTCTCTCTCTCTCTCTCTCTCTCTCTCTCTCTGTCTGTCTCTGAGACTGAGACAGGGTTTTGAGAGGACCTGGCCTGAACCCCCATCCCCAAAAGTCATCAGTCACAGGAACTAGGCCATAGGTCACCAATTCCAGGAACAAGACCATAAAATCCCCTATCCAAGGAATAGCCTAGAGATAACCAGAAAAATGGGAAGGTATCTTATCTCAGGGTGGGGCATCTGTGCTGAGCAGCCTTATATTCAGGAATGCGGCCTACCAACCACCTGGATGCTTGCCAGTCAGGAGTTGACCCTTTTAACTTTCCTGGGCCCCACCAGTTTGGGCTAGCTTGAATGAGTTTAGAGAACCCCCAACCCCTAATCAAGCCCTTGCTAGCTCTTGCTTTTGACCTACGCTAATCACAGTAAAGATGATCTAACTGGCCCTGAAATGCCCCTGCCCACCTTCGTCTAGGGTCACCAGTCTGCCTGGAGAGTGGCCCCAGCATGCTGGTCTTCTGCAGAATAAACACCTTTTGTTGCTTGCATGCTACTTGAGTCTGGGGTTGTTCTTTCAGCGTCTTCTGGACCCTAACGGCCTCACTGTGTGACTTTGGCTGTCCTGGAATTCACTGAATAGATGAAGTTGGCCTTGAACGCACAGAGCTCCACCTTCCTCTCTGCCTCAGTGCTAGAATTAAAGGCATGCACCACCACACCCAGCTTCATTCTCAAATTCCTTTTTTCTTACAAACCAGGGGTCTACAGTCTGAGAAAAAAGACGTGCTTCTTTAAGTTTATCTGCATGATACAGCGCAGAGTGACACAAGCATAATCTCAGCCCTTGGGAAGCAGAGACAGAAAGATTGCCATAAGACCAACGCCAATTTGGGATATGTAGTAATTTGGTTGGTTGGTTGGTTTGGTTTTTCAAGACAGGGTTTCTCTGTGCCTTACAGCCCTGGAAGTCCTGGAACTCTCTTTGTAGACTAGGCTGGCCTAGAACTCACAGAAATCTACCTGCCTCTGCCTCTCAGGTGCTAGGATTAAAGGCATGCACTACCACACCCAGCTTATAGTAATTATACCCTCTCTCATAAAGCAAAAGTTAAGAGAAAAACACCAACGACAACTACAAAAAAATATTGTTAGAGGGATGACTCAGTGGTTGAGAGTGTTCTTCCAAAGACCCAAGTTCAGTTCCGTTATTCACACCCACCCATCTTTAACTCCAGTTCCATAGAATCTAACACTATGCTCTGACCTCCACAGGCACCCACACATATGGCCAACACACACAGAGATATATATACACATACACAAAAATAAAATAATAAAAATATCTTTTCTAAAAGCTTGTTATTTACATGATAGCACTCTGTAAAGTCTAAAACATGCTCCACGTCTATACTGAGAACGGAGACCATAGTACTAAAGATCAGGATTCATTTCCTGGGAGCCAGATGAGGTGACTCACGACTTTAAAAACAACACTCAGGAGGCTGAGGCAGTGGATCTCTGTGATTTCAAGGCCAGCCTAGTCTACAAAGCAAGTCCTGGACAGCCAGAGCTCTTGATACACAGAGAACCCTGTCTTGAAAAATAAAACAAAAACAACAACAAACAGGAATTCATTTACTGAACCCTAGGACTTAGAGGAAGCAAGCAGGATTGGCTGGCTTCCGGGAGGGGACAAAAGTTTGTATTTTCACAGAACTACCAGCACTGGCCTTCACCTGCTGAGAAGTAACAGAACAGAGAGGGAAGGCAAGATAGAGCCAAAGCAAACATATTGTCTTCTCTCATCCCATCTCCACTGTATTTGTTCTAGAAAGATCCTCCCTCGGGCTGGAGAGAGAACTGAAGGCATCACACCTTCGAGGCTTCATTCCCCAAAGATGTCATCTTTAAGAATAAGGGGTCCTGGGGCTGGAGAGATAGCTCAGCAGTTAACAGTGCTCTACTCTTGCAGAGACCCAGGGCCGATTCCCAGCACTCACATGGTCATTCGTAACCATCAGTAAGTCCAGTTCCAGGGGATTCAATGCTTGTGACCTCCTCAGGTACCAGATAGGCATGTGGCGCACACACATACATACAGACAAAACACACACATAAAATAAAAGAAGTAAATCTGAAGATAAAGTATTAAAAAATTAAAAAAAAAAAAAGACTAAAAGGTCCTGGGGTTGGAAAGATGGCTCAGTGTTAACAGTGCTAGCTGCTCTTAGGAGGACTAGGGTTGAGTTCCCAGAACCTGTATCAGGAAGCTTGTAACATCCTGTAAATCCAGATTAAAAAGAGCCAACTTTTAGCCTCTTCAGGCACTCACACTCACATGAGCTCATGCATGTGAATGCGTGCTCTGCTACACACACACACACACACACACACTTAAATGCAGGCATTGGGGGAGGGAGAAAGAAAAGGAGATGGGGAATAAAAATAATTTAAAAATCTGGCCCACCCCCAGATTTTCCAATGGAAACTCAGTATTTCTCACCATCTGAATAGCTAATGGCTGACAAAGGCCCACCCCATTATTAGAAGACTGAAGTTCTTCCATTTCTACCCCCACGCCCTTGTAAAACCCTCTATCTGACTCCAGGTTGGTCTTGAATACATTAAAAATGACTGAGTACCACTTCCTAGATCAAGCCATATAATAGCCTCTCATTTTGTTATTTCTTCCAGCGTTGATGAAGCAAGCAGCTATAGTAATAAAGGTCCACGTGGCCAATAGCCAGAATCCAGAAACTGAATACTGCCAAAAAGCAGATGAGCTTAGAAGTGGTTCTTCCCATAGTAGACCCCAAACCTGGTCAAAATCTTGATTATAGCTTTATGAGGGATAAGACAACAGATATGTGCTGTGTCCAGCTACTAGACTAAGAATATGGGAACATAAAACAGTGGTAGATAACAAACACAAGCATCTTTGGAACTGAATTATTCTGGTTGAATTTCTAGAGCCCTTTGGCTGATTCCAAAAATGAACGTTTGTACTCACTTGGAATGAACTTGACATGCAAAAATCCATTGGTACCCTTCAGTTTTATACAGGGCTCAGCACTAACTGAAATAGGGAATTTCATGTTATCTAAAAGGAATAAGGAAAATGTTAGGATATTGTTATAAACAACTTTCAGTAAAGGTAGCATTCTGAATATCAGCCCCCAAAAGACATTTTTTTGTGTTAAAATTATATAATGAGAACAACTGAGGATTGTTAAAAATCTCTCTCTTCAGAAGAGTGGCAGCTGCAGCGTGAGTCGAATGAAGACCTAGGTTTACCCCGCAAGTACAAGGTCCATGTGTAAAAAGACTCCAATACTTGCAAACACACAAACTGTACTCACCAGCATTACTACAGATTCAGGACATCCTCTCCTTAGAGTCCCTTATCCCAGGACAACCACACAATTAGGAAGTGGCTTCCCAACTTCCAGTTTCACCTCCATGCCCACTACCCTAGCATTTCCAACCTAGCTCCCCAAAAGACTGAATTCCAGGCTGTTCATCTTGAGGTTCTAATAGTCTGGCACAGCCTAGCTATACAAGAAAGACCGAAAACAGTATTCTGAGCTAATAGAACATTCTGGTTCTTCCCTTCACTCAGCGTGTACAAAGATGGAAACTCCCAACTCCCAGTTTTTCCATGAACATGAATTTTAAGGCTAGTCTGGGCTAGCCTGTACTGCAGAGTGAGTCCTAGGTCAGATTGGGTTACAGTAAAACCATGCTTCAAAAAACAAACAACAAGGAGCTGGAGCAATGGCTCAGAGGTTAGGAGACTGGCTGCTTTTTCAGAAGTCCTGAGTGCAATTCCCAGCAACCACATGGTGGCTCACAACCAACCATCTATACTGGGATCGGACTCCCTCTTCTGGTGGACCTGAAAACAGAGCACTGTATACATAAAATAAATAAATAAATCTTAAAAAAAAAAAAAAAAGGCAACAAAATGTCCCATTCCTTAATGCTGTCACAATGACAAATAGATTTTGACATGAGTTTGGCAGAGAATATACATTTGACAACCATAGTGCCTCTTCAACAAGCCAAGAAGAATTCAAATGTGCCAAAATCTTGATTTTAGATTCCAGATCAGTCCCAAACAAATGTTTCTTGCTTAAGTGTGCTCTCCCTCTCCCTCCCCCACCCCCGCTAGTGATTCGTTAAGGCAAGCCAAAATAACTATGCCTGCCCAGATAAGAATTTCCCTCTTCTCTTTCTTGGAAATGTCCTCACAGTCACGACTGACTTAGCCGTCACTGTCACCAACACTTGAATTCTGATTCTAGAGAAATCAATGCTTTCATGGGTAGGTGTGGACTTAGTATAGACATGGAGAGTGTGGGCTTTCTGCAGAGAGGACCCTCGAGGCTGAGGACTAACAATGCTGTTCTGGCAACCTGCAGGGTCATAAGGTAGAGAGCCCTTGTTGCTTTCTTCCAGCCTTGTGTCAGGGGGTCCCAGGGAAGGTCCACAGGATTTATCAGTGTTACAGAACAAAGGGTCAGGTGCAACCTCAGAAAGTCTCATCAAAAGACAAAGGAAGCCAGGTGTGGGAGCCTACGCTTTCAGTCTCAGCACTCAAGAGGCAGAGGCAGGCAGGCGTCCGTGAGTCTGGTGCCAGTCTGTTCTACATACCAAGTTCCAGGACAGCCAGGGCTACACAGAGAGACTCTATCTCAAAGGAGAACCAAACAAACAAAGCCAACGGAAGCTACTTGGTTAATAAAAGAGTAAAGCTGAATAATAGTAATTATACATTACTAATTAGGCATATCACCATGTAGTACCAAAAGCCAGAGACTAGGGAGGGGCTGCATGGGGCTCAGTGATTAAGAGCACTGTCAGAGGATCAAGATTCAATTCCCAGCACCCATATCAGGCAGCTCAAAGCAGCCTGTACCTAGAGCTCCAGAGTATGCGATGCCCTCTTCTGGCTTCTAAAGGTACCAGCATACACACATATATACACCTAGGAACATACCCACATACACCAAAATAAATACACTGATAAAGTAGGGGGCTGAAAAGGAGGAAAACAGAGGTCAGCAGACTAGGGACCTTCCTAATGCCCTAGAGGTAAATAGGTATTAGCCCTGGTCAGAGTGCTTCATAAGTCAGTCCCCCAAAATAACCAATTGGAAAATGCTGTGATTACAGAGGCTTCTTTACCATGGAACTCCTCAGTACTGCGGGAGTTCTCATAGTACCTTGATAAAGTTCCTGCTCCAATTTTAGATGATTAGGCTTCGATCCAGCTATTCACAAAACTGTCATTTTGGAAGGCATCACCTTCCAACCATGCAGATACTGCTAGCCGGGACAGAAAATGGACAACCAGCCAACTAATCAACAGAAAGAGAAAACAAATGGAAACAACTATCAAGCCCTGTGCCAGGTCTTCATATCCCTGACATCTGCTAATAAAAAGGTGTGGGATGGCAAGAGCATTAGCTATGATCCAATAGCGCCAGAGTTTAGCTCAAGTGAAAAAATATCTGCAGTTCCAGCACGGGAGAGGTTAAAGCAACAGGAGCAGAGATTTGAGGCCAGCAGAGGCTGTCTAATAAGTTCCAGTCAGCCTGTTACAGAATAAGGCTCTGTCTCAAAAATAAGCAAATAACTCGAGGCAAGGGCAGGTGGATCTCCAAGAGTTCCAGGCCAGTCTGGTCTATATAGCAAGTTCTCGGCCAGCCAGCACTGACACCGTGTCTGAAAAAGTAATAATAAAGTAAGGCGGGTGTAGTGACATATGCCTTAACTCAAAGGAGGTAGAGACAGGCAAACGTCTGTGACTTTCAGGCCAACCACGGCTACATAGGGAGACTCCGTCTCAAAACAGATTTTGCTATAGGGTAACAATAATAATCATCCGAAATCATTATTATTTTGAACTGTAAAATCGCTTTTTTTTTGGCAAGTTAAAAAAAAAAAAGTGAGGCAGTACTTTGCTCAAGGTCACCCAGTTGGTGAGGAAGAGGGATGCTTTCAAGGCCCTCTAGGACCACTAGTGGGAGCAGAAAACCCCACCAGGAAGCAGCTACGGTTCTACCTTTTCAGGAAGAGCCAGTCTGTTAGAACTGAAACTGGACTCCGAGTGGAAAGAGCCAGCCACAGAAACTCAGGGAGGTAAAAACAGTTCGGAGATGGAGGGTGTGGGGATTGAGGGGGGAGAGAAAATCCGCACCCGGAATTGGTCTGCACTGCTCCACCTCCCACCCCACCCCCACCCCACCCCACCCCATCCCCACCCCACCCCTCCTCCTCCTCCTCCTCCCACAGGCCGGGACAGCCGAGGCTTTCCCGCCTGCCCTCTTCGGGCTCTGCGAAAACTTTCTCTTAAAATAGTTGGCGCCGCAGTGATTTGTTGCCGAGTCACTTACCACAGTAACTGTAGGAAAGGGTTGCGTCGGAGGAGTTGCAGACCCACTGTAGCTCCTCAGATTCAGTAAACGCGGGAGAAAGCAGCGTAGAAAAGAGAATAAATGGCAACATGATTAAATACCCCCCCCCCGACACTTTAAGCAAGGAAGATCATCGGACTCCACAGTAAGGAGGAAAGATTTAACTTAGTCACCGGTCATGTGATTTCCAAGTTCCCATCCAACTGTTTCCTCTTTTTCTTTTATGTGACTGTTTGTGCATTTGTTTTCATATGTTGAACACTTCCTGCAAGGCGAGAAAGAAAAAAAAATGACCCAGAATACAGCTTCTGAACACTTAATGTAAATGAAAATAACCAGCACTTTAAAACAGCAAGTTTTCAGTGTGAGCAACTGCCCTACAGGAAACCCTGTCTTAAAAGGAAGTCCACGCGTCTTCAAAAACTCAGCCCTTGGCAGGCGTTTCTCTGTGAGTTCGAGGACAGCCTGCTCTAGTGAGGTCCAGGACAGCCAGAGTTACATAAGGACACCCTCTGTCGAGAAAGAAAGTCCGCTGATCTCTTAGGAGGAGATCCACTACTTTTTATGTACACGCTATTGTCTCCCACAAGCTCGTCATACTAAGGTTTCTCCTGGCTTAGAAAGCTTCATCTAACTGTCTGAGCTGATTGCTCTCTCTCTCTCAAAAATGATCTCGACTCAAAAACACACAGGTTCAACCACAAAATAGACAGGCTAGATGACACCCCCACGCAGGGACGCCAGCTGTAATTCCCAGCGGGGACCTTACCCGTGTTGAAAATACCCTCGAAGGAGGTTGAGCTTGAGCGTGAGGCAGTGGTGTTGAGGTGAGGTAGCTGGTTTTGGATTGGTGCTGTGTGGGCCTGTAAGTGCTCTTTCCTTGAGTGGCACACTGAGGTAAAAGCGTGAGTCCCAATAAGAAAATGTGATTGCTTTGTTCTGGTGTGGATTTCAAGACTCTCTTTTGGAAAAATGTGTCTTCCTTCAGCTGCATTGTTACTTCAGATCTTTCCCAGAATCTTAGTTTAGGATTAGCAGCCCAAATGGCTTGGGATTGTGGCCTACAATCCTGTTCTGGTGGTAACACTGAACAGCCCACACAGATTTGGAAAAGTAGCAGGCAACCTTATTTAAAGCAAAGCAACAGAAAAGATGAGAATATACTCAGAGAGCATGGACCACATGAGGATACCTGGGTACCGGTCACTGCGGGGGGCTTCTTTCCGTTGAGCCCAAAGGAAGGAGGAGCTTGTGCTAAGGGGCACAGTTTTGATGGTTCTTTATTTTGATTGATAGGTTATCATATAATATTGTTTCCTACTGCACATGTCCCTTCTCATAATGGACCTGATTTTAATTACACACATACCCAAATATGCATTCCCAGAAGATGGCAGACAGATTTTTTCCTAAAAGTTTGCTCAGTTTACCTTACTAAGCATGTATCCAAATCCAGTTCAAGCCAGATAGGAGGGCGTTCTTCATACTGTATACATTGGGAAATTATGAGAATAGAAACTAAGTGTGATGGCTGTCAGAAGGCGAAATAACTATCCCATTGTTCAGAGATGGAGTCTGTGTAGTCCCACACAGGTGGGTGCCCAAGGTTTCAAGGTGCATTGTTTGGGGAGGGGGTTATGCTATGTAGTAAACCCAGGTGAAGCAGCTATTATTAGAATCAGGAGTATACATAACCTAATCAAAATAAAAGCCCAAATTACTAAAATATTCTCTATGCTTGCCTACCTCACCAAACACATAAAAAATATTATGTCAATAGAAGGACTTACACTAGACCTGCGTTTTTCCATTTTAATTGGCTCTTTTAAAAACTGGTGTGAGGTGGGCGCTTGGCTGTAATCTCAACACTCAGGGAGGCAGAGGTAAGCGGATCTCTGTGAGTTCGAGGCCAGCCTGGTCTACAAGTGGAGACCAGGACAGCCAAGGGTACCCTTGGCTTGAAAAATAAAACAACAAAAAATGGGGATGAGGGGCACATGCCCTGACTCCTGTGTAGAGGTCAGAGAACAACTTGTGGAAGACAGTTCTTTTCTACCACTTCACAAGTCGAACCTCCTTCTACTGTCTTTAATTTTATTTTTTGAGACAGGGTCTCACTCTGTAGCTCTGGCTAGCCTAGAACCCACTACATAAACTAGGCTGGCTTGGAACTCAGAGATTCACCTGCCTCTGCCTCTTGAGTGCTTGGGTTTGGCACACACACTACTTTAAAGAAGACAAAAATCCTGGACTGACATGATAGTTCAATAAAAGGAACTATTATTCACCTGTTTCAATTGTCATCTCTGAGGCTTACTGCCTGTCTGCTAACCTAGACATAGTTCTGGAAGCTTCTAACCTCCGTACAATCTACCCTAGACCTAGAATGTTTTCAGCCTCTGAGAATTACTGCTGAATAAGTTCATCCTTTCTCATTCTCACTGAGCTCTGGGCTGGCTGGTTCAACTCAACTGTTCTGGCTCAAACTCCTTTCCCAGCTGACTTATTCAATCTGTCTTTTCTCTTACCCTCTGAATTGCTCTGCTTGGCCTCAGACTAATTCCAGCAATCTTTTCTAATCTTCTGGCTCCTTCTCATTCTCTAGCTTGTTCTGTCTTCACCTATGTCTAGCTTGTTCTTTCAGTCAACCTCTTGCTGTAAAACTCAGTAAAATTGTCTCCTCTCTGTGTGTGTGTGTATATCATATTCTGTCAAATTTTCTCTGATTCATCACTCTCCTCCTTCTGCCATCACTTTGAAACATGGGTGCTGATACTTGCTTTATACCAGGCTGGCCTTGAGCTCAGAGATCTGCTTTCCTTTGTCTCCTGGATTAAAGGCATGTTTTTATTACAGCCAGATCACATAGACCTGGAAAGTCTTTGGATGTGATTTCTTGCCAGAGCAGCCATGTCTACATTAAAATTCCTCTACAGCTCAGCATGAAAAGCACCAGCTGACAAGCCTGGTGACCTGATTTTGTCTCTTGAAATGACCTGTGAAAAGAGAGAGGCAAGCTGGGCACAGTGGTACACGCCTGTTATCCCAGTACTTGGGAGGCAGAGGCAATTGGATCTATGTAAGTTCGAAGCCAGCCTGGTCTACAAAGTGAGTCCAAGACAGCCAAGACTACACAAAGAAACCCTGTCTCTCATAGCCAAACTTTGGGCAGAGTGCAGGGAATCTTATGAAAGGAGGGGAAGACCTGGAGAGGACAGACGCTCCACAAGGAGAACAATAGAACCAAAAAATCTGAGCACAGGGGTCTTTTCTGAGAGTGATAATCCAACCAAGGACCATTCATGGATATAACCTAGAACCCCTGCTTAGATGTAGCCCATGGCAGCTCAGTATCCAAGTGGGTTTCCTAGTAAGGGGAACAGGGACTGTCTCTGACATGAACTCAGTGGCTGGCTCTTTGATTACCTCCCCCTGATGGGGGAGCAGCCTTACCAGGTCACAGAGGAATACAATGCAGGAGTCCTGATGAGACCTGATAGGCTAGGGTCAGGTTGAAGGGGAGGAGTGCAAGGACCAATTTATGAATAAATGAGGCTTACAACAGATCTTATATGAAAGAGGTTTATTAGGTGGAGTGCAGGACATGATGGGAAGAAAGAGAGAGAGGAGGGAAAGAAGTGGGGGGGGGGGCGTCCTGATAGAGAAAGGGAGAATGCCAAGAGAGCAAGAACAAGAGACAGACAACGTGTCGGGTTGTCCCTTTAAGGGGCCAGGTAACCACGCCTCCCAGGTGTGGCCACGTGGCTGGGTGACACAAGATGATGTCATAAGTTGCTAGGTAACCCAGAAACAGGTTCTGTTTCAAAATACTAACATTCCTCCCTTATCAGTGGACTGGGGGATGGGCATGGGAGGAGAAGAGGGAGGGCAGGATTCAGAGGGGATGAGGGAGGGGGCTACAGCAGAATAAATTGTAATAAATAAAAATAAATTAAAAAAAAAAAGAAACCCTGTCTCAAAAAAAAAAAAAAAAGAATACGAAAGAAAGAACCAGCCAGGTTTAGTAGTAGAACATGTCTTTAATCTCAGTACTTAGGAAGCAGAATAAATAGATAGTGTAAAACAAATACAAAATTTAAATTATTGAAAGGAAAAATGTAGGCTTAGGACCCCTACGACCAAGTTTTCAGCACAAAGGAGATTCATTTGTCCCAGAGGGACAGAGGGCAGGGAATGAGAGCCAAAGACAGGGAGGGAGAAGATGAGGGAGAAGATGAGGGAGAAGGAACAGGGAAGAAGGGAGAGGGAGGAAGAGTATTTGCCCCTGAGGACAAAGGGCTGTCTCCTTTGTCTCCTCTAGAGAGAGGAGACAGACATGGCCTGTAGGCAAATGGCGGTTTATAAAGGTACAAGGGAAACTCTGTGTTAAGATGAGGTGTTTAATTTTAATTGGGCATGGTAATTAGGTGAGCAAAAGGGGCCTCACCCCTTGATGACTCCCTTACCCTTGATGACTCCATTTTACAGCGCAGCATTTGCCTCCACCTTTAGTGCATTAATGGAAGCAGAATGACCCTGCACAGCATTGTGAATATACATGTCTAGCAGAAACCAAAAGGCACAGGCTGAAAAACATCTTTACCCCTGGAAGTGAAAAGGTGTCGCCCATAAACTGTTCAAAGTAGCTGAGGAACTTGTAGGACATGGATTAAAACTAGGCAGGTGCACTCGGAGACAGAAGCTGGAGGATCTCTGTGAGTTCCAGGCCAGCCAGGGCTACACAGAGAAACCGAAAGAAAACAAACAAACTCTATCAGGCTACATGTGGCAATGCACTACTGAACTCTACTTGGGAGGCAGAGGCAAGAAGATAAGAGGTTGAAAGGTAGTCTCCATTACATAGCGAGTTCAAGGCTACGCTGGGCTACATGAGACCAAAAGTTCAAATAAATAGGTAAATAAACAAACAAATCAGAAAAACTAAGCAAAGAACACGTAAGAATGACATAAAAAGCTGCAGTTCCCTTACCTGGATGCCGTAAAGGCCCTAACACAGCAATGGCAGTATCCCCACCAGCCTGTCATCCATCTCCTGGTGTGTGCCTCAAGGGACCCACAATAAGAGAACACCCGACTCAGTCCCCCACTTGACAAGAGCCACATCTCCCTCTATCTGTACATGTGCCAATGTTGGACTCCCGAGGTGGGGAGACCCTCCGTTCCTCGGGATAGACGCCAGACCCCAATAACCCACAAAAACAGAGCTTGTTGCAAACAGCAAGAGGTTTTACTTAGTAGCCGGCATGCCCGGGCTCTGCACACAGCTCCCATGCAAGGGGGTGGTACAGAGCTCTGAGCAGCAGAATCACAGAGTTTATAAAGGCAAAAACCACAAAACAAGAGGGGGTCTAGGGGTAAGGGATTTTTCTAACGGCGCAGTGATTGGCTGTGCCCAGGTGTGGTGACTAGGGGACAGTTAGGGACTGTCTCTGTCCAGGAAGGGCGTTTAGGGCCAAGTTAAAATTTCCTACCCTTACACCATCCATCTCTTAGACCTGTGTACCTTGGTTGCTCTTCTCTCTGTTGGAGCTCTGCAACCCTCAGCAGCTCTCTCTCCAGCTGAGACTGCTATCTTCTCTTCTGAACTGTCTTATGTCTATAACAGAGCTGCCTCTGCTTCGCCCGTATGGCCGCTTGGAACTTTGCCAGCCTCCTCTACACTTTTGTAGACATCCTGTAACCTTCGTGTATACAAATGGATAGATGGAATTACTATGTATGTAATATGTGATCTGAGGATTGATAATAGTTTTTAAAACTGATCTTGAAAACAAAAAAAAGACTGTCTGCCCATGGCCGGCTACCAGGGGACGTTGGGACTATTTGGCGAATTGCAACCAACAAAATGAGGTGGTTAAATGGTTAAACTCTGTTAAAAATAATGCACTCAAGGGCTTTCCTGCCCCCACACAAGGTGTCTTTTGGATTGTTCTGTTACAAACTAATAAAAACCTTTTCACTGGGCCTAGCAGTCCATGCCTGCAATCCCAGCTCTTGGGGAGGCCAAGGCTCATCTGAGGGAGAGAGTAGGTGGATAGAGTGGAGGGAGAGGCAACTGCAGTTCAGATGTAATGTATGAGAGAATAAAGTTTTAAAACTTCGAACATTAAGTGGGCATGCTGGTGCTTGCTTGTAACCCTGACAGTGAGGAGGCTGAGGCAGAAAGATCAGCTCAAGTTTGAGGCAAGCCTGAGCTATATACTGAGTTCAAGGCCAGCCTGTGCTACATAGTAAGCAGCCCCATCTCAAAACAACAAAAAAGATTGTAAACATGTCTCTCACTACATCAGAAGCAGCAGGAGGAGGCTGTCAGGACTAAAACAAGTTATAAAAATAGGGACTCCTGAAATGTTGGGGCTGAAATGGTTCGGTAAAAAGCACTCACTGCTCTTGCAGTGGACCAGGGTTTGGTTCTGAGCACCCACATCTGAGCTCACAATGTTCTCTAACTCCAGGCTAAGGCGCCTGGCTTCTACAGGCAAAACATTCATACACATAAAATAAAAATAAAATTTAACCGAAGAAAAACCAAAAAACAAGCAAATACTGGGTGGTGGTGATGGTGGTGCAAGCCATTAATTCCAGTACTCAGGAGGCTGGGGCAGTGAGATCTATGAGTTCCAGCATAGTCATGGATACACAGAGAAACCCTGTCTCAAAAAAAACAAGCAAAGGAAGGAAGGAAGGAAGGAAGGAAAGACAAGACATAACCAATGTTCTTTTTCCTAGTTGGACCTAATGTTACTGGAGTGTTTAGGGTCAAGCCTGGGCCTTAACACCTTAAAAAGCTACGCTGGGCCACTTGTCCTCAACAGCATCATTTGAAGAGAGATAGTGAAGTGCAGAGGAGATTCATACGACATGGTGGAAGAGAGTGAGAAGACAAGGTTTGAGGAAGATGGAAAGAAAGAAGGCCTGCTCTTTCTGGGCCAGGCGGTGATGGTGCACCTCTTGCCCCAGCACTGAGGAGGCAGAGGCAGGGGATCTCTTGAGTTCGAGGCCAGCCTGGTCTGTAGAGTGAGTGCCAGGACAGCCAGAGCTATAACCTGTCTAGAAAAACAAAATGAAAAAAATAAGAGCTGCTCTTTCTGGAGTCTGGTTGATGCCAACTGAGAATTCCATCACAATTAGCACTTCCTGTGATGGTTGCCAACACAGAGACAACATTTCTTCTACAGAGGTATTTTTAAATGTTAAAATAGCAACCTGCCAAGCTTAACATCTCCCTCTCCTTGAGGATATTTTCTGAGACTCTGAAGATTTTAAAGATATCCTGTCTTCATGTGTGGATGTGTCCTGGAACCCCTGCTCAGATGGGGCCCATGATAGCTCGGTGTAGGACTGAAGACCCTAGCAAGGGAAACAGGGACTGTTTCAGTCATGATCTTCATGGCTGACTCTTTGACCCTCCCCCATACAATCCGGGGAGTGACAGACTGTCTAGATCCCAGGGGAGGACATTGCAGCCAGCCCTGAGGAGACAGGATAAGCTGGGGTTGGATGGAAGGGGAGGAGGTCCTCCCCTGTTGGTGGACTTGGAGAGGGCGGGGAGGAGGGAGATGAGGGAGGGAGTGGGAGGGTAGGAGGGAATGGGGGAGGGGGCTACGCCTGGGATGCAAAGTACCTAACCTGTGATTGATATAAAAATAAATAAATTTTAAAAAATAAATTTATATGTAAAAAAAAGATATCCTGTCTTATGGCATCCCTGTGATCAGCTGTTCTTATTAACAAACCTTAGGAACTAAAATCATTATACATGTGTATGTGTGTGTGGCTATTATAATACTAAAATGTGTAACTCTCCTTTGAAAAGCCCATATATACACTCTCCTATGCCTCAGTTTCCCTAAGCAGCTGTTCTAACCACTGTGCTTAACCTGTCAATGATGTCTTTTAATAAATCCTGAGCCTACTTCAAACTGGCTTGTCGTGAAACTCTTTTCTGCAGTGCAATCAACAATCTTGCTTTTCCTGAGTGGGTCTCTGTAAAGAATTTGTCGGGCTGCTGCTGGTGAAGCTGCATGTGCCTCTCTTGCCACTGCTATCACATTAGGAAGGGCAGTAATTAAAGAGGTCCAGTGTTTAAATGCAAACAGTATGCCTAACCATGCAGTTGTGCACGGCTGACCCATCTCTGTGGCTCCTAGCTCCAGGAGTACAAGTTGCCAGCACTGTGTATGATCTGTCCGGGGAGACAAACTCCCCTCACGCAAGGACACCTGCCTTTCTGTCCTCCGGCATGAGACTCCTGGACAGAGTTCATTTCCGTGGAGTCCATTGTGTCAGTAGTTGAATACCAGCAGAAGACAAGGATTGCTGTCTCTCTAGGGTCCCTTCATTCCTGCCAGGACTTTTTAACATCTCGGTAAAGCACAGGTTGATGACTGAAAACTTCTTCTAGAAATGTGTCTCATTCACCACTGGATCCACATTAGGCACCTATATATGGGCAAAACAAAAACACAAGGAAGAGGCCCCAATGGAAGTCAAGATGGCACAGTTGAATGTCCAAGTTCCATCTGTTTAACTGGCTGATCAAAAGAGACTCTAGGTCCTAGGAAGATGGCTTCCTGCCTCAAGCTAACTTCTTCTAACAGTCTGAGATTTGAAATGACATTTCTCCTGAATGACCTCTATGATGCTCAAGCCTACATACACAATTAAATTTACTACCATGGCTTGCCACAAATTTTAGGCTTCTCCATAAAAGACCTGTTTTGCTCTTAACTATAATTGGTTTCTAGCAAAGTAGCAGAGCCCATATGCTTAGGAAGCATCTACTGATCTTAATCCCATAGTTTGAAGACTTGCTCTTGGCTGAAAATTCTTTGTAAAAATCAACATTTCCTGGGCATGGTGATGTACAGCAGTAATGTCTCCCAAGAAGCTGAAGCAGGGAAAGATCCTGAGTCTAAGAGTAGCCTAAAAATGTGAGGGGATACCAACCCACCCATAAAACCTTCAACCCAAAATTTGTCCTGCCTACAAGAAGTGTAGGGATAAAGATGGAGCCGAGGTTAAGGGAAAGGCCAATCAATGACTGGCCCAACTTGAGACCCACCCCATGGGAGAGCCAACCCGACACTATTAATGATACTTAGGCCCCTACATATATGTAGCAGATGTGCATTTGTTCTTCATGTGGGTCACCTAACAATTGGAATGGGGCCTGTCCCTGACTCTGTTGCCTGCCTCTGGATCCCTTTCCCATAGCTGGGCTACCTTGTCTATCCTCAGTGGGAAATAATGTGCTTAGTCTTGCTGAGACTAGATGTGCCAGAGTGGGTTGGTACCCATGGGGCAGGGGACTCTTCTCTGAAGAAAAGGGATGAGGGGAATGGGTGTGCAAGTGGGACTGGGAGGAGAGAAAAGAGGGTGGCTGTGACCAGACTGTAAAATGATTAAATAAATTAAGGAAAAGGGGGGTGAAGAGAGTAGCCTTGGGGGTCAGGCAGGGGTGGTGCACAACCTTAATCTCAGCACTTGATAGGCAGAAACAGGCTGATCTCTGTGAGTTCAAGCCTAGCCTGGTCTAGAGTTCCAGAACAGCCAGGGCTACACAAATCCTGTCTCAAAAACAGACAAAAACAAAACAAAACAAACAAACAAAACCACAAAGCAGCCTTGGGGATACATAGGATTACATAATCTGTCTCAAGGAGACTTAGGAAAAGCGGGGGTGGGGCTGGATAGACGTCTCGGCAGTTAAGAGCACTGTCTGCTCTTCCAGAGGTGTGAGTTCAGCTCCTGGCAACCACATGGTGGCTCACAACTATCTGTGCTGGGATCTGATGCTCTCCTCTGGTATGCAGGTGTACATGAAGATAGAGCACTCATACACTCACAAAGTAAATAAATCTTTAAAAACAAAAGACAGAATAACTGCTTATCATTTATGAACTTTACAAAATAGTTTAAAAATATTCATACACTTAGGAAAACACAAACAGAAAAACTCAACTCTAGTTGTGGTACTGATCCTCCGCTTAGTGGCACCGGCTCTCATATTAACCCAAACATGGCCTAGTAGTGCTGGTGCACACCAACAATCCCAGCACTCAGGAGGCCAAGGCCACATCTGTATGAATTCAAGGTCACACTGATCTACCTACCAAGCTTCAGGCATCCAAGCTTATATAGTATGACTCTGTCGTGACATGAATGAATGAATGTAGCCATACATATACCAGAATATACGAATACGCACATTTTAAACAGAAACTATTTGTTCTCAAACATATTTTATTACATAGAAACATCACTATGTAAAAATTCAGAAATTCTGCTTTCAGTTTCAACTTTTCATTTTTAAGACAAGGTCTCCCATAGTCCAGGCTGACCTCAAACCTACATTGCCAAAGACAATCCTACATTTCTGATCTTCCTCCCTCCATGTCCCATGGATTACAAGTGCTGGGATTACAAGTGTAAACAAGCACTCCCTGCTACATGATAAAAGTCAAACCCAGGACCTCACTATGGCAAACTCTGTACCAAGTGCACTGTGTCCTCCGCCCTCACACTGCTTTTCACATTCACTAACAATAACCAAATAAAAGCAATCTTACTATACACTGAAATACACATGACACTTAAGCAAGCAAAAGTCAGGGTCATTTGTCATCCTCTTGCAGTTTCTTTTCACTGACTTCTTCCATATCAAAAGTGAATGGTTTGTCATAACCCATTAGATGATTGTAGTCGTCAGGGTTTGGAAAGAGCATTGGATTAACTAACAGTGATTTTGTTTTAGCATAGAAGGTGGTAAATATATGTGCGCTCTCTGGAATCTTCACATCATTTTGGTGAAACACTGTGCTGGTCTCCGAAAGCATAACATTGTAAGTGATGGCTCTGTAAGTGTCGGTTGTGGCTTCATGGTACAACCGGATGACATAGCCTTTTGTAAGAAAGTGGAGCAGCATAGGAGTGATCACTGTGAAGCTTCCCATGATTCCATAAAATAAGATTTGCAAAGGCTGACTTCCAAAGACATTACTTTGTGAAAGAAGGTATGGTAAAAATACAAGGCTGATCACACTTGTAGAATAAGAAAAAAATTTCACACCTAAAGAGAAAAAAAAATAGATTAATAACTAGGGTTTTCTAAAATGAACTATCCTATTAACTCCTCCAACCTTTTCTTCCTATACCATTGTTACAGTTCGAATGAAAAATGTCCTCTAGTTTCATGTGCTGACATTTGGTCTCTAGATGGTAGCACAGTTTTGGGAAATTTTAGAAACTTCAGGAGGTAGAACTTGGCTGTTGCATTCAGGTCAGTCAGTTGGTGGGGACAGGTCCGTGTCCTAGCCCCTTGTCTCTTTCTCCTATGTCATGAAATAAGTTAGTTCCTTTGCCATAAACTCCTACTTCCTTGATGTTCTGTTTAAGGGTATGGGGCCAAGCAACCATGACCAAACCTTCTAAAACTGTGAGTAAGAATATATCTTTCCTCCATTAAAGTTTTCTTGAGTACTTGGTCACTGCTGACAAAGCTAATACAATAATCATTCCATCTACAACTGCCAAAATAAAACAACCAGCCACAATGTTGAGCATGGAGAGGAAGGAGTAGGAGGAAGAGGGGAGGAGCCAGAGGACAGGAAGGAGTGGGAGGCACAGGAGAGCAGAGGCAGGGGAGAGGTCTTGGAACGATGTGGAGAGGGGAACTAGACCCAAGATATCACTAAAATCAAGTATAATGGGTAAAATCTGAATGGTAGGAAACCACATGGGCTTGGAGGTTAACAGCTATTGCCCAGCATTGTTATCTAGGTTAATTAAATAAATCCCAGTCTCATGTGGTGATTTGGGTATACAGCTGGTTTAGGATTAACAGCAGCGCTACTAAAAGATATATCAATAGTAAATATTAAAGTACTTTACAACAAATAAAGTACTTTACAACAACGTGGGTGCCCCATGTTGGCATCCAACATGGGGCTTTACTAAAAGATAATTAATAATAATTATTAAATGCCATTACAATAAATGGCTCCCAACGTGGGGCTTGAACCCACAACCCTGGGATTAAGAGTCCCATGCTCTACTGACTGAGCTAGCCGAGCACAGTATAAAGAAGTCATGCTCTTGCACCCCTCCAGTTTTGTTAAGTCTCAGGTCTGCCCACAGGAGGCTGCCTTTTGTTCCAGGGCCTGTTTAAGAGTCTCTCTTAATGAGATAGTAATTGACCTGGGAGTTTTTAGGTTTTACGTTTCCGTTATATCACTGGGAGCTTATTCCCCCCACCAAATTATGATAAAGTATGATTTAAAGGGTGTGGATAATTAGATTAGTTGGGTGCCATTTGTTGTAAAGTACTTTAATATTTACTATTGATATATCTTTTAGTAGCGCTGCTGTTAATCCTAAACCAGCTGTATACCCAAATCACCACATGAGACTGGGATTTATTTAATTAACCTAGATCACAATGCTGGGCAATAACTGTTCCATCCTAAACCTCCAAGCCCATGTAGTTTCCTACCATTCAGATTTTACCCATTATACTTGATTTTAGTGATATCTTGGGTGCAGTCCATCTCTCCTCGTCATTCCAAGACCTCTCCCCCGGCCTCCTTTCTCCTCTGCCAAGCACTTCTTCCTGTCCTCTGGCTCCTCCCCTCTCCCTCCTACTCCTTCCTCTCTGTTGCTCAACATTGTGGCTGGTTGTTTTATTTTGGCATGTTTACACAAAGTTGAGACAGGTGATGCTTAGAGTAAGTATCACAATGCATTGTCCGGATTGAAACCAGAGAGTGGAGGAGAGAAATCAGCATTTGCATGAACAAGGGTAAGGTATATACATTCTCAAAGAACATTTACCAACAGTACTTGGTCATAGTGTTAACAAAGCTAATACAGTAATCATTCCATCCGTAACAAAAGCAAAACACAACAAAGTGCTTCTTATGTGCCAGGTTCTACATCTAATGTCTTAAGCAATTTACTTACTCTCTCATAAAATATGTTAAAAAGCCCTTAAGAAAGGTCTATAATTGGAGACTGGAGAGATGGCTCAGAGGTTAAGAGCACTGGCCATTATTCCAAAGGTCTGGGGTTCAATTCCCAGCAACCACATAGCGGCTTACAACCATCTATAATGAGATCCGGTACCCTTTTCAGAGGTATAGGTATACATGCAGGCAGAATACTGTATAAACAATAAATAAATAAATACAGCTTTAAAAAAAGCATATAATTGTTATCATTGCTACATTTAACAAATAAGAATTGGTGAAGCAGAAGGATCACAATTTTGAGGCCACCATAGACTGACTACATGGTTAGACTACTTCTGAAAAAGAAAAAAAGGAGAAGGAAAGAAAATAGGTATAAGAAGTACTCTACAGTACATATTTGCTTAACATGCTTGCTGTCCAAGGTTGATTCTCCAGCACAGCTGAAATCTTAAAATAAGAAAAATAAAATAAAAATAAGAAAAAGAAAAGTTAAGTGGCTCAACTTGCAAACCCAGTACTACAAAGGCGAGAACTCTAAGGTCTAACCATTATATTTGAGGCCAGCCTGGGCTACAGAGTGAGGCCCTGCCTCCAGAGCATGGAAGGCTGGAGAGATGGTTCAGTAGGTGATATACTTGCTGTATAGGCATGAGGACCTGAGCTTTAGTTCTTGGCATAACCTTAGCTCTTCCGTTAACACCTGCTGTTGCCTTTAGCATATCAGAAGCCATTTTGCCTCCAAGTCTCCCTGCGCGCCTAAGACAAGGATACAATTCAATAGTTCAATACTTGCTGCTTAGAATAAAATAGATGATAAATGCATATTTGGTTTGAATTAAAGATAAACGTATGTTCTATCAGAGTTAAGACCCAACATCCTGCTATGTTCCTTACTCCCAGAAAGCTGGAAAGCTCCTAAGAGCTCCCCTACCCCAAATCCCAACCAATCAGCTTACAGTGCTCTGTCAAGCTACAATACACTTGCAACAAAATCAATTATGCTTAGCTAATCAAAATGATGTAATACTGTCCCCCACCACTTCCTACACCTAGTTACCTGGGTACTTTTTTTTGTATAAAAAGCCTGCTTTAGAAAGAGACCAGCATCACCATCTGGCTCCTGGGTCCAGATTACAGTGCTGACAGTCAGTTTTTGCTCAGAGTTCAATAAACTTCCATCAGTCTGAGTCTGGTGTTCGAGTGGTCTGTGTGCAGCTTTCTTAAATCCATTAATAGCTTTTGGTCAGAGTACTGTATAGCAGCAACGGAATGGGAACGAAACAAGAGCAATGGAGGAAAATACCTGTTATCAACCTCTAGTCACACACACACACAAATCAAATACAATTTTTAAAACTTTTTTTAAAATTATAAAATTCAGGGGCTGGAAAGATGGCTCAGAGGTTAAGAGCACTGGCTGTTCTTCCAGAGGTCCTGAGTTCAATTCCCAGCAACCACATGGTGGCTCACAACCATCTATAATGAGATCTGGTGACCTCTTCTGAGGTGAAGGCATACATGCAGATGTTGTATACATAATAAATAAATTAAAAAAAAAATTATAAAATTCAATTCATGAGATGGGTGCAGTGGCACATGCCTGTAATCCTAGCACTCAGAGAGGCAGAGGCAGGCGGAACTCTTGTCAATTTGAGACTTGCCTGGTCTACAAAGCAAGTCCAGGACAGCCAAGGCTACACAGAGAAACCCTGTCTCAAGAAACCAAAAACTAACTAAATAAAAATGAAAATTCAAGTCATCCTTATACCATAAGACATGAAAAGTCCAAAGAGTTTAGAGGTTTAAATGTGGATGAACAACAACAACAAAAAATCAGTGGTATCCATGAAGTTCTTTAACCTGATATAGAAAAATTTTAAGTATGACTCAAAATACACAAACAAAGCTGGCCATAATGGCACATGTGCAACCCCAGAACAAGGAAGGTGAAAACAGAAGTCACACCAGCTCTGTCTACACAGCGGGTCTGTGGGGAGCCTAGACACAAGAGATCTTATATACAAACAAGAGGTGGAGATGCCTTAGCAGTGCAGTACTGGTAATGCTCTTGGAAAACTCGGTTCCCAGCACCTACGTCCAGTGGCTCACAACTGCCCCAACGGCTCCAACAGCTCCAGACTCAGAGCACTTGTGTTCATGTGTACATACTCCCATAAAGACACACTGACAGGTCAGGCATGGTGGCGCACACCTGTAATCCCAGCACTCAGGGAGGCAGAGGCAGGCAGATGATTGTGAGTTCGAGGCCAGCCTGATCTACAAAATGAGGCGAGGACAGTCAAGGCTACACAGAAAAACCCTGTCTTAAAAAACCAACCCCCTCCCCTAAGACACACACATACACAAGTTTAAACATACTTAAAATAAATCTTTCTTAAAGGTTCTAGGAACAACAAGGGTCAAAAAACTGACTATATTTAAAAAAGAAAGAAGGAAAGAAGGAAGGGAGGGAGGGAAGGAGAGAGAGAAAGCAAGCAAGAAAATCAACATGTGGCACACACCGATAATCTCAGCATTTGAGGTGAAAGCAAAGAATCAGTTCAAGTCCAGCCTATTTTAAGTATCAAGTTTGAGGCCAGTCTGAGCTACAGCCTGTCTCTGACAGAAACACTTCGAACTTATCATCAGAAGAATTACTATCCCCAGGGTATAAAATGTTTGTGGAATGACAAAACCAAGAAGCTTGACATTTTTAAGAGCAAGTGTGTAAATGGCCCTTAAGAAAATTGGTACAAAAATGTCATTCATAAGATACATGTAATTAAAATTTATGTTACTGCTTTCCCCTCAAAATGACAGAAACAGAAGTCTGACACTGACTGCTTAGGAAGCTGGAACTAAGCAGCCATCCTTACATACTACTATTGGCTGAAAGCTTAATTATACTGCTAATAATTTAAAAATAGCTCCCTTCTGCCCACAGGTGGCTGCTATGACATCAGTGTGCAAGGGATAAATGAGGACTATGTTGCCTCCTATTTAACATTCCTTACCCCTTCCAAAATATTTTTCCCTATTACTTTTGTTACACTGTAATAAGTTAGTGTCCCCTAAAACTGATGCCTAACTAGAACTTCATAACGTGTCCTTATTTGGAACTAAGGTCTTTGCAGATCTCAAGAACAAGATGAGATCATGCAGGACTAAGGTGGGCTCAATAGCTAACGAAAGTGCCCTTATAAGGACAGAAAAAAGAGAGATGCAGGGAAGGCTGCCTCAGGAAGAGCAAGCAGCAGTCACAGTTGGGCAAGCTACAAGCAAGGAATGCTAAGGCTTGCCAGAGCCTCCAGAAGCTGGATGCGGTTAAGACTTCCTAGAGCCTTCAAGAAAGCATGGCCCAGCACACATCTCACTTTTACACCTCTACCCTCCAGAACTGTGAAAAATGCATTTTACTGTTTTCAGATATTAAACAGAAACTACTAGATAGGACAGTGTGGCAGCAGGAACTTGATGCAGCCAGTCCCACTCCATCCACAGTCAGGAACAGTCATGCACGTGCTCAGCGCGCTTTCTCCTCTTTATTCAGCCCAGGACCCTCAACTAAGCGAGGCAACCGCTCACAGACATGCCCAGAGTCTCGTCTAGACCCTTCAAGCTGACAGTCAATGTGAACCATGACAGCCTTCCTGCCTCTGCCTGTACTTGTGCATTTGGGATGTATGTGCCCTTTCATATCTCTTCACATTCAGACTTTACTTCTCAGACAAGACCTAACTGAAAGCCATCCTGATGCTACCATTCTGCTCTAGCTTTCTCTCCTTAACCTGAACTCATATCTAATTTGTAACGCTGCAAACATAATTGTTATTTTTTAATATATCATATTCATCTTTTCTTTCCTATCAACTTTAAGATTCTGTATTACCTTTAAGTAGTATTCCTGACACAAGGCCCCTGGTACAATGCCTAGCTAATATGGTATCTGTAATTATTTGTGGCTGATTTACTAACTGAGGAAAAGCCTTCAAGAGTCAGCCATGTAGCAGCTGGGGAACTTCCGGAATCATAGCATTCTCTCAGCGTTTCTCCCTGAGTTCCCACATAGAAAGCAGCATTGGCCTCTGACATAGCAACTTTCTACTATGCACAACACTGAGAGATTCAGGCATCAACTTCCTCTACAAATTACAATTGTACTTTTTGTTCTGTTTTGTTTTTGTTTTTTGAGACAGGGTTTCTCTTGTGTATCCTTGGCTGTCCTGGAACTTGTTCTATAGACCAGACTGGCCTCAAACTCAGAGATTTGTCTGCCTCTGTCTCCTGAATGCTGGGATTAAAGGTGTGTGCCACCAGTGCTCAGCTAAAAAAGTTTTCAAACCATTTTATGTGTTGGATGTTTTGCCTACATGTCTGTGCGCCCCATGTATGCCTGTTGTCTGTGGGGACGAGGAGTCAGATCTCCTGAAACTGGAGTTATAGATGATTGCAGACCTCCACATGGGCACTGATTATTGAAACTTGGTCCTGTTGAAGAGCAGCCAGTGCTTTTAACCACTAAGCCATCTATCTGTATTCTTCCACAACTGTAGAACTTTGAACCCCAGTTACACTCTTATCACAGGCATAATAGTTTATCCATACAAAAAGTAATCCTCTACTTTCTCCTTTGCATAAGAGTCAAGTAAGAATACAGCACAAATCAACCGACCTTAAACTCAGTAAGTTTGTTTTTGTTTTTTAGTGAGACAGGGTTTCTCTCTGTAGCCTTGACTGTCCTGGACTCACTCTGTAGAGCAGGCTGGCTTCGAATTCACAGAGCTGCACCTGCCTCTGCCTCCTCAGTGCTGGGATTAAAGGAATTCCCCACTACCGCCTAGCTTCAGCAAGAACTTTTGAAGACATTTCTAACCCCTAATGATAATAACCATTGAATGGAATTCTAAACTTAGTAGAATTGGTCCTTATTGGTTATAGATAGCTAGAAGTTTAAGCATACTTTAACGCCATATACTTGAGAACCAACAGATTTCATTAAATTTTATACAGTCATTTGATACCAACATGACTAAATGAAAGCACTGAAATCTGTGTCTATGATTAGCTACACAGCAATCGAGATATTTTTTGGTTATATTTTACTGAGGTTACTAACATGCAGTACAACCTCTGGGAACTTGACAAATCAGATAACTTCACTAAGTTCTTCTGTCTCCACTAAACTGTGATCAAAGTAAGTAAAAAGCTCTATTAGAAGTTATTTGATATGCCATCGTTTCCTTCTCCACAATAACCCTCTATCACCTGGAAAAAATGTTTGTTGCAAATTCTAAGAAAAACTGAACGATTTACATATTTTAGAAATGTAAAACACATTTTCCCCAGTGCTCTAGGGCTTTGAGCACTAGACAAGTATTCTACCACTGAGCTACACTGCCAGCCTCAAACTTATTTTAAATGCTAATTTGTTTGGCTGTTTTGTTTTTCAAGACAGGATTGCTTTGTGTAGCCTTGGTTGTCCTGGACTTGAGTTTTAGACGAGGCTGGCCTCGAACTCAGAGATATACCTGCCTCTGCCTCCTGAGTGCTGGGATTAAAAGCCTGTACCACCATGAGGCCAGATGTGTTTACATAGGCCCATCATCGGTTTGTTTGTTTGTTTTGTTTTAAGACAAAGTTTCACTATCTACCTCTGACAGACTAATCTCAAACTCACAGATATACACTTGAGCTAAAGGCTTGCACCACCAAACCCAGCCTCAAACACCTATTCTAAAGAGGTATTACCAGGGCTAGGCATATAGGACAGTCAGGACTACATAGAGAAATCCTGTCTCAAAAAACAACAAAGAAAAGGTGTTACCAGGCTTCTAGTCACAGTTTTTGTATTGTGAACAAATACCGAAGAAAAGCAGCTCAGAAGGAGGAAAAGGCAACTTTGACTCTTGAGTTGAGTTTTCAATGTACAGTTTCTTAATCCTACACCTGTGGGCAAGACATCACACCAACAATTGCATATCGTGTAAGACCTTCCTGGCAAACTGGAAGCAGAGACAGGGCCAGAAGCCAGTGACGCTCTTCTAGAAGAGGGCCCTTCTAAAGTTCCAGGCCTCTTAAAACACCAGTTGGAGAGTTTAGGCTAGATTAACACATGAGCTTGTGAGGGATACTTCAACGCAAACCAGAACATTCTTCCACTTTCCTTAGAATATTCAAGTATTTTTATTTTCCTGTTGAATATTCTCAGACAAATGGCCAAAGAAGAGACGCTTCAAGGCCTAGCTGTAAGATCATAACAAACACAATTCAGCCTTCAAACATCTTCAAAACTCTTAAAAAGGTAAGTCTCAGCCTCTACGTTGTATCAATAGGTGTCAAGGAAAAACCAGTCTTCATTATGTGTTATAATAATTGAGTGATGCTAAAAACATAGGCTAACACATGCTTTAAAAGGTATACTGGACAGGTGGTCTCAATCCCAAGCAAAGACTATAGGTAACTGAGTAAAGCTGGGCGTGGGAGAAGTGGTCCTCCCCAGGGGGAGAACACACCGACTGGTTTTCCATCACAAAATAGTCGGCCCTGAAAACAAACACACAAGTAACACTATATGGGTTCTGCAGGTTATATTTAGGAATATATATGCATATCCATGTATATTCAGACAATAACAATTAGTGAAGATAAGAGGCCATGAATTTAAAAGAGAGTGAGGATTGGCATATGGGAAGATCTGAAGGCAGGAAAGAAATGTAATTACATTATCATCTCAAAAAGAAAAAAAGAAAAATAAAGAAATAACCTCACTTCAGATTACCCACCAAAGACTGTTCGGGCCAGGTTGCCAGTATAAATCAGCCTTCCATCTTCTGGTTTATCAAGTTGTGTATGTAAGCAGCGGACACATCTTTCCCAACAAACAGGGGGCTGTTGAAACAAGAAACCCTTGAGTAACTGGCTGTTTGAACAAATTTTTATCAAAGTTGTTTTCCTTTAAGTATAATGAAGAAAATTTGTTAAAATGCCACATAAAGATTTCTCTAAAGTCACCTACGTCCCCAGAACTCACTGGCCAGCCAGTCTAGTCAATCAGAGAACCCCAGATTCAGACAGATCCATCTAATCTCTTAAAAATCAGGTTTTGGGATGGAGAGGCTCAGTACTGAAGACGGCTTACGGCGCTTCCAGAGAAACTGGAAGGCTGCTTACAACCTTCTGTAACCCAGGTCTATTGGATCCAACGCCCTTTCCTGGCCTCTGAAGGCACTGGCACATACGGTACACAGGTACACATGAAGGCAGAACACCGAACACCAATACATATCAAATAAAAATTTTGCCAGGCAATGGTGGCACATACTTTCAATCCCAGCAATCCGGAGGCAGAGGCAAGCTGATCTCTGAGTTGAGGCCGGCACGGTCTCCAAAAAAAAAAAAAAAAAAAAAAAGACACTTAACATTGACCTCCAAATATATACTACATATGCAAAAATAACTGTTGGCAAAACATACAGGGTGTGGTGGTGCATAGCAGCACTCAGGAGGCAGAGGGGCAGGTGGATCTCTGTGAGTTCAAGGCCAGCCTGCTCTACAGAGGCAGTTCCAGGAAACTTAGGGCTGTTGCATAGAAAAATCCTGTCTCAAAAAACAAAAACAAACAACAATCTAAGCAAAACATTGTAAATTGAGGCTTTTGTTTTGTTTGGCAGGTGGGTGTATACAAGTTTAGGCACACCCATGTCAAGAATTCAAATTATGGTCCTCTAGAGCCTTCACAGGCTAGGCTTATCATGCCAATCCTATGTACTTATATTAATAACCAGTGTTTATTTTTTATAATTTATTTTTACTTTATGTCGATTGGTGTTTTGCTTGCATGTTTATCTGTGGAGGTCAGATCTTGGAGTTACAGTTATGAGCTGCCATGTTGGTGCTGGGAATTGAACCTAGCAGCCAGTGCTCTTAACCACGGAGCCATCTCTCCAGGGCCAGTATACATATTTTTAAAGACTGTTTCCCTAAAAGGGAGGAGGAGGAGGAGGAGAAGAACATTCATACCCAGCCTTTCCCTTGGTAATCAAATAAATTTTTTAAAAGAGACAAGTGACACAGAACTCAAAATGCGGCTAGTTTTTTTTCGCATCTGTCTCAACTTCTTAGCCCATCAACCCTTCTGACCTTCAGCTATAAGGTAAGAAAAAAACTAGTAGTCCTAGCACTGGGGAATGAAGAAGTAAGCGGGTCTCTGATTTCAAGGACAACCTGGTCTACACAGCAGATTCAGGCCAGCCGAGGCTACAAAACAGGCACACTTTGTCTCGAAAAAAAAAAAACAACCAAAAAAAAAAAGAGGGGAACTAAACCGGACGTGTTATCACAAACCACCCAATCTGGAACCAAACAGCCAGGAAAGGAGAACCACCTAGTCCTTCCACAGGCTTTTCATCCCTCGGCTGCCAGCTGCAGCCCGGCCCGGCGAGGCCTGCTCCTCCCGGGCCCACCCAGGAAGTGTCCCCTCGGCACTGGATCTCAGGACAGGGAGGCCCGGGAGCTTCGGAGCTCCCCAGACCGCACGCTGCGACCGCTCCCCGCCGCCCCCAGCCCACGGAGGCCGACCTGCGCTCGCCCGGGGGGCCCGTAAGGCTGGGCTAGCGGCAGGAGGGCGCCGCGCAGCAGCCGCGAGGGCCCGCCGCGGGACGCCGCACGCCGGGAGGCAACCCCGGGAACGCGGAGAGCGGAGACCACACACCACGTCGTCTTCCTCCCAGCGGGCCGCAGTCCCGCTGCCCACCGGCCGCCCAAAGCCAGCAGCAGCATGCTGTTTAGCGTGGCGGACGACAGCCTCCAGCAGCGCCCAAGGACGCCAGGAAAAGGACTCCCACTACCGCAGCCCTCCAGGCGGCGAGGCCCCGCCCCCTCAAGCTGAACAGGCGGCCGGATTGGTGCCCGCGCGTGCGCGGACTGTATGGCCCGCCTGCAACCGTGTCCACCTGGTGGGTTCCCGGCAGCAAAGGATGCGCAAGTTCCATCACCCTGCCTAGAGTGGGCCCCAGGTTCTGAGTATTTGGTTGGCTTTATGGCCAAGTGCAAGTACAGAATAGGTAGGCATGTGAAAAAGACAAAACCCAGAAGCCTAGTTAAATATTTCATTCTCATGGAAATCATTTTCTAGGTCCTAAAACGTGGTTTAGGAAAATAATGCTAGCCTTACGGAAATACGTGTAGCATATCAGCCCAAAAAGAATGTAGTACTTTATATGCTGTGAACAAAATGAGTGATAATTTAATTCAACCACCGAGAATAGAAGAAAATGGAACTTTTTCAAATAATGTATTTTTGTTTTGTTGACAGATATTCACATCCACATATACATTTGTTCTTTGCCCATTAAATACATAGCGTGTCGTGGTGGAGAATGCAGCTTGCCTACTATGCACGGATGTGGGGAGTCTACAGGGTTGCAAATCCAGAGCCAATTTATTATGGGCCATCTGCAGATCTCTTTGTTTTTTGATACAGGGTTGTCTGTGTAGCACTGGCTATCCTGGACTTGCTCAGTAGACTAAGCTAGTCTTGAACTCACAGAGATCCACCTGCCTCTGCCTCCTTACTGCTGGGATTAAAGGTGTGAGACACCACCACTGACCTGTGCGTTGTTTTGCCTGCATATATATGTCTGTATGAGAATGTTTCAGACTTACAGATAGTTGTGAGCTGCCATGTCCGTGCTGGGAATTGAACCTAAGTCCCCTGGAAAAATAGTCAGAACCACTGAGCCATCTTTCCAGACCCCAGAACTTTCCTACTGTCCTTCCTTCCTTTTTTCTTTCTTTCCTTCCTTCCTTCCTTCTTTCTCTCTCTTTCTTGTTTTTTCGAAACAGGGTTTCTCTGTGTAGCCCTAGCTGTCCTGAACTTGCTCTGTAGACTAGGCTGGCCTTAAACTCAGAGATTCACCTGCCTCTCAAGTGCTAGGATCAAAGCTGTGTGCCACCAACCATCCAGTTCTGCAGATCTTTTAATAGCCATTTATTGTCCTCTGTAGCTAACCTCTTCATGACCTTCAGATAATCACATGGAACACACAGTTTTCATCTGGAATGCACAAGGTATTAGTTTTCCAACCAAAGAAAAAGCTAAGAGTACTGTCAAATAGAAGCTGAAGCCTAAAATTGGCTTCCCCACTTTGTTTTAACCTACCCAATGTTTACACTAATGTGGAAAAGTGTCTTGATTGATGACTTTCTTTGTTCTGTTACTATAAAAGCTTCATGAAACTTCTTCCACCCTGGAACATGGAACATGGGGGTGACCTAAATCTGTGTTTCCCAGCCATGGTGACTCACTTGGTTACAGAATAAATTATTGTCTATCTCCTTTGAGGTCAGAGTTGTTTTTGTTATCAACACTGTACCTTTCTCCCAAAGGCAGATGATACTTAGTGCCTAGTGCCAGGACTTAGAAGTAGAGGGAGCTGCCTGGTGTGGCAGCTCTTGCCTTTACCCCCAGGACGTGGAAGGCAGAGGAAGAGGGCATCTCTGAGTTTCAGGTCAGCCTGGTCTACAGAATTCCAGGATAGCTAGGACACAGGGAAACCCTGTCTCAACTGCAACTCCCACCACCAACAACAACAATAACAAAAAAAAACAGAGTAGAGGGAGCACAGCTCCTGGATAAATGTGCGAAACCATGGTATAAATGTGTAATGGGACAAACACCTAAAAGTAAGCTAGAAATACTGATGTTGTAATAGAAATACACTGTTTTACAAAATGCTACATAAGTTTCCAAAGGTGAGCTTGGTAAATTTGTCCTGAAAGTCTTCATATTAACTTCACAGTCAGATGCATCTGGAAAAAATGATCATCTAGTTCAGCAGTTATTAACCTGTGAATCATGAACCCTGAAGTCAAATGACCCTTTCAAAGGAGCCACCTAAGACCACTGGAGATTGTAGGTATTTACATTCATGAAGTAGCAGTTTTATGGTTGGGGCTACCACAACATGAGAAACTGTATGAAAGGGTCACAGCATTAGGAAGGTTGAAAAACATTGCTCTCGCTGGTAAGAGATGACGCAGGTTAGAACAACCCACCTTTCCTAGTTGTACTTAAACAGAATGTAAGCACTGTTGAACACTAGTAAATAGTAAAAAACCCTGTTTATTATGTATTCCTCTCCATCCTTATCTTTTCTTTAAATAAAGTAAGGTTTTGGGGAGCTCAGTTGACAACTCCTTGGCTGCTTCCCTCATGCCCGGGATGCTTTGAACAAAGGCTTACCAAGCTAAATAACCAGCCAAATTGCCCTAATGCCCTCAGGCTGCTATGAATACTCCACAAATGCCTTGAAGAAACTACAAGACAATAACTGCTTGCTTCCAAAGCACAAGTCTGGCTCCTGGAGGAACTATATTCCAGTCATGACTGTTTCAATTTACACTGGGCTCTTTGCCATGAACTCTAGATGACCTTGAAGCCATCTTTACCTAGAAGTGCACCTCTCCTGGTGGACCAGCAGAAATTCTAAGATTAGTGCCAACATAGTTCACCACTTGAAGGAAAGACCACCAATATGGTGCAAGTATGGTTCTGCATTTGCATGAAAGACTGCCTTGAATGGTTGACAGTCTTTTGTTTTCATAAAAGACTTACCTGATGAATGTAGACACCCTTGCCACACACTTTCTGGCTCTATAAATTGAGTATTCAGCTTATCGGGGGAAGCCATGGCTCAGCAGTTTAGAGTTTTTGTTCTTGCAGAGGACCTGGGTTCAATTCCCAGCATTCAAGGGCTCATAATCCATTGTAATTCATAACTCCAATTCTAGGGGATCTGATGCCTTCTTCTGACCTCCATGAGCACCAGGCATGCACGTGGAATACATACTGGCAAAAGATTTATACATATAAAAAATTTTTAAAAGAAGAAAAACAGGGAAACACTTGTGGGCATAGTCAGTATGGATCATAAAGATGTCTGGCACAAAAGGGGTACAGAAATGCTTCTGGGCATGATCCCCTTTTGTGTGTGTGTGTGTGGCGAAGGAAAAAATACTTTGAAGGTTCATTAATACAAGTGTTTGTCCCTAAAAATACCTGACTTACTTAGGGGCTGACAGTTGAGAATTCAGGCCCCAGGCTAGTCAGACAGTCACTCTTTGAACAAAACCAACTTCCAATTTCAAAATCTGGAAAACTTAGGCAATCATCACTGTCATGATGGGGCATACGTGTAACTAGTAACATTGAGCTTTAGCAGACATTTATGATTAGTGATACAAAGCAAGGTTAGTGATGCTGGTTGTTTTGAGAGCAGTGGGACCCTTCTAAGCTTTTGGTGAGCTTAATTTAGGGAGCTACCGTACCCCTGATGATCAAAGGTTGCCAAGGCCATCCCGAGCCATTTCTCACACACACAAAGTATAAAGAAACTCAAAAAGGAGTGAGCAGAACATGTATAGGTTTCCTTCCTTCCTTCTTTCCTGCCTCCCTCCATTCTTCCCTTCCTTTTTTTTTTCTTTGAGACATAGTCTAACTGTATAGCTCTTGGCCGGTCTGAAAGCTGGCAATGTTGACCAGGTGGCCTCCAACTCAGAGATCTGCCTGCTTCTCCCACACAATGGGAATAAAGGGGTGTTCCACCACACCCAGCCAAATGTGCCTTCCTCCTAAGCTCCAAGAAAGGAATACTACCCAGTTGTCTGGCCCAGTGGCTTTTTATGTGTCTTTTAAGAGGGACTCTTGTCTTTTTTTTTTTTTTTTTTTTAAGATTTACATGTCAGAAGAGGGCACTAGATCTCATTATAGATGGTTGTGAGCCACCAGGTGGTTGCTGGGAATTGAACTAAGGACCTCTGGAAGAGCAGCCAGTGCTCTTACCCTCCGCTCTCTCTCTTCATGTCCACCCACCCCTTTTTTCAGGCTAACCCAACAGAGTCAACCCACACTCTGCCTACTTCTTCACCTCCCCCTCCCCCAGAAAAACAATCCAGAGTCAAAACACACAATTGAAGTCTGGCCCCACCTTTACTGCCTAGAGAGATGAACTCTTGTTATACTAGGTTTGTTCAGATTTTCCCTTAGTTTTATCTTCTGCTGCCTACTGCCTTTCATGGGAATAGTTTCTTCCCATGAAACTATTTTGAGATATGGATTCAACCATAACACTTTTATTATGTCTCCAAAGCCTTTGAAAATTAATTCAGGGCAACATGCTCCATTTTTGCCTTCAATTCATAAAAGCATAGCTCTCTGCCAAATCAACTAAAAAGAAAACAAAAACAAACAAACAACAACAAAAAAAAACCGAGCACGGTGGTGTACGCCTTTAATCCCGGCACTTGGGAGGCAGAGGCAGCTGGATCTCTGTGAGTTCAAGGACAACTTGGTCTACAAAAATGAGTTCGGTATAGCCAGGGCTATGCAACCCTGTGGGGCAGGGGGCGGGAGTGGAGCGAAAGACAAACCTTTCAGAGCCAACAGCACTCTGAGGCTACAGTAGAATCATATTTCTGCTATTTTCCTATGTAATCCTGGCAGAGGGAGGAAGTACGATGGCCCCAAATACGTGGCTAGTCTGGGCCATAGAGTGCCAAGCTAGCCAGGGTTACATTGGGGACACTCTTTCAAGAATTCGAGAACAGCAGGGCGAGGTACACCTTTAATCCAAACCCTCAGGAAGGCAGAAGCAGGCGGATTTCTGTTAATTCCAGGCCGACCTGGTCTACAAAAGGAGTCCTGGATAGCCAAGGCTACACAGAGAAACCCTGTGTATGAGGCGGGGCGGGGCGGGGAGATTCGAGAACAAACAAAGCCCTTTTGGAAAGCTTTGTCCTAGAAACTCCAAGATCGCACATACATATTTCCTTTGGGGGATACTATTACACAACTGCAAGGAGTTGGTTGAGTAACTGTAAACATCTTGAATCTCCGTTTTCAAGCCCAATCCATAAAAACAGCGGAGAGAAAAATTTAACTGAGCTGGGTTTTGTTGCTGCTGTTGTTTTCAGCTTTCTAGGAAAGGTGCCTAGGTAACCACGGAAAAGCCAACGAAAAGGCTTGGTTGAGGGGGTTCGGGAATGGGTGGGTATTTGGGGGTGAGAAGTCAGAATGATGGGGTCCTGACTTGAGTAATGGCTATACTGTAATCAAAAGGAAAGTGGTGGGTGTGGCATATTTTCAGTAAAAACACTGACCTACACCAGGAAGAGAGGAAAACAGGCAAACACATTGCGCGAGCTGGTTTAAGACGTTCGCCGCTGAGTATTACTTCTCACAAAGGCCAGATGCCGCTTCCTCAATAGTACGATCTCCTTTAGCACACATTCTGCATTTCCACATCTTAGGCTTCTTTTGTAATCTTTCATCTCCTGGCTAAACAGAAACGACGTCGGGGGCGGGGAACGACAAGCTTTAAGACCACCAAAAATTTCAATACTGCACACGGAAAACCACAAGTCCCAAGATGCAGTATCACGTCGTACTAGCCGTAACGTCGTAAGAAACTACATATCCCAGAATGCACTGCTGCCTCGCCGGTTCGCCTCTTCACGGCCGAAATTGGATCCGGACGGCGCAGCATGCTGGGAATCCGGAAGTTCTAGGATCTCATTGGTTGGGACTTGCTAGCGATGTCTCTTAAATTGGCCTGTATTGCCGAAGATACAGGGCCAGAACACAACTCACTTCCTTCAGACGCAAGCCAGTTACAGACGGCGTCTCCGCCTCGCCAGGTACCAATCTCCCGCGCGTTGCCGAAAGCGGCTGTGACGCGACGGAAGTAATTCCTTCCCGTGCCCCGGAACCCAGGGGGTAGGCAGCTGGGGGTGGGGGGGGCGGCCCTGAATAGGGGCTGTGGCGGTACGTGGGGCTACGGCTGCGGTGGCTGCGGGACTGGCCAGTGAGTGTCGGGCTGGGGTGGGAACCGGGCTCTGATTTCGCTCGGAAAGTTTGGGCAGCTGGGACTGGGCGCATTGGCCATTCCTCTGCTCAGCCCTTCCCGTCTGGGCGGGGAAGGAACGGAAGCTCTGAGCTGCTTCGGCCTCCCCAGCTCCTGGCTTTGGGGGGAGGGGAGAGGAGTTTGGCGGGTTTGGAAAGGGGAGGCCGCACAGGGGGTGCGGGCTAGCTGGGCCTTCTCTGGGCGGAGCGCGGGCAGGGTGGCGTTAAGAGCATGGCAGCCGGGTCGCTTTTTCTTTTTGCCTGCCTCATGTGCGCTTGTATTTGTTTAACTGTTGAGATCAGTGGCTAAGTCCCAGGAGAGAGTATTGTCCCCTTTCAGCTTTAGGAGCCCCCCCCCCCCAATCAAAAAAAAAAGTTTTATGTTCTGGGGAAATCAGTCAATCCCTGCCTGACTGGGTACATTGGGACATTTGTGCATCTACCTACCTCTCAGTTTTGTCTGAAAGGCAGTGCCCAGGTAGTTTGCCTATGGAACTGAATTCTCTGTAGTTTTGTGAGCATGGAGGTTGTGTGGTTTAGTGCAAGCATCCTACTCTGCAGTTTTCAG